>UYYA01003909.1:0-135883 GCA_900624975.1 Angiostrongylus costaricensis | reverse complement strand
ATATATATATATACATATATATATATATATATATATGTATATATATATATATATACAAGTATATACACACATGCTTGGCTTTTCTGCAATTTGTGGACGCGTTCTGATACTTTTCATTGAAACCTGATCGCGAATGTGTTTCATTACCATTAGCGGATCATCTGCCTTATCTCTCCACTTCATCTCCTAGTTTAAAGAAAAGGATTGAGAACCGGCGCTAATCAATTGTTGACTCGTCACTGCGGTTTGTCTTAGAAACCTTCTATAAGCTTTACGGGGACGCATAAGCTGATAAACCAAATTCTAGTATAAGTTATTCCGCAGCCGCTCTGTAAATACTTGTTCCCTACCAGTTCGTTACTTATTATTCAGGTTTTAATCAATATTGTTAGTCTATTATTCACTTCATAGGTACGATATTATAGTTTTTTTTCAACTGGTTGAACAGCGTTTCGCACGTGGTTTCGATTTGCAGTTCATTCGCGACAAACACGTCTGTCGTCACGCCACTCTTGCGATTTTACGCCGGACTAATTTGATTTTCTAGCGATTACTATTGTTTGTTTAGCTCTTAATTAGGAGTACTACAACGCTACATTAGAACTCTTAACATTTTGTGTCACATGTTTGTATGCAAAGTGCTCAAGTAGTGAAATGTTTGGTGATGTTGTTTTGTAACCACACGATGTCGCTGGTTTGATCCCTAGCTCGTAGGAAACTAACCCGTTCTTTTGAAATCGGGGAATTTGTACTACTCCTGTCTGCGAGGATCGCAACATTGACTTGATACATTGGAAGGCCACCCCAAGTCACCACTGTATAGTCCAAACGTGCATTCTATCATCTATACCGTACTTAGGAGAACCGAATAAATAACGTATTCCTAAGGCATTTATTAATGTCAAACGCTTTATCCTTTTGTCCTTTGCGTGCTCGTATGTAAATGTGCTTAAATAGGATTAGTACTTGTCATCTGTCACCAAAGAATCGGTGAACTGACGGTGTGAATTGAGCAAGCACTAGTAAGGTAGTAGTAGTTAGTATTCTTACTCGTCAGCAGGCCTGTATAGTGATATGTCGCTCAAGGACAACGAATAGACGGTACCACATGTTTCATAATAGCTTCTGAGGAGAAACCAGCTAGAAGAAAAATGACGTGCTCCACTATGTGACATATTTGATCCTAGTTGATTTTCAAATGCTCTTCGGATCAGTGAACATTTTCTTGATGAGCACCTTTACATCGCACTCCGACCCCTTTTTTCGCACGAACCCCTTTTTCTTCCACCACAATGCAGCGATTTGTCCTTATGTGGAGATTATAGTTGTGATAATTTTTATATTTTAGCACCTGTTCCATCATATTTACGTGTCGTCCCACCTTTTCAAGACATCATTCGAACGTCCTGGTTTCTGCCTCTGATCCACAAGGGATGCTACTGCCTGTGGTGGTGACGACCTGAGGCAAACTTTGTCCAGACTGGCCTCGGGATCCCAGAGAACCACAATGGCTAAACTAGCAATTCTCCAAAAAGATGGAGGTTATACTGGAGCCCGCACAACTAATGAGGGCAGGCCATCCAAGTACCCAAGTAAGTATCCATTTGAAAGTCAGAAACCATCTTCTAAGAGATATTATTCTTCCACTAACGATTAACCTTAAGCCACTGTAACTTACTAAGAACGTATGAAACATGTGTTATTCACACGTACTTGCCAAATGATACATTGTCTGACTAAATAGAAATAGCACACAAGTCGACGTGCCTTATCTATGACAACGCAGAAAGATCGACAGAAGCGAGCAAATAGATGACATAATGCAAAAACTGACAGCGTTTCTTGAACACGAAATGTTGAATTAGTGACCAACGACCACCAAAATGTGCATTGATTTCAACACGTGTGTGCTTGAAAATGATTTAGCTTTTAAGTCTTAAAACCTAGGGTCCTATGTGAATTGATTTCCACTCAAACAGAAGAGACCTTATCCTGCGTGAATTCACTACGATTCATAGCTGATGCGCAAAAGAAAATAAGCCTTCACTATGTGCCTTCCAAGAAAAGTTTCGCATTAAACTCAAAAAAATCAAATTTTCGTTCTTAAGAACAATTGAATTTACAAGAACTTAAAGAAAAACTATATGTGACCTCAGAGCGATAGGCCAGAGCCGGCGGACAGTGTAGTCGACTCTTTCAGTGCTCCAATTATACGAAAACTGTCTCTATACAACGGAAGGCTGGCATTATCACGAATTTGTTAGAATAAGTGAAGTGTTCACATCCTCCTTATACGAGATGTCAAGAACCGGTTAGTTTCGAAGTTGTGTAGGTCGCCTTCAATTGCCGGTTAACGGATTAGAAGCTGTTGCGCCACGCATTCAACTCCATTAGTATTTTCGCATGGCTCAGTGTGTATTTGTCTTATAAAACAAGCAGTCGGACCTACTAATTTGTAGCTTCGGTGTTTTATCCTCGCAAACAAGTTGGCAAGGCTTTCCAACCCGTAGAGGACTGAAAAGCTTGGTTTACTGCCGGCGCTACATCCAACCACAGACAACTTTTCTATTGTAGGGCACGCCTAATCATTGCTTTAGTCGAGTTCCGCCCTAAGTTATGCCATCCGTAAGCCATCTTTGCTCAAATTCTTGTCGAAAGTGCCACAAATAAATACATTTGCAGTGTGGTGCTTTGGTTGCCGCATGAGCGAAAGGTGCCAAATGCTCAGCTCTAGCGCGACAAGGGTTAATCGCGATTGTCTCGGCTCGATTTATTCAACTTTTACTATTAACGCGATTACATGTGATACATTTGATGCAGATCCAGAATCGGTTAGAGATTGTTGTGCGTTCTGTGTACGGATGGCGACGGTTGGCGTAAAGCGACGGTGGCGGTGGGGTGATATCACACTTCCGGTTTTATCGTCGCTGAGAACCTGCATTATAACAGGATCGTAAAGTGTTGTTCATGATGGTAGTAGAATGCGCTAAATATCTTGACTTTCCCGTGATTGATTTGATATCTAAATAGGACTCGCCACATGAATAATGTGATAGTGGAAGGTGCTTATCACATCACTCATTCTTTAAAGCGCTTTATTAACGTTGACAAGCAGTCAGTGTGTGTTTGTTTTGAACTAGTCACCTAGAAACCGGTCTGGACGAGTTCCATCCCGTCAACCTAAACGTCGGTACACCACCTCGGTGTTTATTTCTTCACAGCTAGGAAGTTTGTAATCATCGGTATTCATTTGACTGTGCAAACTCTTCAAAATGTGAAGCAGCGCGCTTGAGGTTCAAATTTTACTCCTCACTTTTATTCTTCCAGAAGTTCATGTCTCTTTCCTTCGTAGTATACCTCCTTTTCTCTGCTTTGTAAGCTCTGCAGATGCTTGTTACGGAGCCATTGCTTTTCCTTTACAATGCATTTTACCGTTTTTTACCAGTAAGATTTTGATCTCTTCAAAAAAGGGTGTTACGTTTCTAATGCGCTATCACTTCATCTAAGCGGCCCTCTAAGTGATTCTACACGAGAAATGCTTCTGATCAAGATTTCTTTGTCAGAATGTCCTTTAACTCATCATTCTTCCAAATTCCTCGAAATTTTGACTCGCTTACTATTTGTTCTAGAAATTTCTGTTGTACAAATAGAGCATCGAGTCTTTGGAAGCTTATTTGTTTGTGCACATCGTGTCCAATGGTCACCGTAGGCATGCAATAATTTTTTTGCAGGAGATTGCTCGATATCCTTCCATTTTGAGCTTTGTATAAAATAAATTGTAGGTTAAACTGCACCTATGCACCTATTTTGTACTTATTATTTTCCTCACTATCTTGTCTTAGGATACGTGGAGATTATCCTTGAAAACATATTTAAGAATCTTCAATCACGGTAAATATGTATCGACTTCACAAACTACGCATTTGTATAGTGATTAGAGGTACCACAATGCACGCAGAGTCTTTGGTTCGATTCTCCCGGCAGAGAACTCTTCCATATTATGCAGAACAAATAGTGCTTGCTTACTTGGTTGATGTACCGTCTTCACTGAGTGTGCGACCCCAGTATAACTCTCATTCTGCGGAAATTTCCTGGTTTATCCATACCGATTCCCTGGAGTCCTGAGGTCGGCTGAAGCCTTCCTCACATGGTCGTTGTCATAGGCAGTCGCCCGCTGACGGACGTTATGAATCGGCCAACATGCGACTACTTTGATATCATAACGATGGTGATTCATTTTATTGGCCTACTATTAGCTGCCCTTCCGGATGGAAACGTCGGACTCCTTCCCAACTTGAGAAGCATGGCTGAGGGACGAATCCTCCACTATACGTGGCAATCCGGCACTCAGAAACACCTCCTAACCACAATGAGGCGGTAAACCGTTGAGATGGAAGAAATAGTAATATCTTAATTTTTTATGTGATGTTCTACTTCACTGAGTTGGACTCGATGCGATTGCGAAAAATCACATCAGGAAAAACAACTGTTTTGGATATCCGATTCGATTAGCTAGAACGAAATGTTCTTTGACGTTCATGCTTCTGCTTTTCTCGGGTGTTAAACTAGAAAGTATAGTAGGGAATTATCCAAATCCAATGTCTTCCGAAGCTGAGAGGCAGTTTAGCATCTACATACGAGATCTGTACCATGACACTCGCAACCGCGGGTGTCCTCGATAAAATCTCCAGAAAAGAAAATATGGCGATCTAACAAAGTGCAGACCGGATATTCAAAACAGTTCTTCGCGATTCGTAAAATTAAACCACTGCAGCATCAAGTGGTTATCTTGTACCTGTGGTTTTCATTCAAGACTCACAGAACGAAATAACCAAACGAGGGTTTTGAAATTGTGTTTATCCATTCACTGAACAAAAACCAGTGGGAGTACTTTTACATAGATTATTTCGGTAGAGCAAAGCAACCTTCAATATTTTCAATTTTTTTCGATATAAGGACTTCGGTACTTGGATGGCCCTCCTCACCGGTTGTGCGGACCCCAGCATAATCTCCACTTTTTCGGAGTTTTGCTGGTTTAGCCATTGTGGTTCCTTTGAGCCCTGAAGTCAGCCAGGCCAAAGTCTGCCCCAGGTGGTCACCACCACAGGCAGTCGCGGCCCTCGTGGATCAGAGAGAGATTTGTCGCCATGCGACTAGTTTGATACGGCGACGGATCCTGGAATCAGTTTACTCTTAGATGGGCTTCCCAATAGAAACATCGGACTTCTCAACTTGAGAGCCCTTGCCAAGGGAATGAATGCCCTACTGTACATCGCAACCCGATGCCTAGAAACAGCTCCCAGCCACGATGAGGCGGTAAGCAGTTGGGAGGAAAAGTATAATGGAGCCAACAAAGGAACAAGTCGAGAGGACGAGTTAGAGCTAGGACCTAGTCACTGTGATGTATCACACAACTGCTACAATGCTCACCACACACTGGAAGCAAGAAAAAAACGTTTAAGGACACTGTCTAGGCTATTGTTACTACTGCATACAACAATTCTTCTTTGCATTCTGTTGAGAATTCTTCCCATTCGTTTAACATAGGAAGTGCGCGTGCAACGCAGTGGCTAGAGATGCCCTGCAATATACACGCGGTTTTTGGTTCCATACCGCGCCGCAGGCCCACCAATCCATTTCTCTGGGACAGAAATATTTGGACTAGACTTGTCTGGGAGACCGACAATACTGGGTTGACACATCGATTGGCTATCGCAAGCCATTGTATGGGCAGGATATGCATTCAATGACTTCCAACAATATTTGATGAAGACGCATCCGTTAGGGATTAATCAACGCCGAAAGCTTTAGTGCTTTTATTTGTTTAAACTTTCGCGTTTTATTGAATCCTGCTCCACACAGTACTATTAGAAATACATCATTAGTAAGTACTGGCACTATATCTAGAACTCTACTAAACTTAATATTCAACTAATTGACCGTTACTCGAATCAGCATGGAGAAAAAATAATAGCCTCTAGAATCGTCATCTTTTTACAATAATTTGTCGATTGCACCATTTTTTATTTTTTTTTCACCAAAATAGCGTTTTGTACCACCCGAATCACGGATTTCCCTCGAATCGGTTACACGTTGACGGCTACATGGAGAATTTCCAGGCGGGGGTGTTAAATGTAGTCCAAAAGCATTTGAAGAGATCATCTTCCTTCCTGAAACCCCAGTAAGAATTGGGAGATGGACCATCTACCTCTATTTCGCTAGCTTAGTTGACACCTTTCTGTATACTGCTAACGGTGTTTGGGATTTGAACCTGAGGATGAGTGAAAACGGTTAATGGTCGATTCCAGCGATTGTGTACTATTTCTAGTCAAAGGTGAACTGGAATAAGTTACTTGTAACTATACCGACTACTATTTCCGGAGCCCAGGTGACGCTTTTGGTACCCTTGAACGAGAAAAACCCAATGAATAACCGTAACTGACTGAATACTACAAAACCACTAAATAACTTCAGTACGCGACAAGTATGAATAGGGACGTCTGTAGTGGTTCCCACACTGATCACACGATGAGTTGCCGGATTACAGTGGATTCGCGGAGGAGTGATGGAGTTCGGTGCTTTCCAGCTTTTTTCTAACCTGTAGCTTTAACAAGCACAAAATCGGGACGAGCTTTTCTTGTTCTTTTGTTCTCAGAATATGGTAAAAATAGCTATCCAAAAAAAAGGAAAAAAGAACACGAGCGCTGCCCTTTTTCGGCGTGATTGCAATCGTGCACGTCCACGAACAGTCAGTCAGCCCCACTGAAAATGTGACTACTACCCATAACAAAATTCCCCATTGCTACAAGTTTACAATTTCCTTTCTTCTGAATTTTCTGTATTTGGATGGGATTAGGTAGAAGAAATCTTATAGTAGAAGTGACAATCGGATCAGTTAACTACTCTGTTTTTACATGTCTTCGTGAAAATATTACCAAACGTAAGCGTTCTGAATCTTTGTGAAGATAAAATAAAAGGATAAAGATCTCGGCGTTGATCAATCCCTGAGAGATACACCATGCATTCGACTTCATTGAGCATCGTTTGGTGGTGATTGAATGCATATCTTGTCTTTACAATGAATCACGGCAGCCGACCAAGCCAGCGCTGCTATTCTCCCAGGCAAGTTTGGTACCCATTTGTCGACCCCGGAGGGAAGGAAGACTTGGTGAGCCACGGGCGCGGGTACCGAATCAATCCTATGTGTGTGTTGCAGGGCGCCTCCGACCACTGCGCCACACGTGGCTTCTGTGAAGATAGCTTTCAGAAATCAACTCATGTACTGAAAATAAACTGCAAGCGTTTCCAGTTCAAATGGTCATTCAAGTTTCTTCATTGTTGAAACTAAAGGACGATGAGTGGATAAAGTGTAGAGCATTGATTTTTTTCCGAAAATTCGAAGTTTTGTCATGATGAATCGCGTACCTGAGGCGAACTCGGCTTGTCAGATCCCCACTCCTCAGTTGAAAATCTTGATGTTCATGACAAAAAATACGTTTGAATAGCGGAGACTGTAATGATTCCGAATACAGATTCACGATAGCGGATCCGGTTGGCTAACCAGGTTCCACCCTTTGTTTCTATGAGAATTTACTTCATCACGCAGAACGACTCTCTCGTGAATTTCTCGTCGACGCGACGTTTTTTTTTGCCGCGCGCCAGATGTTACAATCGTGGATCGTATCACTTCATTGGACGTGACGATCGGATGCAAAGCTTCTACTAAGGTAAGTTTCATTTTCTTTCTCCTTTTTGGGGAATTCGTTGTCGGTTCAATGGTGTAACACAAAGATCTTCACGTTTTTTGTTAGCAGTGCAAAATTTAACTAACAAGTGTCTTTTTATTACCGAAATAGTTATTTCGCTAACCTTAACAGGGCTTACTCATCTCTTTTCATGTCTCTGTGTCTTTAAGTCTTCTTTGTCAGATACTTATATCCTCCTTGGAGTGCAATATGTACTCTCACATATGGTCTGTAGATGAACTTCATGTTTTATCAACAGTGAGGTGACACCTAGCGCTTAGTTTCGCGCACTAACTAGTCCTACCATTCTTTATTATACTAAGTCGAATGTAAACTAGTTATTGAGAAGTTTTCTGTTATTTGAGCATTACCTTTTCCGGAAATTTCCATTTTCGTCATAAGTCTTTTATTATCTTAACGTTTACAAATCAGTTACCATCTGAGTATTGAGTAAAAAGAACGATCATATAAAAATCTCTCTTTGATTCGGCACCCCGCTCTCTTCTTTGCTTTTTACCTTTTCTTTTTTTTCTTCTTTTCTCCTCTTATTCATTTTTCTTTAAAAAAATACTCGACTCCTCTGTAAAACTAGTAATGGCTTCATAACAGTAACAATTAGCAATTAGAGCTGAAGCCTTTCGAGAATTTTTGACTGAAACGTTAAAGCGGACTTAACACTTAGAAAACAATAGAACTGCTGGTGACGGGAAGAAAGGATCATCAATAGCCGATGAAGCATTAAGTGATTGATATCCCGAGCATGAATGTCGTGTCGAACTAGTGTTATCTAAACGATTCTCATAAGAACTTACTGGAAGCGGCAACAATTGTCATCCGTTCGTTCATTCGTTCTTCAACAGTCCTCATTCTAACAGCTGAGAAAGCCGGTCTACCAGTACATTCCTCATCCATTAAAACTGTTTTATCTCAACATTGTATTCATTTTCCAGCTGTTCGATGTAGAAACCTGTCTTCTTTCGTTCACATGGTAACCTTCACTCGACGATGAATAGGCTCGCTTTCCAGTTCCTTTTCTACTCCCTATTTGGTTCGCAAATCACAGTTTCAAATGAAATATAGGAAAACGTTTAAAATGAGCTTATCCAAATACGGAGCTATGAATACAAGATCTATAGAACAAATCTAGGGGAAAAAAAAGGAATATTCTAGAAGAACCAGAACAAATTCCGCATGGATTCATCGTCTAAGTATTGTAGAGGCAATACAGTAGGTAACATACGGTTCTAGTTTTAGAACCGAGAAATTCTGATCTCGAAAATCGTGGGACCTACTCGAATCCCTCCAAATCCCGTTAATCGTCGACTGGATCGAGCGAACATCAACGGTGTCGCGATCCAACCCTGAGGCGTCAAACCGGTCTACTACGCGCCGTTCGCCCGAGGGAAACGAATTTGCATTTTTTGGTCATTGGGCCCTGCCATAATGGACAGCTATATTCAGACTGTCAATGTCTTCCGGATATGGTGTACGGTCTATTAGAGGTGTCTTTGAAATGTATCCCATGTGTAGTCAGCTGATTGAAGCTCTTAGCCAAATCGACGTGAACACTACGGTCCACTTACTTGCGAGCACGCCCACACCCAGCCGCATGGATACGGCTGCTTGTTTATGGAAAGTATAAGCTCATCCAGCACGGAGGAAATAGGAAGTTCCGAATACACCTGCGATTTAGGACAAATACACAGTCAAGTCATTTTTATCCTAATCCGACATCCGCCATCTGGTGGGTGACGCTCTGAACAGGCTTAGGATCCCTTGCAGTTAGTGATTAGCATGGCTAATAAAGACTAACAGTCAGAACTTAGTACGGACCAAAGTTTCCTGAGGCTCACTAAGCTCAATTTACAAAGAAAATTTCAGTTTCAAGTGTATAAGGCAGACAATACGTTAAAATACGTCTGGTATAAAGTAAATTTCTATAATGCTCGAGCGAATTACCTGATCCTTCAAGCCTTTAAGTGATTTCCGTGTTTATCTCAATAATACTTATTGATCGATCGAAATATTTGGATCTCTCCAGTACTGAGTTCGCCTTTTGCTTTTTCTTTCATAAAGTTATCCAGCCATGATGCTGATCGATGGTGATGGTGATGCCGAAACGGTCTTGGCGCGAATACATACATACATACATACATACATACATACATACATACATACATACATACATACATACATACATACATACATACATACATACGTACATACATACACACAGACACACACAGACACACACAGGCACACACACACACACACACACACACACACACACAGGCACACACACACATACAGACACAGACACAGGCAGACACACACACATACATATATACACTTGCAAGCCTATACACCGATGGAGACGTTTGTGGTTCACATTTCAGATCGCTTTAGTTTGTCATGAAACCTATCAGCTGTAGCGCCACCATATGATCGTATCGTCACTCTTCTCACCCCTCCCTTCCTCCGCCTTCTTTCACCAATCTCTCAGAATACTCTTAGAGACAACGACAACGGTGTCTCCAGTGACACTAAAAGAGCTGAAATTTTAAAGAAAAAGAAAATTCGCCATAGTTAGCCGCAGTGGAGAGTACGGTGTAATGATAGGGTGCGGGCAGAGCACAGACAGCACTGGATGGGCAGGGACGCAGCGCAGGCTGCTGTCAGTCGGCAGCCGCCCGCACAGAGCTCTCCGTCCCTCAACCGCGCCAGCGGTGCCACTCGCACACCGTCCGTCCGTCAGTTCGTGCGTCCGTTCTTCTTTTTTTTTTCTTCTTTCCACAATCCGTGGTTCATCTCTGTGAATGCTCGGTATCCGTCTTCCTCCTTTTCCACCGATCTTCCCTAACAGTTGGTGAACAGAATCACTTGAAACTCAAGTCTGAGTCCTCTATGGAATCACTGAGATGAAACCTGATGTACTTTACTGAACCGACTTCCTTTAAACCTTTGCATGATTAGTTACTATTTTCTTAGATGATTAAGCTAATACGAGGTAACGCGAAAACCTTTTCGGCGTCTTCGTCTTCTTCAGGGCCAACGATCCGGGTCGATGGTCCCGCAGTCGTTGGTCCTCCCGTTATGGGTCTTCGTAGTTGTGCCAATTTCGATCTTCATGAATGGAGCACTGCTTTAACAAATAATAACAAAACATCCTCGTGTAAGCTGAACAATCTGAACAAAAAAAAACTCAGTATGTATTTTATGTGTAGCCACATTGTTTCTAAAAACGTTGTGTTCCGTTGGGTTGAATATTGTTGGTTGAATCTTTCCGTTAGGTTATATGCCATTCTAGCAGACGCCAAAGGCTCACGTTGCTTTCCTACTATTTCAGAAACTTGGGAACTTGGACACTGGGACTTCCCGTCTTCACTGCTGTGCAGGCACCAGCACAATCTCCATTTTTTTCTTTTTTTGGGGACTTATCGGTTGTTGAGCCATTGTGGTTTCCTGGGATCCCGAGGTCAACCTGGTCAAAGTCTGCTCCATTTCAGAAACTTCCATTTATTAAAAGTAAACCAGCTTCTTTCATCGTTGAATGCAAGTTGCTGCACAGGTAATGTACGATGACTTATGTGATCCATGTGTTTCCTTCGTAATAGCAAATTGTTTTATGACGTTAGGGTACGTGTACCACAATAGTTAGAGGTGTCCTGCGATACAAACGTGGTCGTAGGCTCGACACCACGTCCTGGGATCGCCGAGCCCTCCATCCTACGGAGAGAAAATTGCTGCCAGACCTGCCTGGGAGGGTGATAACACTCAGCTGATACAGTTTTGAATTACGGAAAGTCATCGTACAGGCCAAATATGAATTTAGTCTCCTCTGACGCTACCGGATAAAGTCGAATGTATGGTGTATTCGTCAGCAATTGATCAATGTCAAGTGCTTTTTCCTTTGTTCGTCGTCCTCATGACGTTACTACTGTCAGATGTTTACACGAACCATATGCTATCTAATGTGTGGGTGGTTTTATTATAATTCTATTCAATAATCCATTCATCTTTTATGAACTGCTTATGTGAAAGGGGAGAGGACCATTGAGTGACACCAGAGAAGAATTCTGGGACTAGAAACATCGTGTTTTCTCTTCCTGGTAGTGTACTTGTTGTTATGGTGAATTGTCCGGAAAAACTTCAGTGCTTAATTGTTCCATCCTAACGGTTTACCGCCTCATCGTGGCTGGGAGGTGTTCCTGGGTGTCGGACTGCGATGTACAGGGGGGCAATTCATCCCCCTGGCAGGGTCTCCTAAGCTGAGATTTTTAAGTCTAATGGAGTCCGGCGTTTCCATCTAGCTAAGGGTAAACCAATACCAGGATCCACCACCGTCCTGGTATCAAAGCCGCTTGGTGGTAAATCTCCCTCTGATCTACAAGGGCTGCAACTGCCTGTGGTGGTGAAAACCTGAGGCAGACTGGCCAGGCTGACCTCGACATGCCAAGGAACCATAATGGCTTAACCAGCAAATCTCCGAAAAGTGGAGATTATGCTGGGGCCCGTACAACCAGTGAGGACGGTCCGTTCAAGTATCAAGTACCAAGCTTCATTGTTCAATTACGTCTGTTGTAAACCAAATCGAGAACGAAAAACAACATCAGAACAAAAGATGGAACTGTTCCTGTTCGTTCGCCCATGGTTCGTTCAATTTTCCCAAGCAAGCTGGATACTGTATTGCGCTTTTTGTTTAGAAAGAAAGATCTAAAGCTGAAGCATTGGCCCCATCTTTACTTGTTAGGACCACTTATTCTGATTTGTACCCAATATTTCATTTCATAGAAGTCACTTTTGCTTCCCTTTCCAGATGATTTTCGTCTTTTAGGCTTTATTTGGCGAATTAGGCAAATATTGATTTAGTCGGTTACTACGGAATTTGACGACTTTGGCCAAAACGGAGGTCGTCAGTAGCACTGATTCATCGCCCATTGAGAAATTTCTTTAAAAAAGTGTATGTAGGTACTTTGACAGTTAACTACTTTTAATTTAGTTACCAACTTTCCGGACCCAGATCGGGTGGTCTTAAAAAGAATGTATAGTCTGTTTGGGCTTTGAGAAATGTAAAGGATAAAAAAGGAAAAGCTCTCGACGTTGATCAATTCCACAGGGTGCGCTATACATTCGACTTCATTAACCCTCGTTAGAGTTGAGTGAATGCACACAGTGACTCGTGGCGGCCTACCGATATATCGAGCTAGCGCTGCTATCCTTCCAGACAAGTTTGGTACCAATTCGCCAATCCCAGAGGGATAGAAGGCTTTGTGGGCCAGGGACGCGGGGAACGATCCCAAGTGTATCGTAGGGCGTCTCCAACCATTGCGCAACACTCGGAAAATATTTTAATAATAATTCATGATTTCGAACTCTAACGAATATTTGAATATCGTTTATAAGTAACTATTAATTAGTTAGCACTTCTTTCGTATAGAGCGATGTAATTGGTCCATTTGGCGTCTAGTTAATCCCAAAGCGTTGCGCTCACGCTTTCGACTTCGTTGGAGGACCATCGAGGTGATTGAATGCATATTTGGCCAATACAGTGATTTATACTGGCTTAACGATGTAACAAGTTAGTCATCTGACTCGGATTATCGGCTCTAATGAAGACGAAGACGTCGGGACGTTGGCCGAATACTGTTTTTTATCATCCTCGTGTTATCTTTTTAGTGAAAGAATATACATTGATTAGTCATACCGAGGTTAAAGGGAGATCGATTTTTGAAATACTGTTACGCTGTGTGCTAGCTGGTAATGATGCGGACTTCTACAGGATGGATTATTCGGAGAAAGACAAGTCATTATCAGCGGTCAATCAATATCAACAGCAATTGTCTTCTGTAAAAGAGCATCGCCGGGTGAGATCGGGACTGCTTTATTAGAGCAGTGCTCCACTGAAGAACATTCGACTCGATACGACAGCGGAGACCTCACAACGAGAGTACGAGAGATGGTGGACATTGGCTCAGAACATCGGCTCTGCTGATGACGAAGACGTCGGAACGTTAACCGCCGAACAATGGTTTTTTTTAATGACCTCGTGTTAGATTATCAATGAATCATCCCAGAGAAGTCTGCTGCTAATTTGCCAACCCCGCATGGATGGAAGGTTACGTTGAACCGAGGCGTAGGGTTGAACTAATGGCATATCGCACCTCTACCACTGCGCTACACGTCCCTAAAATGTGTTTTGGGTTTTTATTTTTTGTTTTTGTATCTTTTTTCGTATGATTATAAGAATTCTACACAGGGAATTGTGACTATTCTGTTGATGAGCTAGGATTTCTGGCCCTTTTCAGCACAATCATGAAGGAAATTATGACCTGCTGTGTTAAAAGGCAGACTACTTGTTAAATCATTGCTAGGAAGTAGAGTATAGTTGTAAGTTCTGGGTTAAAGTGGTTACGAAGACCTCAATGCTATTTTTCGGTGGCCGTGACCGCAAGATTCTCGGACCACAGCGAATTGTTGGAACAAGTCGAACGGAATTTTCTGGAGAATTGCTGAACTCTGCAGTATCTCTGGATGTGTCCTGTCAATCAGTTGGGGACACTTTGTACTTTTCTTATCGCAGAAGTACTTCAATTACGTTGTTACTGTGGTTCGCTGATACGCTTTTCAATGATTTTTACTGGCTTTGTAGTAGTCGTGCGCTTACTTAGAGAATACTTAGACGGTTCATCTTTACGAGTTGGAATAGCACCTGACTCTAGTCCTAACTCAGAGTTGTTGTACAACATTCCTTAACCCTCTAAAGATTGTCCGCTACCCTTGTCAAGGCGGATTTTCAAGCTTTAGGTTAGACTGTTCAGAGATTCAGCAATTTACTCTTAGACCTTAGTGAATCGCGTAGATGGTTCGATTCCCTACATCATCACAGTTGTCACCAAGAAAAAAAAAACCTCTTAATACGTCGAATGTAAGACAGTCGTGATTCGATTTTTGTTAATGAGTAGATCAAAATGCTAACGTTAATGAGTAGATCAAGTTAAGCTAAGATGAGATGTTTCACTTTTCATATAGCATAAATACGAAGACGGAAGTAGTCAGTGTCTTGTTACGGTAACTGCGATGTCGATCGATTGTGGCGTCATTGCGCGATTATCAGCAACCGACGCGACGGTCTTGTGGCCATGGCGCAGGCTCAGTTCAAGTTTGTCCTGATCTTTTGCTTTTCCAGATGAACAGACTTTTATGTGGGAATCCTAAGCTGAAAGTACTACGACAGCTTTCTATCCTTTCGTTACAATCGTTCCATAATTATCGACTTCGTCATGCCGTTATTACTCTCTTAGGTTACCTCACCGGAGCTACACGAAGTGTTCTGAGCTATTTTCCAGATAGTTTGGTTCCTCACAATACGTAGTTGTCATCACTCTATGACGTTTTCTACTTTGTATTGATTGGCTTCCCCATTACAATTGTGCAGCCCGTATCCGCTTTGTTTTCGTGTATTCTAACGACTACCCTATTCTGTGAACAGTCCTTCAGACGTTTTTTCTTTATTCAGGGCACTTTAGGGTGTGAGAAACACGTGGGAAGAGTTTAACCCACGTGTGCACTCTTACATTACTCTAGCACATTTACTCGACTACTCGAAAACAAAACGCTGACGAGACTAACTTGTGAACGGCGCTTTTGGAAAGAATGGCTTCACCACGCTTTGATGGATCACCCGAACATCCTTCACTCAGTGTACACAGGTTTGATATCATTCACACATTACGCACAGTCATGTAGTACGATCAGAAAGATTTCTTTAAAACGAAAAAACAAAAAGAAAAAAACTGACAGGACTTGTTTCATTCTTGTCCATTAGGGAGTCTCTAGGTGAATGGTTCTATCCCATCGTACATATCAGTACCTGTGTAGGATCGTCGTTCCTTCATCGTTCCTGAGCAGCCTTCCCACTACATTTTCTAGGCTGGAACCGGATTGTGGTGACTATGAAAGTGTGGTGATGGTTAAACTCACGGATGAGATATGCTCTGCGCTTCTGACAGCGCAACGAAAAGGACTGCCTATTCGAATCCACGTTGATGAACAGGTGCTGGGCTTTTGTGTTATTTCTAAACACCTAGTTATCCAGATTCCAAGGCTTCCTACGCTTTCGAAGTTGGGACGATACGGTTCCGATAGCTTAGAGAGGGTCATATTGTGGGTTTTCGTTCTTCAGGGTGGTAAGTGGGAACTCGGCGATCATCCTAATGGCAGCCAAGTGTTCCGCTATCAGCAGCAGGCTTTACCTGGTCCTCCTACCGATGCCGTAGTCCACGATCCACGAACCGGAACGCATCGGACTATTGCTGCTTTCCGTAGCAAATATCAGGTAGTTCCTTCCTTTACTGTTTCATTTACTACATGATAATTTAGTATAGTTTATATGTGCTATCGTTTTTCTAACCATTACTGATTTCTGCTTGCTGGCATGTGCTACAGAAACGTGTATGGGCATACGTATTTAATACTAATATAGTGATTGGGTGCATTTAGCGCAGTGCTCGGAGAGGCGTCTTGCAACATAAATGGGACCGATACCCGCGCTCCTGGTCCACCAAGCCTTCCATCCCTCCGGGGTCGGCAAATTGTATCAGACTTGTCTGGGAGTGTAGCAGCACTGGCTCGATACATCGGTAGGACACCACGAAGCCAATGTAAAGGACGGATATGCATTCAATCACCTCCAACGATGCTTAATGAAGTCGCATACATGGCGCATCCCACAGGGATTGATCAACGCCGAGAGCTATGTCCCTTATCCTTTATATTCTTCGCCTAGATTTTAAAGGTCCACTAAAATCGCAAATGTTTGACTTTCTTTGCACTAAGAAAACGTCCAAGGCAGCGTTTGTGTAGCGGATCATTGTGGTTACCAAGATTGTATTGACGAGAATATTTCTTTTACCGTGTAGCAATGGAGTAAATAGTCAAATAGGTTATTAATCAAGTTATTGTAAGAAGGATGATGTTAAGAGCATGACGGTACGATCATATGGTTGTGGACAGGGAAGATTAGGCTCACTAAGGAAGTTGAAGAAAAAGAAAAAGGAAACTAGGCTGGGGTTACGACATCTGTGGTCTTCATATCATAATTCTTCTGTTGATTTCCGTCTAATACGTTTCTTAGCGCTATTATTGGGCGTAGTGAAAATTACTCTTTACGAAATCGATCTCTTATTGAAACCGAAAAATCGCTGATTTGCTTACAAATGTTTTTAACGATAGCTCACATAATCCTAGTTAGCATTGTGCTGAGTAGTGTGACATTTCATTCCGATTTCTATTGGGGAAATGATGGCGCGTGTAGCGCAATGGTTGGAGTTGCCCTTTAATACAAATGGGTTTGATCCGGTGCCCCATGGTCACCAAGCGTTCCATCACTCCGGAGTCAGCCATTTGGTACCATACCTGTCCACGAAGATAGCAGCACTGACTCGCTACATCGGTACTCCTCCAAGAGTCATAATATAGACCAGACATGCATCCAATCACGGTTGATGAAGTCGGCTGCTTGGCGCACACCTCAGGCAGTGATCAACACCGGGAGTTTTCTTGCTATTTTTATTGAAGAATAGGAATATGGTTCGGAAAAAAGACAAATCGAGGTTGGAAATCACGTGAGCTCCCGTAAGCGTAATCATGGGCTCGAAGCCCAACTGAAGATTTCGGAGTTTGCTCATATTTAAGCAACTCAATGGTTGTTTTAGCATCATACCCTGTCATGAGAAAAGAATCGTCAGAAAATAAAATTTAGAGCAGGTAAATAAAGTTTGTCTGATAAGTAGTCACGTACGATGTTATTCGACCAACTTTTTATAATGCGTTCATATCTTATCATTTCAATGAGCAGAAGTGTGGTAAACGAGAGGCCTTATGACTCTGTACGCACCAATTACTTTTCTTATTTTTCATTAGGTTGAAATGTCTAGACAAAACGCAGTGGAACGCAAGGGTTAAATTTATGGAGTTGTACCATATTTTATGGGCGCGTGTAGCACAGTGGTCGGAAGCGCCCTGCAATACACATGGAATCAATTCTCGCGCCCTTGGTCCACCAAACCTTCCATACGTCCGGGATCTGCAAATTGGTGCCAGACTTGTCTGGGACGATAGCAGCGGTGACTCGATACATCGGTAGGCCACCGCGAATCATTGTAAAGTCTAGATATGAATTAAGTCTCTTCTAACGATGTTTATTGAAGTCGAATGCATGGCGCATGCTTAAGGGATTGATCAACGCCGAGATCTTTATCTTTTATCACGTTTTATGCCATTTGGTTTTTGGTTGTAAATGTGATAATGTTTTTGGAATGTTAACAAGGCAACTATGTATCCACTTTTGTTGTATTAGATGTATGGTGTTACATCGAACGTTGTAATGTAGAATTCGTTTACGATTCACTAATTTAGATCGTAGGGTTTGCATTTTTAGTGGTTTTCTCCAATTTGGTGTTAATGCTTTCTGGGTACATGGATTCTTCAGTGATCAAGACGTAATGGATGAGTGCAAATACTTAACGTTTAGGAGCTTTCAGAAACTCACGTCTTTCTACATATTCGGCATCAGCAATTGTTTCAATACTTCGTTGTTTAACTTTTTCGGAAATCTATTAATTATCGTCCAAAATTCGTCTCTAGTTGCATGTCACAATGTTTCGAGGAATGAGTTGTTTTCATTCGGCACTGGAAACCCACAACAGAATTCGTAGCTACGATCTTCTTGTTCTCGTCCAACATGCTGGGTATAATTCTTCCACAGGCTCTCGAACTATTATGTTGGCTTTTCTCCAGTTAATTCTTCCAAATGTGCAATAGCAACAGTGGGTCGTACCTTCCTTGCTCATCTTTATAGCTGAGGTTTCGAAATCGTAGTTGCATCCTAAGTTTACTGGGTTTCCCTGGCCGAAGTTTGCTTTCGAAGGTCGCCTTGCGACCAGGTTTTAGTCTTGTTTTGGTTTGCTTTTTCCATCTCTATTTCAGTGAAGAAAGTTGACATGAAATGGTGTATACAAATGTAAGTTTTTAGCCATAAAAAATTTTATTTATTACCGTAACTTTAAAAATGAGAGAGTAGTGTAAAGCCCAGAAATGCAGTTTTTTGCATGTTAATGACATATTTATACTTAATACTTGAACGGCCCGTCCTCACTAGTTGTTCAGGCCCCAGCATAATCACCATTTTTCGGGGATTTGCTGGTTAAGCCATTGTGGTTCCTTGGAATCCCGAGGACAGCCTGATCAGTCTGTTCCAGGTCGTCACCGCGACAGGCATTCGCAGCCCTTGTGGATCGGAGGGAGATTTGACACCATGCGACTTTGATACTAAGACGGTGGTGGATCCTGGTATTGGTTCACTCTTAGCTAGATGGAAACGCCGCACTCCTTCTCAGCTTGGGAGACCCTGCCGGGGGACGAATCCCGCCACTGTACATTGCAATCCGACACCCAGGAACATGTACAAGCCGCAATGAGGCGATAAACCGTTGGGAGGAATGACGTATTTATATATTCATTTATTCAACAGATTTATGTTTCTGACGTGTTACGTTTTTTAACGGATCAGGTGGGAATTCGGACGAAATAAAAGTATAGGACATGTCAAAGGAAATGATTGGCCCAAAATGGGAACAATTTTGTAACCCAGTGTTATTGACTTTTCTGGCTCACCCATTCATGCATGATCAGCAAACGACTCATCGGTTTCACTAGGCTTTTATCCCTCCCACATCGGCTTATCTTTTGAACTCGTGGAAATGTTTCGTTCAGATTCAAGCGACGGACAAATCTCTAGCGGATACGAAGGAGCGTGCTCAAAAACTCATTGAAGAGGAAAAAAATCGTGGTATAAAGGACGTGACTAAGTGAGTTCTTAAGCGACGACGTCTCCGTATATTAGCTGTATTCATTCCGGTTTTTTAGACATCGTCAAAAAGCTAGTATCTTTAAAACGGGTGCAACAGGTGTTGGATCAGCTTCATCTTCACGAAATGCTTCTCCTTTGTTGACACGGGCTCTTGACAGTTCTTCATCTCGTATCAGCCCGAATAAGGTAGTCATTAATCCGGTTTCTCTCCTTCTCATGGCTAGCGAAATAGCAATTACTTTTATTGAATTGTTTCAGTTTGCAAATCCTGCGGTTAGCAATAACAATAGTTCTCAGCAAAATAACGGTAAGTTATCGTTCTTTTTATTAGTTTAAGGCGACCAGATTGCACATTTGCTGTGTTTTCGTTATGATGAGCACTTGCTTACAGCTTTGTTCTAGACTCGAAAATTGTAATGTTTGAATAAGCAGAGAGAGAGGGGAGCGTTGGCAATTTAAGATAGTTAACTGTCAAAGGGTGCAAATGATGCTGAGATATTTGCAAAACTCCGGATCGCAGGTGTTACCTATAAAGGGTGGTAACCAGGTTCAATCTCCGCCACTGACACCTGCGTTCCGGATTTTCGCACATTTCGCATTATCACCGGTCTCTCAGCTAGTTCTATCTGTCAGGCCATCAGCAATCACCCATCAACGGGATTGATCTGGGGAGGCCAAATAATTTCACGGCAGGTTAATGTGTGTGACTCAACCACAATAATACTGAGATATTTGCAAAACTCCCGACCGCAGGTGTTTGCGATTATTGCGGTTGAGTCACACATAATAATCTTACTTACTTACTTGGATACTTGGACGATCCGTCTTCACGAGCTCATTATGTGACCGGCCCATCTATTTCGCTGTCGATGCATGATCTCCTGGATCTCGAAGATGTGACAGATTTCGAAGGTCAGAACCTCGCATTCCGGTGAGTAGTTCAAAGCATTCTTGACGTAGTTGAAGTATCAACCCACGTCTCTGCAGCATAACAGAGCGCTTGGAGGACCGTAGAATCGAGGAGATAAGCGCGGATTTTCGGGTTCTTTTGTTGGTCGGTGGCTTCTTTGAGAGGCCCGAATGCGACGCAAGCTGCTCTCTTTCTTCTATCTAGTTCCTTCTTCATGTTTTCCATGTTCATTGATCGCCCATGGTAAACGTACGAGGTGGTGTTTGCAATGAGAGAGCCATCCAATTCAATTTTTTCGCCTTCGCACCATGAGCCTTTCTTGAACCGGATCTTCTTTCGATTTATGCGAAGTCCGATCTTTTTCCCCGCTTCATTGAGCTCGTTGACCATCACCTCTGCTTCGCTAGTGCTTCTTGAGAAGATAGCAAAATGAAGATTTGATAGGAATTTTTCATCAATACATATGCCTTTCTCATCTCAATCGAGTGACTTCGTTATCCACTACAGTACGGCACTGAATAGCTTTGGCGATATTGTGTCCCCCTGTAGAACCCTTTTCCTATGGGTATGGTAAGAGATCGTTGGAAAAGCTATATTTTCGTAGTGCAGTTACGATAACAGTCGGACGAAGTTCTTATGTAGGACGGGTCCACCCCTTGGTCAACGAATACTTATGGGATTGCATTCGCTTCGACACCGTAAAACGCTTTTTCATAGTCGAGAAAGATTAGGACTAGAGGCAAGCGGTATTCCCGACAAACTTCGATGACCCTGGACATGGTTTGGATGTGATCCATGCAGCAAAATCCTTTTCGAAATCCTGCTTGCTCGACTAGTTGCGCCTCATCCAATCTCGATATTTGGGAGAGGATACTTCATGAAGAGCTTGTAGAGTACACTCAACAAGCATATGGGACGATAGTTACGAAAATGTTTTCGGTCTCCTTTCTTGGGCAGCACGACCATGCGCGACGACCACTGGTCTGGGATTTCTTCCTTTTGAAAGTAGCCTGTCATATGATTTGCGAGAAGTATATGTAAATCGTGCTCTCCAGCTCGCGGTGACATGTCCGATCCTGGAGCTGTGCCTCTTTTCATGCTTTCTATCGCAACTCGAACCTCCGACGGAAGAATTCCAGGTGGTTTTTCCCCAGTGGGAATATTAGGGTCCGGGACGGAGATTGTGGGACGGAAAGGTTAGTGTAGAACGTCTCCGCTATTAATTCCATATCATAGCGGGAGGTTTTGACGATCCCATCTTCTTTCATCAGGGCTGACAGCGGGACATTATAATCACGCAAATCCCGACGGCATTTTTTCAGACTGCTTCTTTTCTCTACTGCTTCCAGTAGTTTCTTCTGCTTGTACCGTTGTAGATCTTCCTGAAAAGCTCTTCTGCAGCTAGCATTTATTACTGGCCATGTTAAACGTGCTGCAGTAGGATCAAGCTTCAGTTTCCTTTTCTTTTCGAACAACTCCTTAGTAGTGATGGAGATGCGATCCGATCTTCTTGCTTGAGGAACTGAGGTGAGTTCGGTACAGCTTTTCAGTCCTTCGACAAGCAGCTCGTGATCTTCGGTCGGGTCTTCTTTAATCTGCCATTCACGTTTGTATAGGACTTTGTTCAGAATATTTTCGTCGTATACAGCTAGACTTTTTCCTCGTTGTCGATGAAGGGAGTTCTTTTCTATGTTGCGGCTGAATCGAATCGTGGTGTGAAGAAGGCGGTGGTCGGAACCAGTACAGAATGACGGGACTACCGGTGTGTCAAGTAGGCACCACCTTCTGTTTGTCAGAATGTGGTCGATCTCCGCATGAATTATGCCGTTGGGAGACTCCCACGTCCAGCAGCGACTTTCTTCTGGAAGAACGAGTTTCCATCTAAGAAACGTGCTGGTGGCAGGAGTCCTGCGAGACGGCTCCCATTCTCATTTCTTTGCCCTAATCCAAAATTTCCGTATTCGCTCTCGTTATCCTTTCCTATTCTGTCGTTATGTCGTTAAGTCTCCAACAACAAATTTATGATATGCTTTATCATTGCTGATGACTTTCTCCACCTGATAGTAGAACGCATTTAATTTGTACTCATCAGCTGCGTCGGTCGGTGAGTAGCAGTTGATTATAGTGATCTTCTTATGATGCGACAGTTGAAGACAGAGGACGGCTATGCGAGGGGAAAGGATCACGTGTGAATCGACGAGATGGACAATGGACGGGTGGGCGACAAAGCGTACACCACCGATATTTCGTGACGGGACCTTTTCTCCACGGATCACAAGGGTTCCGTTGTTTAGTTGGCGTATGTCGATCTTCCTGATTTTTGTTTCTTGTAATGCGGCCACATGAAATTTAATCCTGTCTGCGGCTGCAAGAAGGGCGTGAAGGTCGGCGTCTGTGGAGAGTGTTCTGGTATTATATGCGCATAGTAAAAAACAATCTTACAATCTTGTTTCTTACATAATAACCTACCGTGACAAATTGTAATAGACAGTAAATAAAAAGATAGCATTGTCTCAGCATCATTGTAGTTGTATTTTACATCATACCCTGCCTTGAAAAAAGATCAGCTGGTTAGTAAAAAGTGATCACATCGTGTCTGCAATGTTGTACGTTCGCGAAGAAGGCAAATTTTGTACAGTCGTAGTATAACCCATATTTTTCTGCTGCACGCACTGCGATTTATAATCAATTCGTACTGGCCACATTGCCACATCGGAGTTGAAAATATGTAATGTTCTCATCGATGTGTTGAAGTGTGTGTAGAGGCACACTGATGAGCTCGCACTATATGTACACTAGCAACCATCTGGCCACCTGACGAACAAATCCGAACAAAAACGGTTTTTTTGTAAATCGTAAATTGTAAAAATTGAAAATCACAATGGTTTTACCCTTTTTTTTGCTGGCTATTCTTCTTTCATGGCATGGTATAATGTGAAATACAACAAGGTTGTCGAGATATGAGCAAAACTTGGTGGCGTAGTTGGCATTCATCCTTCCAGCAGGGTCTCCCGAGCTGAGAAGGAGCCCGACGTTCCCACCAGAAAGCTCCGCTAAGAATAAACCAGTACCAGGATTCGCCACCGTCCTTTTACCACACTAGTCGCGTGGTGGCAAATCTCCCTCTGATCCATATGGACAGCGACTGCCTGTGGTGGTGACGACCAGGGGCAGACTTTGGCTAGGCTGACCTCAGGACTGCAGGTAACCACATTGGCTAAACCAGCAAAGCTCCGGAAAACATGGAAACTATGCTGAAGTCCACACAACCAGTGAAGACGGGCCATCCAAGTATCCGAATAAGTAAGTAAGGTATGATATGAAATATAACAACAAGGATTACGAGTAGAGCAAAACGTGGTACCGTACATGGGGCTTCGAACCCGCGGTTACACTTACCGGGACTCACGTGCTATCCACCCCACCGGCCGAAGCCGTTTTTCGACAGCAGCTTCAAATGAGCTGGGTTCAATGCCGATTTGTACTTCTCAGATCATTGCTGTTGACAAGTGATTGCTGATATTACCGATAGAGGAAAACATGGCTAAGAGAAGGCAAAGCAAGAGCCTCAGTTGGTGTGGTGGATAACACTTGAGGCTCCGGTAAGGGTAATCGCAGTTTGGAAGCCCAACTAATGTTGCGAGTTTTGTTCATATCTCAGCATCTTTGTGGTTGTTCAAAATGGGTTTTGTCTTCCGAAGCTTGATGTCACATGTGGTCGATGTTATCTACCGAATGGATGCAAAAAACTCTCTGGCAATGTTAACTACCGAAGACAATGTTAGTAGAGATATATTTAACGTTTAATTTCTGGCGTCGCCTCTATAGGAGTCATGCGATAAGAAAGCCATGGCCGCTTGTTTTAAACTATCATATTTCGACCAGTGGTGGAGTTTATTGGTTTCGTTGGTTTTAACGAGGTTGAATATGTTAATTAAAATCAGTGTGCTTGTTGAATTTTGTGCAAAAGGCGATAGTGTGCTTAGCATTTTACCTTTCAGTCACCAGCTCTAATTTTTGAATTATTCTTCATTTAGGGTCGTCTAGTATGTCACGTGCGACGCCAACACAACATCTTAACAGCGAGTTACGTAAAAAGAAGCTACGTCAACGAATTATTCAACTTGTTGTGTTAGGGAAGTTTTCTGGTGCTGATTTGGTTCGTTCATTTTTTAACGATAGCCGTAATATAGCATGGCTTGTAGCTTATGGTGATAATGTTAGGTTCTGCGACAATTGCGTAAAGATGGACTGAACGAAGAAGCAGATATTGAACGTCGTGTGGAAGACATTGTGGGAGAAGTTTCTGAACCATCTGGAAGCGGCTCTTCAAAAATTACTCTGAAGCCGTCACTTTATGCTGAGGTTTGGATTGTGGTGGTTTTTTGTTAGTTATCAAGAACGCTTAAAAAAACTGTTAGCAGAAATGTCTTGTTAACACAGAACAATCATGGTTTCTTCAAGAATCTGTTAGTTTTGGAATCTGTTTATTTAATAGGAACCACAATTCAATGACATGGTTATGTAGGCGAAATAGCTGTATTTTCAAATATGTAGTGTTAAGTTTTCATTAAGTGACATTTTCGTAACTATTGTCTGCGTATGTAACGACTAACATGCTGCTCGTTTTAGGTGGACACTCGGTGGCTGTGGTATAACCAGGAGGAAAAGGCTTATGTTCGCCGTGTGACTCAAGGTTTATCATCTACTCAAACGAAAAGCACCACGTTTGCGCCGACGAGAAAAAGTGGGATAGAACGGATGCAAGCACCAAGTCATTCATCCAATTCCTATTCATCGACTTCGGGTAACACAGTTAGCCCTGAAGGTAAACGGTAATGGGTCACTACTTTTATTTGTGATATCCTTAATTTTTCACTTCTGCAGCCATCCCAACACCTCCCAACTCTCGTCCTGCATCTGCAGTTTCGGGTCATTTGCACAAAACTTCGAAACATGTAAATGCAGTCCCGAACGGCTGTCGAGAGCAAACTCCTAAGTTGGTTATTTTATAATATATATTGTAGATCGATTCAAATATCTTTTACTCCTTATTTGTTCGTTGTAGTGTTTTTGGATTTAATCAAATTTGTTCAGATTATCTACTTATATTTTAACGTGTTTACTATGGTTCTTCTGTATTTCAGTACATATCGAAGTCCTCACCATGAAGTATCATCTGCCAGTAAACGAAAGGCACACGTTCCTGCTGGAGCACAGCAACAGCCAAATGAGACAAAGCGTCCGCGCCAGGAAAGTGCAAGCCCGCCGGAGGATCCCACCAGTCACCCACAACACAACCATGTTTGTATTTTTAAGATTTATTTAACTGTGGCAAACTGCGAGCTTAAACGTGCTGCAATATCTTCTTATTACAACTGAAGGTTTCTATTTTCCTAAGTTCATATTACGAATTTTATTAATTGATTTCTGACGATGTGAAATATGTATGATGCATGCTGCGCATGGCGAAAAACTAGGTGTAATTGTGATTGTTCTGCACAGTATTTTTGGTTTTCTATGTGAAACCACGTCCTAAATTTACACGCAGAATCCTTAATACATGAATACTTGCTATCTTGTCTAGAGATTATTCCCGGCTGGGCTTGTGTAGCGCAGTGGTCAGAGGCGCCGTGCAATACACCTTGATCGGTCCTCGCGACAAAGGCTCACCAAACCCTCCATCTTGCCGAATTGGTGCCAAATTTGTCTGGAAAGATAGGAGTATTGGTTCAACACATCGGTAGACCACCACGAGTCATTGTAAAGCCGAGATATGCACTCAGTCATCCCAGCGATGCTGAATGAAGTCGAATGCTTGGCGCGTTCCTCACGGATTCATCAGTGCCGAGAGCTTTATCCTTTTTATTACCAGCTTAACTCCACATGTTACAGTGAATTCCCATTTGTTTATATTGTGACGCTAACTTTTGTTTTTCCAATGCTTTTTGAATTAAATTGAGCTAGACCGATGGTTTCCTTACCACAGGCTTTACATCACACGCGCTCAATGAAGTTGTGTTCTTACATAGTAACACTTCCAAGCCGAGATTAGAGATATTGTACTTCGCAAACCTTGAGAAGAGTAAGATACCTTTGCTTGAATAGGTATCTTTGACCGTTTACACCCTGTTAATCCCCACGCTAGAATTTTCGAAAAGTAAGCTTGTTCGTAAATATGGTTGTGTTGTGGTCGCAATATTTACATGCTGTGTAGAATTCACTATTTTGCTTTTCTTGAGAGCAACTTTTAACAGTTTGAGAAAACAGCATCCGGTATTAACTCTATAATTTTGCAGAAGATGGTGGCTCGCTCAGGTGGCAGTACTGCTTCTTCTCGTCTTAGTTCACCTTGCAGTTTGTCATCACCTACCCAGCCATCGTGTGACTGGGATAAAAGCTATGGCGAGGTTCGCTGTCTTGGTATTTTTCAAAATTATATAACTAAACCAGGGGCGTGTGTGGCGCAGTAGTCGGAGGCGCCCTGCAACACATCCGTGGAATCTATCCCCGTGCCCATGACCCACCACGCCTTCCATCCCTCCGGGGTCGGGAAATTGAGACTTGTCTGGGAGGATAGCAGCACTGGCTCGATAGATCGGTAAGCCATCGCGAGTCATTGTAAATTCCATATATGCATTCATTCACCTCCAAGCGATGAATGCACCTAGTGAAGAAGTAGAATGCATTGCGCATCCCTCAGGGATTGATCAACGGCGAGAGCTCTATCATTCTTTTTTATTAGTTATTTAACTAGTTGTTCAAACAACAATCTAAGACGATTCGTTCTTTAGATAAAGACTGTTCATGAGGCGGAGAAATATTTCTCATTGTTCCAACAGGACTATCCTGAGTATTTGGAATGCTACAAGATTTTGAATGAAGTGATTTTGCACGATCGTTCTCCGTTCTATTTTCTAGCCTCTTTCATCTGTTGTACAAATGTATTTTAGGTTGCTAAAGAATTTCGTCAACTCGAGGTGCAACTGAAGAATGCGGTTGATAATCGCAAGGATTTTGCCAGGGTGAGTCTTATTTTGCCTTTTGTACAGTCCGGAATCATCTTTATTACATGTCCTTCCATCGATCTTTGAGTTGCTGGAGTGGGTACTAAGAAAGTCTTTAGCTCTTGTTGCGTGGTAGGGTTATCCGGTGAACTCAAGGATTCGAAAAATGCTGTATTTTTTTTCTAGAATATTCGTTAAGTCTCATAATGGTGCTTCTGGTCTTTCTGTTGTTCAGTTGAAATTCAGTGGGTCTCGAACGCTAACAGTTCTTTCCAACCATTTGTATTGAAATATGCTTCAAATGTTTAGCCCACATGGTTTAAAAGGTCATTAATATAATACGTAACTTTCATTTTTGATTGTTTTTGCAGTCAGAATCCTGGCCCCACTCATGTTATGCGAAGTGCTTCTGTGATAGTACTGTCAGAAACATTTTCAATATCGTTGACCGGAAAAAATTAGAACCAAAACGATGTGTATGGATCGGTTTTTTTGTCTTCGTCACCTTCACCATCCTCGATGTTTTCGCAGTCTTTGAAAATCTTTCGTTCTCTTAGTTGTAATCATGTTGACTTCCCGACACAGATAGACCAACTGGAAACATCCAAAGATATTTGTTCATTGAACTTGAATGAGACAAACGTTGGCAGATGCGTTTCCCATCAGCACCAATTTCTTCAAAAGGCTGTTTAACCAGGAACCTCTCTTTCCGCACAGTTTTTTTCTCGAAGTGGACCAGAATTCATTTCCCCTGGTTAATCTTCGATTTTATATCACCAGTCGTTTTCTTGATCGCCGAGTGATTCTAATGCGCACCAGCAAATCTTCCATTTCACCGTCTCGCGTGCAAAACGAACACAGTGGGTTCTGCTCGCTCTAGTGTCTCGTTGAGCATCTTTTTCTTCTACGGTTTTCGTGAAGAACTCTGACCATCGAGTTAGCGGTCTTCCTGCTGTGCGTTTAACATTCCAAGGAATCCAGTCGCAAACGTCTGTTATCCATCGGTTGTTGTTCTGACGTATTAAGTTTACGATCAGCCTTATCTTCAAAAGTTGACGTGTAGAACGACGTCTTTGACTTTTGATCGTTGACATAGGTTGACTTCATGAAATCGGTATTATCAGCAAATTCATAGCTGCTGGCCATTGATCCTTTACTGACACGTTGCTATCGATTTTTTTCCCATAGCGTTGTAAAGCGTAATATTTTTTGATATTGTCTCATTTTGTTGGATTTCTATGTTTATGTTGGTGGTGATTACACCGTAGAATAATAAAATTCAGATGAAGATGCTGTATATTTCATGAAAGATCTTGTTGAACAGAGGCATCTTTGTTTAGAACTTCCATCATCATTTCAATTTTAACTTGCTTAAAGACTTTTTCTATGCCGATGAAAGTACAGAGCTACATCTTATTATCATGCAGATACGATCCAAAGCGGTGTTTCTTTGTTTTCCAGTCATATTGACACCAGGAAAGCAGGCAATTTTGACGACAGTTGCCGATAACACGTAGCTGTTCCTCATAGGATGATCTCGAGCATATGTAGTGGGTCCGTCTTAAGATGGCGGATAACAGCCCGACCGGGGAATAAAGATTAGCCTGCACTTGTTTCGAAATGTAGACAGATTCAGCGGATGGATCATCCATTTTGACGAATCGGACGACATATCTTTGCATTTCGAGTCCCAGAAAATCAACCTGCTTCGTTGTCTTCTAGTTTGTCATCCATCTTTTGGAGTTTTCCTCTCAACGTAGTTCTGGTTTTTATTTCCCTTGGAATCTACTCGAATATGTTGTTCATTCAATGTTCATTCAACGTTATTTTCTACTTATATAACGGTTGTGCACTTACGGATTTTGCACTACATATCGATTCGGCCTCAACCTCCAATCAAGTTACTGGTAAGTTCACGTGCGGTGGTGGTTCGGAGTCGTCTTCAACAAATAAGAGACAGGCGCGGAAAGCTACCCATAGAAGTAGCTAACTTATATAAGAAACAGCAAACTAGACATAGGCATTTCTCATCAATAAAAACAGGAAAAAATGACGGCAATCGTATGCCTTGTAGAGATATTCTTTATTTCTATAACACGATGTGTTGCCGATATTGGTCAATGTTATGCAATTACGCCATAATTCTGACAACTTGATACTTGGACGGCTCGTCCTAACTAGTTGTGCGGGCCCCAGCATAATCACTATTTTCCGGAGATTTGCTGCTTAAGCCACTGTGGTTCCCTGGAATCCCGAGGACACCCTGGCCAAAGTCTGTCCCAGGTCTTCACTACCACAGGCATTCGCAGCCCTTGTGGATCAGAGGGAGATTTGCCACTATGCGATTTTGGTACCAGGACGGTGGTGGATCCTGGTATTGGTTTACTTTTAGCTAGGCTTCCTGATCGAAACACCCGGATTCCTTCTCAGCTTGGGAGACTGCTGGGGGGACCAATCCCCCCGCTGTGCATCGCAGTCCGGCACCCAGGAACACCTCCCAGCCACGGTGAGGAGGTAAATTGTTAGGAGGAATTCTGACAAAGTAGTCGAAAATAGTCGAAGTCGCCGAAACGTCAGCCATTGAACAAAGGCAACAACAATAGTAAGAACGTCTATACCTACGTCGCGTTGGCCTAACCTGGTTGGCTTCGTTGTCAAAGTAGTTTTTCAGTATTGTGGTGTATAATGGTCGGAAACGCCCTACAATGCGCTTGGAATCGATCGCCGAACCCTATCCCCCACCCCCACTACCCACCCACCAAGCCCTCCATCTCTCCGAGCTCTGCAATTTGGTACCAGACTTGTCTGGGAGAATAGCAGCATTAGCTCGATAGATCGGTAGGCCACCACCGAGAGTGATTGTTAAGGTTAGACATGCGTTCAGTCACCTCCAACGATGCTTAATGAAGTCAAACGCATGGCGTATCTCTCGTGGATTGATCAACGCCGAGAGCTTTATCTTTCATTTTATGGTGTATTCCAACTTTTAAGCCTTAATTATTCCATTTTCCTAAACATTTGTTGCACTCCATCTTGTACCGTACAATGACAGAGCAATTAGATTCAATTCCAGCTTTTGTCAGTTATTTTTTGTGATTTCAGATAGAGCACAATATACAAGTACGTTTCGCTCATTTCGAAAAGGATCCCGAATTTATAAAGGTATGTTATGTTTCACTAACGATTTTTGATATCCCCAATTTGTTTTCGAGCATTTTCACGAAGTGTCCGTCTCTTCCCTATTTTTTAGTATTTGTATGGGATTTAAAAATAATATTTTCTAAATGTCATTAGTGGAGATGCTTCGTATAATGTAAAACGAATGCTACGAGGAGTTGTAGACACATTTGGACCGAAACTACATCAGCCAACAAGTTGTCCTACTATGTTTGGTGGTTTTTTAATCTCCATAAGAAGTTCGCTAGCTTATAATAATGTAGCAGCATTCTACCATTTGCTGAATGTCATATAAGAATTCTGCGATTAGCTGAATGTAATGAGATGTGGCTTGTTTAGTGTCGTATCTGTCATTCTATGCATACACAACATGTGATCTTCGATAGTAATTTATCCTATTTCTTTCGTTGTTGAAGGTTTTCGAAGAACACATGCTGTGCTCAGTTAGTCATTGACGGAGTGAATAGCTTAAGTGAACAGTAATTTTGAAACTGACCGTCATTTAACCTCGATAGTGAAATTATCAACATGCGTTTAAATTGTTGAGCTTACACGAGGTTGGGGAAGTTGTTTATTCGGCTAACGTTTCGACGTATTCGTCTTCATCAGAGCCGAGATGATCCGAGTCGATGGTCCACACTTGTTGGAATAAACGACTCTGTCAACCTCGTCTAAGTTCAACAATTTAAGCACATGTAAACTCAACAGTTATCACCTGTTGTAACTAGGCAATATCTTCTTATGCTTTAGGACACTTTCATTGATTTGTTTAGCAGTAATAGAACCGTTCACTGTGGTCAGTCATGGCACATATTGTACGAAGTTTTAAATTTTCGGTAGGATCTGGATGTCAGTGCAATCGGAATTCTTGATTGGACTTCTACCTACTAAACGTCGTCGTTGTGGACAAACTATTTCCGGCAACTTTCTAACAAATTACACTTCAGTTACATTTGTTATATAAGGCAAATAATGCGATAATAATGACCATTCTGAACATCAAACTAACATATCTTAGATCTTATTAAACTTTACTAGGTTTATTTCTCAAATCGACTCTGTTTTGATCTGAGCTTTAATAATCAGCATTTTTTGGATGATAAGGCTAACACTAACACGAGGTTGCGATAAAACATTTATTCGGCTAACCTCTCGGCACTTTTGCGCTTGTACGAAGCCGTGTTGATTCAAGTCGATTGTGCTCAGCCTGTCGTTGTCGCAATGTGGGTTTTAGTTATAGCACCGGGTCGAATCGTCTGCAGTGGAACACCGCATGAATGAAGTTTTCCTACTAGTTTAGTCGTTAAGGAAAATACTGATTAATCTTTCCGAACATCAAAGAAAGTCGGTATTAGAAATACTGCTATGCTATGTGCCAGCTAAGTTAACACTGCAGCATGAATTCCCACCATAAAATCAGATCAGCGGATCTTACTGGGCGGCAATAGGTCAGTAACCGCCCTGCATGAAAAGTTCTCCCCGATTGTTACACATCGTTGTAGCAGTGGTCCACTCCAAACGGTTCGATTCGGTGCGGCAGCGAACTAGATATTTCACTTAGCGTTCCCCAAGCTCTAAAGGAGTTCAACATTTCCATCCGGAAGTTCACCTAGGAATAAACCAATATCAGGAATCGTCGCCATCCTGGTATGAAAGTAGTTGTAACGTGGGAAATCTTACTCGGATTCGCAAATACTGGCGACGACCTGAAGCTTTGTTGATCGCGAGACTTTAGGGGTCCAGAATTGCTCAACCAGCAAAAACCCATGCGCTGTACCTTGCAGTTTGGGTGCTACGTCCCGCAATGTGGGGCGGTACGTAGACTAGTAAGAGTCGGTCAAATTTTTCGTTGTCAAGAATTAATAACATGAAATTTGAATCTCTTCTTTCTTTTGTGGCTTAAGTGTGTAGTTTTGTGTATTTTTTCTGAATTTTCATGTTATTTTTCCGAGTGCAGTCCAGATAAGCAAATTCATTATTCCAGAATAAATTCGTTTTATTCGTTACGAGCTTCTTTTAGTTCGAATATCGTAGTCGTGGTGATTCTATACTGAATCTCTTGAGTATTCATAACTTCAATGAGATAAAGCAAAGCGTCCTAAAACAGCGTTAAAAAATGCTTAATATGTTTTTCAGACTCGACAGCGATATACTGATTTGCATTCGAAGTTGGCTGTGCTTAAGTCACGTATATCGGATTTCGAACGAAATCAGGATATGGCAGTCAGTGCATCAACTGCTATGCCGATGGACCTTTGTGATCTGGAATGATAACCAGATTTTCTCTTGCTTACTTTAATCCATTTTTTTACCTTCGAAAATGCCAAAAGAATTTGTGTACAATGCTCAGTCTTTTGTCGACTTTTTTATCGACCTCGCTTCTCTTCTACTACTGTCATAGATCGTCCTTTATCGTTCAAATTCCAATTATTTCTCTTAAAACTTACCATTTCATGGCTCAACGCTTTTACTACGGGCTCCCAATCAGTTCAACGGTATATTTTTTTTTAAAAAAAAAACTTTTGCTTATAGCCCTACCTAGCTGAAATGTATCGTTTCTTCCCGGTTTTCCTGACATCTTCTTTTACTTTGGGTAGTTAAGTAGTACTGTAGTGTCCCTTTTTTGTATATTTTGCTTCTGGTAGTTGACTGTTACGGGTGCCCTTACCGTGTATTTCTTGGGAAAATTCCAAAAAAAAAATCCCTCTATTCACTCTCACATGGTGATTAATGTCTTTTACTATTATATCATTTTAGCGTATCTTTTCTACTTCTTTTGTAAGCATTCCTCACCCGGCAGTTCATACGGCTATTGGGAAATGTAGTAGCACTCAGATAGGGTACATAGTAGCACTGGACAATCAAACATAGACGTATACCTGTTAGCAAACGCGTTCTATCCGTCCCAGTTTGACCGGGTTCACCAACACTTTACCGTTGTAGTAAGTAGCATGGTGTTTCAGTTGACTAGATACATATTTTTTTTAGTTCGCTTCTTGGTTTGTAGGCGCCTATTCGTCATTTTGACTGTGTGCCATTCGTTTTTTTTTGCTACGTTTCTATATGATGGCTGTTGTTTTAGTCTGTCTTCTGGTTCTTTTTCTCTTGTCGCCTTATCCGGTACATAATAAACCATGTTGGACCACCTAGCGCCGTTTTATGACTAATCCTCAAATCAACGGAAAAGCATGAAACTTCACTTTCTAGCTGATAGATGCTGTTGAAGTATTAGACGATCTTGTACCTCGTGTTATTCTAGAAGTGGGAAAGATGATGTCAAAGATCTTTATGTATTGGCCTTGTTCAAAAAGGTGTAATGTCCAGGCAAGATAGAAGGAAGACATGGTGAGGTTGCTCGTTTGTGTGATATTTCCTCTTATGCGGGTCTCTTCGATTGCCATCGTGACAACCAGATCTCAAACTTGAGCAATTGAACCGTTTGTATAACAGTAACAACGAAATGATGATAATGAGACCATGATGTAAAGATATAAGCAGTGATGTGACCGTTAGACAAAGGTAGTATAGCGACGATGCCTACGGATTTGATTGAGGACTATAAGTAGACACACAGAATACAATAGTAAAGAAGAAAAGGTATCACCTGTATCATCCGTAGTCCCGTTGATCGTTGAGTGACTCGAGCGGGCGCCAGTGAATCTTCCATTTTTCCCTGCCGCGTGCAAGAGTAGCTCAGTGGGTTCTGCTCGCTCTAGGGACTCGTCGAGCAAGTAGACACACAGAATACAATAGTAAAGAAGAGAATGTATATGTGTAGAAAACAAATGGTGTGCTAAGTCGAGATAAGGAGGTGCAAAAAATCCTATGGAATAGGTGCGTTCCATGAAGTGCAACTTGTGACCGACTGATTTATGCTAGGATCAGAACAATGGTAGTAACGTAATCAATGAGAAAAAAAATAAAGAACGCAGTGCTAAATAAAGATCCAATGAATAGAATGTGTAGGTGAATCACCGATTGGTAAGCTGTAGGTTATGGAGATACTTTCCATTGTTTTGATTTCAGAAGGTAATAATTGGTCGAATTTGTGGACAAATCGGCATCGGTTAGTTTACCCCAGTGGACCTTAGTCGAAAATTATTTGGTAGTTGTAGTTGGTAGTTCTTTCCTTACTTCAGATTCACTGTCTCCGTTTTCTCCACAGGACCGAGATTTCCCCAGGCTCTAGTGGTGCAAATAGGCTTATGGGCCCGTATTTCGCCTTGTGAGGAAAGACTAATAATTGCTTCGCGTGGATTTTCTTGTGAATATGATAGGAGTTCATGCTATATTCTTCTTGTACTCCTCCATCACGGTTGCGATAGTACTTTGGGATGTCCATAATAGCGCTTTCTATCAATTCATTATTAATTTTTGCAGACATTTCATCCAAATATGTGTAAAATTTCGGTTCTGTCTCCTCAAAACAGACCGATGAGACCTGTCTAGCCCTTCTACGTTCTGTTCTCGTTTCAACAGAATACAAGATTGATGACGTAGGTGAACTTTGATTGCGTTAGTCCTCGAATTCGTAGGTAGGTTTTCGTCCATGGCTTCTATGAAATCAGGTATATCCTCTTCTATGACAAGACTTAGCGGACTGTGACTAATGGGACTGCAGTCATCAGCAACCATATCGTTTTCGAGGTCCAAAAGATCAAGTTCTTCCACATGAAAACTCTCTTCTTCATTATTACTGGACCAATTCAGCTCTGTACTCTCAAAAGATAAAAGCTTCGTCGATTCAGCGTTAAGTTCATCAATATCATCTGGTACCGTAGAAGTATTTAATACTGCCGGATCATCTCTTCCCATGGGCCACGGTTGATGCCTTGAGCTTTTCCCCAATAGTTGGGGTGAAAGACTCTTGGCTCTTCTGAACGAGATTACGGCAAAGACAGTGCAAGAAAGTGTTTGAAATCGGTTAGTATTTTGCCAAGCACAGAGGTGTGTTGAGCGTTGCCATTTTCATCGCTGTTGTGACCATCGTGTTGATGACTCCGAAACTTCTGGGCAGAACCTTCCGTGGAAATATTTACGATGTCTGGCTGGTTCGTTTTGAGAGAATGGAGTGCGCTTGGCGAATAACTGCGGAAAATGGCCGTAAAGTGCATAGGGTGAACGTCCACGGCAGAAGGATGGTAAAGATTCTGATGAGACAGTGAATATTTATACTGGTAACCATTTCAGGTTTCCGAGTTACGGGCAGTATTTCAGTAACGCCGCTTTCATCATTATTCTTTGGAATAATCTGAGGTCGCGTGACCTGTGGTACAGTTGGTTCTCCACTATACTAGAGTCACGTTTTGGGAACACAGTCATTACCTCTCTCGATAACGACGAAATCTTGAGCCGATTTTGGTTCTTCAGGTGGAGGGCTAGCACCAATGTTGAGTTGAATATCATTAGCGTATACAAATGTGACAGGACTTGAATTGAGATTAGTGACACTTTTCTCCTAGCAGAGTCCGCATCAGAAGGTGACCGAATATCAACAACGTGAATTTCAATATTTAAATCCTCAGAAAACTCGTCCATGTTAATTCGAAGATTACTTGAGAGCGTGGGTACCGCACCTACACAGCGAGCGTAGGCCACTTTTTGTGTCATTTCTCGGCGTTGCTAGCACATCTCGCTGCAACTAATGTACACTTTCATGATGATATTCCAGTTTCTCTGAATAGCGCGAGTTACGACGAAGCCATCGTCCAACCTTTATGAATTCTCGTTGGTACTGGAATGCTTCGTATTTTCTGTGAATTGTTTGCGTGAGCCTCAAAGGCCTTTATACGACTCTTGAGAGTTATAGCGTAATAGATGTTTCGTAGTCCACTTTTTCGTTTCCCATCTTTGCATCTAATTCAGAAAATTTTACGTCGTGCTCCTGTAGTACTTCGTTTAGCTTTTGGATGGCTGCTTCTATGGCCCCTACTGCTTCAAGCAGTCAATATAAGCCTTCGTGTACGAATGAAGGACTGTGTTACCTCTCTCTCTCTCAGTGGAGGAGATGCTGAGTGTTTTTTTGAGTGCTCATTTCTGAGACGCCTATTCCCTCCTCTTTGTGCTCCCCAGATCATTCCTGTTGACGGGTGATTGCTGATGGGACCGCAAAGTAGAAAACTGGCTGAGAGAAAGACTAAGCAAAGGGTTCAGTGGTGTAGCGGGTGAAACGTGAGTCCCCGGAAAGGGTAATCCAGGTTTGAATCTGGCCTGGGGTCCAAGCTTTGCCAATATTTCATCACCACTATAGTAACTATTCCTTGAAGTAACTCAGCTTAACTGGATTCGTTGCCGATTTGGACTGCCCAGATCAATCCCGCTGACGGGTGGTTGCTAATGGCAGAGATCGACGGAATTAACTGAGAGACAGGCGAAACGAAGGACCTGCGTGGTGTGATGGTGAACGCGTTACTTCCCAGAAAGGACAATAGAGCGTTCGTTCCCCACCGCGGAGACCTGCGCTCCGGAGTTTTGCAAATATCTCAGTATCATTAATGAGAGTTATATTCCCTAAAAAATTCCTGTTTTTATATTGTCTTATATCTTCTATATTAATTGTTTCCTTGTAATCATCATACATCTATTCTTGCACATTCCACAGATCGTTTCTTTGTGATCATCTCATGCACTTGCCACGAAACTGGGTGGGGAGCGAATCTGTAGCTTCTCTGTATAATGCGCTCTTCGTTGTCCGATAGTTTGGGCACTGAATGAGTAGCTATCAGCTACATGTACTTTCCAGCATCTACCGTTTCCAAATGCACTTTCAGTAAAAGCCTTTGTAAAAGCTATTTCATGGCTTTCACGTGAACTTTTTGTATAGGCTTTTGTGTCGCTTTTCAGATGAACTTTCCGCTTCCACATGTACTTTCTGTATATTGCATACTACATAGACTTCACGAACTTTCCGTGGATGTGGCTCTATAAGATTGTCCTAGCTGAGAAACTCTTAGAACCTCTCTCTGAGCACTGTCTCTAGTTCCCTCTATAAAGACCCCACTCATACCAGAAGGAATATAAGGAGCATTATTCCGGTACCGTGTGTGTGTCTGTATTCCCAATCCCTCAGCATCCGCGCATCCCAGTGCTCTCGTGCCTCGCTCAAGTGCTTGGCATGTATTCGTTCACCTAACAAGATATCGTCATATTGTTATTATTGTATTGTTATTATTGCTATAAACTGTTTTAGCCCAAACTCGAGGTCGTTCACGGCACTACGAAAAAATTCCAGCGTGACGAGGTCATGCAAAGTCGAGCAATCCACCTGCAGTTGGTGGACAAGGGATAAATCCAACCAACTACTATATATTCCGCTGGCCAACTAGCACAATCACTCTGGTTGTATTTCACATCATACCCTGCCATGAAAAAATAATAGGCAGTAAATAAAAAGTTAAACATTATGATTATTCCATACCCATTCATTGCAATTGTATGTCAGACCCATACAGATGGCTGTGCTCGAAAGAAACAAGGAGTTGGTAGCTTCATTTTCACTGCCTTTAGAGACGAGATAGCCAAAGGTGGCTCAACAGGTCCTGTTGGATATAAATGTGAATTCACATTGGGAAACGCCCTACACCTAGCACACAAAAACAACACAACGAAACACCCACCAGCGATGTGGAAGAAGTAAGAGACTTATTGACTTAAAAAGAATTTATCGAGTGTGGCGCAGTGGTCAGAGGCGCCCCGGAACACACACTTGGGATCGATCCATGCGCCCATGGCCCACCAAGCCTTCCATCCTAGCGGGGTCGGTAAATTGGTGCTAGACTTGTCTGGAAGGATAGTAGCACTGGCTCGATACATTGGCCGGCCACTGCGAGTCATTGTAAAGGCCAGATATGCATTCAATCACCACCAACGATACTCAATGAAGTCGAATGCATGGCGCATCCCTCAGGGATTGAGCAACACCTAGAGCTTATTTTTTATCCTTTATAAGAAAAATTTGTGCTAACAATCAGCTGCGAAACAATGACATGATGTAGTTTTTACTAGGCACTTAAGGATGCAAGGGAGGAGAGGCCATAATATATTAGGTGGCGATAGCATGTGGAACAAGGTACGAGTAATATGGAAAACGCAAATAGTAATAAAGAAATCCCCAGGTTTTCACCACCACAGGCAGTTTCCACCCTTGTGGATCACAGAGATTTGCCACCATGCGACTAGTTTTAAACGAGCACTGTGGTGGATCCTGGTACTAGCTTAGTCTTCGCTGGGCTTCCTCATGGGGACGGTGGGCTCCTTCTCATCCACCCAGTTGGGTGGATGAATCCCTCACTGTACATCGTAGCCCGACATCCAGGAACAGCTCCCAGACACGGTGAGGTGGTAAACCATTGGGAGAAAAGGATATCTTAGACAAAATGGAATAATATTATTGAATCCGCGAAAATTGGGAACCCCATCCAAGATAGCCAATAAAACTTTATCAATTTCACGAACAAAATGATGGCATTTCGTCCACCAAGTGCGAGCTGTAACTGTATCGGGTTGTTAGGATGGAAGGTCATCTACGAATTCTACTCCAACCTGTTACTGATTCTCTATGATCACTGTTTATTTGTTCGCACAGGGAAAACCTTCTGAGAGAAATTTCCTTTGAGATCAGAACTAGGTCCTCTAGGTCAAATATGCTTATAAGAGTTGCTTGGTATGAAATGCCTGCACGTGCGCCAAAACGGGATTTTTTCTAGAAGAAAGCTCTATACGGGTAAAGAGAACAAGAAATTAAATTGTACTGTGAAACCCTGCTAACCGGTATCATCGTGACTACTGCGTGGTATTCGAAAGGTTATTCAAAACACATTTTGCACACCTGCATATATCCAACCCAATTTTTTGAGCTTTTTTAAAAATTGCAATGTTCTACTCCATTACAGCGTATTCTATCAACTTTGCTTCGTCGAACTGCCACTACTACATGTATTCCTTCACTAATAAGCTAACACGAGGTTTGAAACATCGTTGCTATTACTAATCGGTTCCCCACCGCAGACACTTCCAGCCCGGAATTTTACAAATATCTCAACATCACTGTGGTTATATTTCACATCGCTACTACATTTACCCCAAAAAGATGCACAACCGATGCCTAAACACAGATTGAAGGTGGTGTTCATCATTTTTTCTAAAAATAAAATCGCACTAAAGCAGCCAGAGTTGTAGTCACTAGCTACTGAACACCTATCCACTCTTTTGGAGTGCAGAAGACTATGAATAAAGAGTGAATTTGTGGTTGGATGGAGTTGGAGAATCAAGATTTTGTCAAATGATTAAGCTGACACAAGGCTGTTTTTAAACTTTACTCGGCTAACGTTTCTACGTCTTAGTCTTCTTCAGAGTAGGATTGACCCAAGTCGATTATCTACAGCTGATCATTCTCGTGATATGGATTTTCATCGTCGCATCACGTCAAATCTTCCGGAGACGAGCATCGATCGAATGAAGTATCCTCACTGGGTGGTACACTTTTGTATTGGTCGGTTATTCCGTTGATTGTCCGTTGACAGTGTCTTTAAAATGTTCCAAAATGTTGGCACACTTCCGCATTACCTTTTCAACCTTTAGCAGATGGAGTAAATCAATCCGGTGCACCATAGAAAGTGAGCAAAGCCTTTGGTCCTATCTACACATTACAGAATTCCTGTTTGATCAGTCTTTAGTTCCTATCCGCCGAATCGAGACCCAATACACTATTGCGGGTCAAACCAACCATATGTCTCGATCCGTGGATATGTTTGTAGCTGCAGCTTAGATTTTAACAAGAGACTGTGTGATACTCTCTATGGAAACCTACTACCTCTTCTTAATGCAGTAAACTGTATCTGTCCACATTTCCAGCAGAGACTCGCTACAAATCCTTTCACCGCCGACATTGCTTTTTCATACAGACTCATTCTCTCACTGTCCCCAAGACCTCCTGCAACCGTAATTGCAGCGTTTCATTCTGATCCATGTCTGGTTCATATAATGATATTCTCAATAGTAGTCAGATATAAAGTTATTTCTTTAACATCTTTATCATTTGATTATCGCACCATGTAACTCTTCCCCCAACAGGTTCCTGTAGCTCTATACGCTTCTTTTCCATTCTACATCGTTTCCGCTTTACCTGTATTATGCTCTGCTTTTCTTTAACATCTTTATCATTTGATTATCGCACCATGTAACTCTTCCCCCAACAGGTTCCTGTAGCTCTATACGCTTCTTTTCCATTCTACATCGTTTCCGCTTTACCTGTATTATGCTCTGGAGCAGTATCAACTTCACGTCCTACTTCAGCTTGTCACTTTATCTTATCGTTACTTGGATAGTCGAATGGCCCATTTTCAATGGTTGTGCGGGCCCCAGTATAATTTCCATTGTTTCGGAGTTTTTCTGGTTTAACCATTATAGTTCCCACGATTCCCAACGTCAGTCTAATCGAAGTCCGCCCCAGTTCATCATCACCACAAACAATCACCGCCCTTGTGGATCAGGAGATTTGCCACCATGCGACAAGTTTGATACCTAGACGGTGATAAATCCTGCTATTGGTATAAAATCGTTCAAAACCTCACTTATAGCGCATTAGTTCGCGGTTAAACCTTTTTATACGACTTGGCAACATAAACAGTAATAGGTTTAAGATCTTTTATATGAGGGAGATAACTAAGAAAGGAAATTACTCGATGTTCGAAATAATACGCTAATAGAACATCAAATAGGGCCGTCTATGATATAGCTACAACTATACTGAAATTCACCGTTTTCCTGATGAGCGAACACAAGATTGTTTACAGCAAGATTTATTCAACACAGTGCTGGCTACTGTCCGGTGGTCTTGCCCCATCCACAGCCTTTTTTTACAAACATTTTGCATCGAAATTCAATATTTAACAGAAATTTTACGCGAAACAGCTCCGATACACTCCACAATGAAAGATGCCCCGAATGTACAGAAAACAACTTACTTACCAAATTAATTCACTCACTGAAAGAATTTATTACCCTAAAACATGAGATCGAAAGACAAGAAACCTGCGTACGACTAGGTCAACCATTAAAAATCCCTAGAGGTCAACTCGTACCCTTTATATATCACGGCACATCACAACGAAAAGTGGACTTCTATGATATCGTCCGCTTCGATGCCTATAGACTGTGGTGTTTCTCCATCACTTATAACTTCATTATCAAAAATCAATTTACTTATCGTATCAGTCAGCTTCAATTGGGCCCTCATACGATTTTTAGCGTCGTAAATGGGCTCCGTCTGAAAACTAGTAACGTTTCAAAGAAAGAAAAAGAAATGAGGTAGGATTATAGCAAAAATGGGCTGACCAAATTAATGTATGCACAGCGAGGTCTTCCTTTCTCGAAAATACACTTCACTGGTATAAAACTAGGATCCGTACTGAGGTCCTCCTCTAGACCAACGTTCGGCTTTAAAGAGAACACCTTTACCACAGCAAGCTGTAAAAGAATACAACTTCAAAAAGGACCATATTTTTTACACGAAATAATTAGGGTACACACAGAATGAGATACGGAGTTTTATGTGTGGTCCCATAAGGACTATAAAAACTGCAACACCTTGTTTATATCAAGGCCCATGGAATCTGGAGTATCGCCAGGTCCTGCATCAACATCGTTTACATGTATTAAGACATCAAGCTGATTACACTTCAACTCCTTCGCGAATATAGGACGCAGTGAATCAAAAGGCTCAACCTAAACTACATCATATTTAATAGTTCCCAGGATCAACTTTCTATTAACCTCGGCATTGGATTACAAATCTGTTGTTCTCTTTTTTTACAGCAATCGCGAGGTTGTTATTCAACAGATAGCACATTGTTTTATTCACATTCATTTCTTACAAATATAATACATACAACACAACGGTAGCTGACGTTTCGGCAGTATCGTCTTCTTCAGTGCCTGAAAGGGTACACTAATGTAATTTACTAGGTCAAACGCTTCAACAACACGAACGAAAAGATGAAAATCTGACCAATAATTACACGATCACCGGCTTCTCGAAAAACCAATCGTTTTTTATCTGCCTTCTACCGAGGAAGAACAGCCGCTTAGAGTCGCATATGGTTGGCTACTGCACCACCCCACATCAAAAATCAGTTCTGAGATACGGGGCTAGATCACGCGTTATCTCAGGGCATTCTTCCCTGCTATTCATTCTCGGATTTTTGGAATTTATCAAAAAACCATCGAGCAATTTGCGTACTGGTGTTTTAGTCTCCGGTGGGAAGATATTGACTTTAACATCAAAATTGTCTCCGCCATGTTTTTGTATCCTATGCGTGCCTTGTTTTGATTTTCGTTTGCCATCTAGGTGTTCTTTTATGCGGATACATAAAAGTCTGCCCATTTCTCCGATATATTCGTCTCCGCAGGTACTACAAGAAGTCAGGCATATAGTACCTGAACTCATGTAGTCACCGTCCCAGCCGTAAGGGCAAATTACGCAATTTGGCGTTTTACATAGACTCTCATACATGCGGTTGCGAACTAACTTACGACGTAGAGTATCCGGTGGTATTTCAACTATCGCTACCGATTCCTCTAGATCTGCCCCTCTTAAGCATCGCTTTATCGCTACACGTATTTAATCGCTAATGAAGGGCAAGATAAACGGGACTTTGTTTCGGCCAAACCCTTCGTTTTGGGGCGTCGCTCTGCTTCTAAACTTACCTCGTAGCACAACTTTTTCGAAGCCACTGGAGATGGCTATTTCCTGATGGCTAACTTGTATACCCTTGTATAACTTGGATGTTGATGTGGAGTGGTGCAGTAGTCAACCATATGCGACTCTAAGCGGCTGTTCTTACCCCGTTGGAAGGCAGATGGAAAAATGGTGAGTTTTTCGAGGAGCCGGTGATCGTGTAATTACTGTTCAGATTTTCATCCTTCTGTTCGCGTTGTTGAAGCGTTTGACCTAGTAAATTACATATTAGTGTACCCTTCCAGGCTCTGAAGAAGGCGATACTGACGAAACGTCAGCTACCATTGTGTTGTATGTGTTATATTTGTAAGGAAGTAGAGGCGTGCTGAATAACAACTTCGCAATTGCTGTAAAAAAGAGAACAACAGATTTATATCATATTTGTTGTACGGTAAAAATCATGGGTATGGTAAAGCCATGATAAAGATGAAATCGAAGTGAATGTCTGAATATCTGCATAAATAAAAAAGGATGAAGCTCTTGGCGTTGATCAATATCTGAGGGATGCGCCATGCGTTCGACCTCATTAAGCATCACTTGGAGGTGCCATACAAGTCTGGTATCAATTTGCCGAATCCGGAGGGATGAAGGGCATGGAGGGTCTGGGCGTGGTGATCGACCCCATGTGTATTGCGGGGCGCCTGTGACAACTGCGCGATAGGTGCTCTTCAGTATTGTGCACACTATATATGTCTCTTACTTCTAGAACAAACAGCAGTGCTGTAAGTGGACGAGTTGCAATTCCAAAGTAAAGGAGAACGAAATCTAATTAATAACAAATAAGCATAAGAGCAGAGCATGTAGACAGGCAAAGACACACGACAAGCTCACGTACCTGACGTATCGTCATAAAACGACCTGGCTTCAGAGTTTTTGGATCCAGACGAACTGTTACGAAAAGATCAACTTCTTTACCATGCTTTATGGCATCTGGTTCACGTGAATCCACGTTAAGCAAACTCCGTTCTCTTGATAACGGTGCTGCTTCATTCGAGACATCCTCAAGACATTCTTGCCTAGAGAATAAAAGCAGTTTGGAGATCACAAGGAAAACGCATGTCTAAGGCAGTGGTAGACTGGAAAGGAAACAACTCACAAATTAGCTTCTTCTAATAAGACCGTGTCAGGTTTATTCTTCTTAGGAGGAGCTATGCTCTTCTTATTACGAAGAACCATGTCAATAGGTGGGTCCAACACTATTATTTCTAGATGCAAAGGTAATTTTTTCCTACCCAAAGGTAACACGAAAGTTGAAAGAATTTCACAATCAAGATATGTTTCACCTGACTGTTCCACACGCTTCAACCGTCTCTCTCGTCTTCCTTTGAATTTCTGGAAGACTACAAAATAGATAATCGATACTGGTAAGAAGATCTATGTACCAGCTTTAATTCCAGGAATACGAGCACCCTAAAGTATAAGGGAAATGGAAAGTGATTTAATACCTTTAAAAGTGTGTTGTTGGGCTCCAATTCCTCGTCATCAATTATCACTATATCCGGGCTCGGTGTAGATTCTATAAACATTACGTTTCGAAGGCAGTCTCATCGAAATATGAAAATGAGAGAACATTTGTTTGACCCGCCTTTTCGCCCAATATTGTCAGTGGAAGCAACGTCTGGTAATCTACTACAATCGTTGAAAGTAGCTCTAAGTTTCCTTATGTCGATGCTCTTTGTATACAAATCATCATCACTGTCTGATGGAGATTCCTAAAAAAACAAAGGCGAATTGACGCTGGCACAAAGAAAATTACAACGGCATTTTGCATGAATAAAGGACAAGAAGGGATAAAGCTCTCGGCGTTGACCAATCCCTGAGGGATGCACCGTGCATTCGACTCCATTCGTAGCAACGTTGGAGGTCATTGAATGCACATTTGGCCTTTATAATGACTCGCGATGGCTTACCGATGTATCGTCTCAGTGCTGCTATCTTCCCAGACAAGTCTGGTACCAATCTACCGACTCTGGAGGGACGGAGGGCTTGTTGAGCCTGGGGTGCAGAGATCGATCCCATGTGTATTGCGGGACGCCTCCAACCAATGTACGCCCCTATGATCATGAATAGAACAATATTCCGATATTCCGCTGATACTGTTCCAATACAGGTCTTTCTCGCTATATCAAATGACCCACATAACTAGAAAAGAAGTGCACAATTGATGAAACGCTATAAATGAAAAGATGAGAAGTCAAACGAGTAGGACCTTTTTCTTCAGTTTTGTTTTAAAGATCCTAGTAAATTACAGCTCCAAATACCATAGAACAGCTGAGTGATTGGAAATCGGAAATATTGAGAAAAAAAACCACCTGTGTTGTTTTCCTAGCACCGTTCATCGGACAGGTCGGGCGAGTTCGGATGTATCCAGATTAAACTAAACCCTAAAGGCTGTGCAACACTCAATCATCTATTTTCTAAGGAAATGGTGCCAATCATGAACAACATGGGCAAAAAGAACAAAGACAGAAGAGACGAAGCCAACAAATACTACAAATAAGGTGATGGATGGAGATTGAATTTTGAAAATGTTAAGTATACGGTAATCAAAAAGTAGTTACCTGCAAAATATGCTGCAGGCAGCACGCACCATAGACGTCAAACATTAAGACGAAATGCTTATTCCAACCAGATTTGTTTGCATACCATGGTTGTAAAACTTCTTTAATCTTGTCTTTTGTTCACAGTAATAGTAACCGGTAATGGTAGGTAATAATAAACAATGCGAAATACGGCGCGTCTGGCGCAGTGGTCAGAGGCGCACTGTGATACATATGGAGTCGATCCCCACGCCCTAGGCTCACAAAGCCTCTCATCCCTCCGGGGTCGGCGAATTGGAACTAGGCTTATCTGGGAATATGGCAGTGCTGGGTCGATACATCAGTAGGCCACCGCCAGTCATAATAAAGGTCAGATGTGCACTGAATCATCTCAAACGATGCTACTAAGGTAATCGCACGCATGGCGCATCCTTCAGGGATTGGTCAACGCCGAGAGCTTTATCCTCTGTCCTTTATGACGTCTTAGAGTTCTCAGACGGTCTTCTCCTTGACAAGATGGGAAATATTTGTATATACAACGTTGGATGCTCTTATGAATGGATATCATCCACGCATAAAACTTTTCTGTACTCTGTAATCTGTACGATCTTTCAAAAAACTGCATGAACTTCTTTCAATGACTGATGAATTGGAAGTTGGGGATCGATTTGCTGATTACTGTGTTTTGGTAAATCTCGGTAAATTTTGGTAAATCAGTTTTGAGTTGAGAGGTAACTGATAGTTTCAGCCCAGCCGCTTTTGCAGTTTTAACCCATTCATTGTTTAATTTTCGGTATTGAATTTCTTGATGAGCTTACACGAGGTTGGTAAATATATTTATTTTCGGCTAACGTTTCGATGTCTTCGTCTTCATCAGAGCCGATGATCCGAGTCGATGGTCGACGCTTGTTATTCCTCTCGATATGGCGGCTTCGCCTTCGTGTCGAGTCAGGTCTTCCTCAGCGGGCCATCTCCTGGAATGAGGTATTGAGTTTTAAATTCTCAGATGATAAGTGAAAGTGGGATGTATCTTGAAGATGCTTTTTCGTTATATCTAGACGAACAGATAAGGAATTACTAAAAACTCTCCACCTTTACCACTAGCAGGTAGTCTTATGTTTTTCAACCTTATATAGTTCCAGCATACCACATTTTTGCACCTCTCTGAACGATATCTCTTCGCGCGATATTAATTAAGGATTTTGAAAGTTTCTTTCGTAATTGTCCGAAACTTAGTGTCCACGTCATCATTGGGTTCTTGCTGTCTAATGAATGGCTGAGGAAGGTTACCTAATTGTCTGGCTGAGTATGAAGAAGACGAAACCACCAAAATGTCAGCTACTGTGAATAAATAGTGCAGTAAGAACTTCGCGTCTGCTCGTTAAGAAAACTGAATTATCTGTAACTACATCATCGTCGACGTTAAAAGAAATTGGGCCCTGGGATTTGATAAATGAAGGCATACGGATGCGATCATCATGGTTTTCCGATGGCCATGTTCCGGTGGGCGTTGCGATTGCTTTTCGCAGCTTCTGCAGCTTCGACCATGACTGCTGCTCGTCTCCAAAATCTTTAATCGCCTGTCTTAATTGTTTTGCAAGTTCGGGCATTAGTTGGCGGTTGCCTGCAGCTCATGTGAATTCACGCTGTCGTGCCAGCTCGAGTGTTCTTGAGGACAGACGCCTCTTTGTAATTTTTAAACTCTGTCTCTTTCGTAGTACTAATGTGAATCTTGTAGTACTCATCTATGTTCTTAATGGCAGCATCTTTCCAAAATTCGACCAATGACGCGAGTAAACTTCAATTTATGGTGGTTTTGGGACTTCGATCCTTGAGCAAAGCGGCTTTCCCTCTTTCCGCGAGAAAAGGAATCTTGCGCGGAGGCGGTGGTCTGGTTAGGCCAACAGTAACATCGGTTAAACAAAACTTTCTATTTGCTGTGATGTGGTCTACCTCATTATTGTACTCTTCACTGGGGAATTTTCACGTCCACCGTTGAGGGCGTGGCTTCTGATATTGCGACTTACCGTGGGCGGTCTTGGCCGTCAAAACTCGGACAGTAATCCGTGAGCTTCAATGTATAGAACGCTTCGATTTTTCCTTATAGCTCGATGTCAGTGCGTTGACGACAGGATTGTCAAAGTCGGTATTGATCCACATCTTTCCAACTGTGAACGTCCGATTCGGATTGTTATTTGTACGAATGAATCGATATTCACGGCCATATTCGTGTTAGCGAGAACGCCGATGCCGTCGACGCCGCCGTCTCCTCTACTGTCGCATGTTCCGAGGAACAGTTCTTCTCCGGTATCGTAATAACGTTGAATGGATGACGTCGTCTCGTCTCGGCCAGGCCGATGATGTCCTACCTTATCCTTCTTGCTTGCATGATCAAGTCTTATCGAGTCCTATCGAGGACTGCATTCTAGCTACAGATCGGCACTCCAGTCCTTCGAGATTAAGGCAACTTGGAACGATCTAGATATTTTAACAGCGTGTTAGCACTGGCCCTACCCAGCACTGCCGTATCGGAAGTTCTCTCGAAGTCAACATAATGAAGCCCACTTATTCCACCTTGTTTACGTTTATTACTCATTCAAACCTTGCTGTGTTCTCAAATTGGGACCTCGACACACTCACGGCTGGTCTGTCAGCCTTTCCCAGAGTAGACGAGAAGCTTATTTGTTTGAAGGGGACGCTAACAACCTCCCATATACTTCTTCATCACTTTACTACGAGCTTTTGGCAGAAATGAATACAATCCACATAGACGAGAACACACCCACACACGCATGCATGAACACATCCTCGTAGAAACATAAGGTACATATCAAATCAGCGGTCGCATGAATCCAATTGCGTCTCAGCTAAACCGAGGTGGTTTTTGGTACATGATTAAAACGCTATGCGTAACCTGGTGACATGCCACTTAGCGTCGCGTGTAACGATTTTAGGATCCCACTATGAGGGAGATCCGTGGGTTTCTATTCCATACATCATAAATTTTTGCATAACGCTCTGCACTCTGACTGGCGTAATTCTGTGCGTATATTGCTTTCGTCCATCATCCGCTTTGCTGTGTAATGCTTTTTACACTTTAGCTTCACTGTGATTGCCCAAGTTTGAGATTTGGCGTATAGTTGCGACTCAAGAAGACTCGTTGCGCAGAGTCATCACATACAACGGAATTTCACTATAGTGGCATTGTCCACATAACCTTCCTTGTTTATTTAACGAAATGAACATCATTTGTTGGGTTATTTATTCTTGTAAATAGGATTTGTAGGATTTGCATTTATTCTTCATATCTCGTAGATCTATTGAACAACGCTTTACATTATAGTTAGAGCATTGCTTAGGTGTGATCCTCTTGTCCACCGAACCAGTTCACCATTAGTTTACTATATATAAATTTCTGAGCTTCACTGTGTCAAAATTTTATGTATAAACGCGTCAATTATACAAGTATGACATTTGACGTAACGCTGAGAACTAAGAGGACCTTTATGGTAAAACCAACACGTAAGAACGAAGTCTTTAGCAGCGCCTTTTTACTGCACTTTTCATACTCCATTAATAGGCTTCCGAACACAAATGCTGTCATGTGACGCCCATAAAAAGCTAGTCTACACACCAAATAATTTTCAAAAACATTGTTCCGTAGGATGTTATCGACCTAGAATTCGGTTATAGAAATTAGCGAAGTATACACAAAGTAAGTTGTGAAACAATTCCAAATGCTCATGCCACTGTCATTATGGTAATATTAAGGTCCATAGTTCCTAATCCATAAGAACCTGTTAACAGTGCCTTACACACAATACATGCAGTCAGCGCGGTAGAGAAGTCTGCTAGAATTTCACCATGTTCTCAATACCTCAATCCCTACATTTATTGAAAAGTCGTCATCTGTTTTGAGCGTCGGGCCTCATCTTTTAAGCAGTTGCTCCTACAGTATGCACACGATACAGTCAACACGTAAGGGTAACTGCCTCAGGAATGACTAGTGCAATGGTAATGGGAGTGGTTTGACCGCGTGCCGTTCTCACTAAGCCTTCCATCCTTTTGAGATCGGGAAATTGGTACCAAACTTGTCTAGGAACAGCTGGCTTTCTACAATCCAAGAGAAACGCTCTAATTCGGATATCTCAAGACTCCAGAGAGAATCAACTCGCCGAGCATTCATCAACATGACAGATGGAAAAATCCTCAAGCAGCAGTCGAACATAAAAGCCAAGGATGGAAGCCTTTCGTAGATGATGGATGCGAGAAAACGAATCGAATGGGAGAAGTGCTGAAATCCGCAGACTAAGTGTGGACAGGTCGTGTAAATATGTGAAAACTGTCTTTTCGTGAAATTGTTCATTCCTTACTTGATGGCCCACCCTCATTGGTTGTGCAGGCTCTAGCATAATCTCCATTTTCGGCGGTTTGCTAGTTAAGCCATTGTGATTCCCTGGAATTCCGAGGTCAGCTAGGTCAGTTTTTCCGAAGTCACCACCAAAGGCAGTCGCCGACCTTGTGGATCAGAAGAAGATTGGCTACCATGCGACTTTGATACCAGGACGGTGGTGGATCCTGGTACTGGTTTATTCTTAGTTAGGCTTCCTGATGGAAACGCCGGACTCAGCGTGGCAGGCCCTGCGTGGGGGGTGGGGAGGGGGGACGAATCCCCTGCTGTACATCGCAGTCTGACACCCAGAAACACCTCCCAGCCACTATGAGGAGGTAAACCATTGGGAGGAACCTGCTCATTACTTCTTTTCTTAGCATCCTAGCTCGATACTTCATAAACTCAACCGCATGGCGTATAGTAGAATGTTTCTATCATTGTACCAACAAAGTTATTTTCACGTCTTTCTTTATGATTATTGACGACGTCAAGAAAGATTGGAGAATTGCTTCAGCAGATTTGTGACAGTTCACATTTTCTTTCTATATTGATTCGTCCATATCTAAAAGTTCAGCTATTCACGTATGAGGTTCATGCAGGGAACTACTGTACGGCTAAACGAGAGATAAATAAGTAATTTATACTGTCATCAAGCCTTTTATCCACCAAATGCATCTTAACGCACTGTATTAAACCAAGTGAAGGTTTAGGCAATAAAACCAATCTAGTGCTTCCGCCTCATATTCTATTGGGATTTCCTCTAGTGTTAGTAATCAGAAACCCTATCTAGCAAAACCTTGTTTTACAGAAACAGCACTAAACTACAAAAGAAATAGCTCAGACGCGGTCAGAGGTAGACAGAGGTCTGCACAAAAATCACGAGGTTGAAGACTTGAACGGTGACCTGGTTGGGAAAGTGAACATCCTGTCTATGAGTATAGAATGTAACTCCGCACTCGTATCATCTACGTTCCACCGATGTTTACCTGATTCGGTAGATCGGAAATCGATCAGATGACTTCGTAAGGATTGGTGCAAGATTTACAGTTTTTCAAACACTTCTCCTAACCTGAACAAAATGGTATCGAAAGCCAAGCAGTAAAAACATCTTGGTTCACTACCGCTCCTCTCACCCCTCACACACTAAAAAAGCGCTTATAAGAAATATGTTTCGAACCGCCGCCAGCGTGTGCACAGGTAGAGAGCAGAGGGAAGAATCCTCGAAACTGGCGCGGCAAATAGCCATTTCAAATGGTTACGAAACTGTAGCTTCCCAGGATAGGCATCGAGGAAATCCCACGCCCCAGAGCGATAATTCTAGCGAAAACAAGGCTCCGTTCCTGTTGCCCTTTATTTCAAACGAAATAAGTGCAGCCACAAAAACGTTGCTTAATAAGGGCCGGTCTAAAGTATCCCGTAAGAGTGATAGAAATACCATCGGACAATCTAAAACGCCAGCTAGTTCTTCGCAACCGCTTATACGACCGTCTATGTGCAACGCAAAATTGCATAATTTGCCCCAATGGTAGAGACGGTGATTGTATGAGTTCGGGTACAGTCTATCTGATCGCTTGTGAAAGGTGCCGGAACGAATACGTTGGCGAAACGGGTAGACCGCTCTGCGTCCGCATAAAAGAACACCTAGTCGGCAAACGTAAACCAAATACTCCACTAGGCGTGCATAGAATGCAGGAACACAACGGAGAAGATTTCGAAGTGGGAGTCACTATCCTCACACAGAAAACGAAAACATCAGCGCGTAAAATTCTTGAAGCGTTTTGGATCAATTCCAAAAATTCAGAAATGAACCGCGAGGAGTGTCTTGTTATCACGCGTGACCTGGCGCCATACCTCAGGCTGATCCAATGACCTGACACAGGCACATCCTTTCCCATGTATAACTCTGTGCGGCGGCTATCCATCAGCTAACTTAAATACTTACAACAAATAAACGGTAGGTGTTTAAATAAAGCTGTTTCTTATGCGAATATAAATTTATTTGCTAAATTTTATCTACTGGGCTTATGAAAGTGTTTGGCTGAGTAGATCGCATCTCAATTTGACCTTTCCAGGTTCCGAAGAAGGCGAAACCGCCGAAACCTCAGCTACTGTATCCTAATAAGTTCTATAATAACAACCTCGTGTCTGCTTATTGAAGAAAAATATCGGATTATCTATAAGTGCCAAGGTTAAAAGAAAGTCGGTCATGGGAATCACCATCGCAATAGTATGGGGATTTTGCGTGGAGGAAGAAGGTGCAGTAAGTTTACGATACGCTCGTTTTTTAATGCAAGGTTTATAAGCACAATGATGCTGAGATATTTGGAAAAGTAGGGATCGCAGGTGTCTGCGTTGGGGATCAAACACGGTATTAGCCTTTCCGGGGGGTAACGCACTCACCACCACACCACGCGGATCCGTCGTTTCGCCTTTCTGTCAAGGTTTTAGTTGGAGACTAGACGATTAACTTTATCGGTATGGGTGGTTTTCCATATCCTGTTAAAGAAACCAACAAGTCGTCCGTTCGAACAGCTATCTTGTTGGCTCGCCATGGATTTGTTTTTTGCTTTCCAATCATCATGGTCAATCGAGGTTACCGTCAGGAATGTGTGAGTGTCCAAGTATATACCAACGGAAAAACGTAGTTATAGAACGAAAAGCACAAAAGTGCCATATTTTAATAAACATCTCAAATCGTGTGCGTCGCATAAGATGCATTCGCGAAGAAAACTTATCGTTGCTAATGAACCACCTATAGATGTGTTTTATGCCAATCATACTATGATGACAGTAAAATCGCCCCTATGCACTCATCACAGTTAATCACCGATCGTTGTGACTCATAAAGTTCTTCATGCTATGAGCAAGTTTCCTCAAGGACGACAGTAATACTGCCTCTTGTACTTATTGCGTACTTATGTCCTCTTAACCACGTTTACGGATGAAAACGTTAAACTTCTTAGCGTGAACGACCCTACAGGAGATGGAACCTTTGTGTACATTCCGATGCCCAGTCTATCCCTTACCTATGCTGATGCGATAAACTATAGCACGGATTAGAACTTTTCCAATTGTTGTTCTTCACATCCAAGCGAGATAAAAGACTCAAAAATCTGGTTCATATAATAGCCGACAGCTGTATCACCTGTAGTCCCGTTGATCGTCGAGTGACTCAAGCGGGCGCCAGCAAATGTTCCATTATTCCCTGTTGCGTGCAAGAGTAGCCCAGTGGATTCTGCTCGCTCTAGAGACTAGTCAAGCATCATATCTTTCTTCTAGGCTTTACGTGAAGAACTCTGACCAACGCGTCGGTGGTCTTCCTGCAGTATGTTTGACATCCCAAGGAATCCAGTCACTAACAGCTCTTGTCCATCGGTTGTCATTCATACGCATAATGTGTCCGGCCCACTTTATCTTCGACTCTTTGGCGTACAGAACGGCATCTTTGATTTTTGATCGTTGACGCAGATCGGAGCCTCGGATGCCATCCCCTACTTGCGTGGAACGGGATACTCCTAACATCGTCCGTTCCAATGCGCGTTCGATAACGCTGAGTGACGTTTCATACTGATTACGCAGCGACCAGGTTTCTGACGAATACATTAGGGCAGGAAGTGCCATTGAGTTGAAAAGGTGGGCACGTAGTCGGGTGTTCTTTGTCCTCTTCACTAATCCTCGGTGCTCTTGAGAGCTCCCCAAACCGCTCGTTTTCTTCTGCTCAGCTCTGGAGCTTGGTTGTTCATCATATTGATTTCCCGACCTAATAGATATAACTAGAGCATTCGGAAATATTCGTTCCGTTGAGCGAGAATGTGGCACATGAAACCAATCTGTTTTTCACGAGCATCTTTTTTGTAGGATTTAGTCGAAGACCATTCTTTCCGCAAGCTTTATCAAAGTCGGCAAGCATACGTTCCACTTGGTTAATGTTTGGTGTTATAAGGACGATGTCATCAGCAAAGCGAAGATGGTGTAACTGCCGACCGTCGATTTTCACTTCCATATTATCCCATTCCAATGTTCGCATTACGTTCTGGAGGCTGGGGGTAAATAATTTTGGTGAGATGGTATCACCTTGCCTAACCGCTCTTTTGACGACAATGTTAATATCGTTGTAGAATGGCGATATCTTGGCTGTGGAATTTTTGTACAGTACCGAGTAGAGACTCCTTGACTATCAAGGGCTTCCATGACTGCTTCTATCTCAACTGAATCAAAGGCCTTCTGTAAATCGATTAAAGTGAGACAGAGCGGTCTTTCTCGCGATGCTTCAATGAGTCTTGTTACCGTGTGGATGTGGTCCATCGTACTAAATCCTTTTCGAAACCCTGCTTGCTCATATGGCTATCCTTCGTCTAGTGTTCCGTCAATCTGTTTAGGACGACTCGAGTGAAAAGTTTGTAGACGAAAGACAATAATCAGATTGGGCGATAGTTGACGATATCGTGCAGGTCACCCTTCTTGAACAATACCACGGTCTTGGTGGTCTTCCACTGAGTAGGAACCTTGGATTCAGACAGGTAACATGTGATGGGCTGAGCAAGTGTGTTTGCTGGCGAAAGGTTCTTCAGGTATTATCGTCATCCTGTCCGGACCTCGATATTTCACCGACGAAATGGCATGTCGGGTTTCGGAAGGGAGAACCGGTGGTACAACATATCCACCCTCCTTTATTTCATATGACGGAAGGTGGACGTGGCTATCGAAGAGATCCGAGTAGTATTCGTGAATGATTTTCTCCATTGCCTTTCTGGACACTGTAATTGTTCAGCCTGGGCACCGAAGAGCAATCATTTTGGTCTTGTAATTGGCGAAGCTTCGGTGGGCTTTACGAATGCTTTTACCAGCATCTGCAGCTTCGACCGTTACTGCTGCCCTTCTCTCCTTAAGATCTTCTTTTATCACCTGTCTGATTGTCTTGCAAGCTCGGACGTCAGTTCGCGGGGAGAGTGTTCTGAGCACTCGCAGCTCGTGCGATTCCACGCTGGCTTATCAGCTCGAGTGTTTCTGGAGACAGACGTCTCTTGGTGACTTTCGAACTCTCAGCTTTCGTAGCGCTAGCGTGAAGATGTTGAATGAGCCGATCGTATTCTTCGTCGATGTCATCGACAACGGCATCTTCCCAACAGCCGACTAACGAATTGAATAAGTCTCAGTTTATGGTGGTTCTGAGACCACGGTTTTTTCTCCTTTCCGCGAGAAATAGAATCTTGCACGAAGGAGACGATGGTCTGATCCCGCGTGTAGTTTTGTGACAACAGCGACATCGGTTAGGCAAAACCTATTTGCTATGATGTAGTTTATTTCGTTATGGTACTCTACATTGGGAGACTCCCACGTCCAGCGTTGAATTCTTCAAAGAGGCACAGTTTCTACTATCTGATTGTATGAACAACTTTGCTGGTCCGTATTTCTTGGAAATTAATGGAAACAAAACAATAATAATAAACGACTACTAAGGGAATTGTTCTTACAATGTAACGAAGTCTTCAAGACTAATTTATTCACATAAAACAACATATATAGTGATCAAATTCACAATGAAAATTGCTCTTCCTCACAATAATTAAAATTTCATAAAAGTAACAAAGTAACAACAGCAGGAAACAAAGTGTGAGAATGTATTCGGAGGGGGGAGGATTGCATTCACGAAGGACGGGAACGTAGATGGTGGAACCGCTTTTGTAAAAAGGAAAGGAACCGCCCTTTTTACAACAACGGCGCTCTACTGTGCTTCACAGTCAAACACACAAGAAAATCTCTGGATCATCTTTGGCATCACTTCCTCAATCATTATGTCTCGGCTACATTCTTTACTTAGTGATGTCGCTTCAGAACCTTCAATGCCACATCCAACTATCTAAACAAGGGTAGTCTATGTAAAAACTTTGGATTTTTTCCAAGAACATACTAAGGATAACCTGCCATGGATTTTTACATGGTCAACATAGTTTTTAGACTGTGATAAGAAAGACCTTTAAAAGAAAATAAAAAAGAATAAACGCCACCTGCGTCCTAATACTACTCCCAGCTCACAAAGAAATTCTCGCACATTTTAAAAATGCGCTGCAACACCTCGAGAACATCATCTTATGTTTAAATTCCATAGTTTGAAATTACAGCAAAAAATGCTCGGTTCCACATAAGAATGATATAAAAATAACGATAATAACATACTGAGATATAGAAAGTGTGGTTTCGAGTGAAAAATAAGCATTATTTATAAGCAACAGCCTAGTCTAGTTTGAAGGGTTAAAACTTTCGCGTTATAAAAGTCGCCAAAGAGTTAGGGAACATAGTATAACAATGGTAAGAAACTAAAAAAGAAGATAAATAAATGTTTCATTGCAAATCGAGAACATTCCTCTCACTACTAACTCACATAATCGTACCACGTCAAGTCGGTGTTACAATTTAGCGCCAAACCATGATAGGAAACTCCATGCGACACTGCAACTCCAAGAGTAGCCAGCTTTCGATTTCCACCAACCCACACACCTGCAAACATCAATCTGTTCTAAACTAGCCTTAAGTGTATTAACCCTCACTATTGGAGCGTATATAGTGGTCGGAGTCGCCTGAAATTCACAAGGCAACGATTCACGTGCCTCAGGCTCACCAAAGCTTCCACCCTTCCAGGTCGGCAAATTGGGACCAGACTCGTCTGGGAGGATACCAGCACTGACTCTATACATTAGTAGGTCACCGGAGTCATTGTAAAAGCCATATATGCATTCAATCACCTCTAACGATGCTTAGTGAAATCGAAAGCATGGGGCATCTCTCGGATAAATCAACGCCGAGTTTTTTTTCAACTTTCAGTAAATGAATGACAATACACTGGCTTTAAGTAATAATTGAAAAAATCAGGTATCGTATTCACACCAAACCCTTGAAATGGCGAACAATAATAAAATGGAACTGTATAAGATGTGTAGATGGTGTGCTGCAAATTCAATGACAAGAGCATGAGGAAGAGTAACCAAAATCCCAGCAATTCTCACATTCATTTCGTTCACTCGCATCCATCACCCACCAAAGTCGTCCAACTTTTACGTGTGGTTTCGGCTGCTGCTTGAAGATTTTCATTTCAACTTGAACCTAATAGAATGCTGATTGAGTCAATTCTCACTGAAGTCCTGCGATAGTCGGGCTAGTGCGTTTCCAATTCGATTGCGGACAGTGACTTTTCCTGGACGAGTCCTGTGCCAAATTACCGACCACGAAGGGATCAAAGGCTTGCTTAACTTATTGCGGGATTGAACCAGCATCGTACTCCCCATCACTACCACTCTGCTACCCACTCCCGCAAACAAAATTCTCGCCAAATGCCAATAAACCAAAAATAAAAAGCTACACTTGCACCTAATCAGTGCACTTCTGGCTAACCCTTCTTCGCATGAAACAGATCCTGTTCTTAACTAAGAATAAAGATTACGAAACCATAGAGACCTGGGTGTTCTGTTCGACAGACATCAGCGATCCCAAAGTCGAAAGATGCGCATTCGATGACCACCTTAATTTATATGTACACATCCTAACTCATAAAATCGTCTCATCTGTTAACATATTCTTAACAACACCTAACTTTCGTTGGTGGGGCGTGGAATAACAAATAACTTCTCGATGCGTGCTACAGCCAATTTTATTCCCTGTTCATTTTTGCTTTCATATTTCCCGTTAATCCATTTATGTCCTGATCATGTTCTACTGATAATACGTTGATCCACCGCACTCGGTTCAACTATACGCAACTCTGCACACCCATATGGGAAGAAATTACCACTGTTGCTGTAGACCTTCATACCATTGAGACTCTGAAGAAGGCGATGGCGACGAAACGTTACAATACGCAGTGAAAATTGATAAAAACTTGTGTGAGCCCACGAATAGATCAAAATATTAAATATTTTTACCGAAGTTAGATGCAAGGCATGTAGGAGTGTGTAGTGTAGTGGTTAGAAGTGTCCTGTAATGCCCAGATCGGAGTCGGTGCGACATTTCAGGTCAGACCAAATTTTATTAATTCACATAAAAACTATTGCGTTCTTGCTAACGTACAAAATGTTTGTTTATTCCTGCTGCATAAAACTGGAGAACTTATGTATTCTTTCTCTGATGAGCTTACACGAGGTTGATAATGATATTTATTTCCGGCTAACGTTTCGACGTCTTCGTCTTCTTCAGGGCCGATGATCCGAGTCGATGGTCCTCGCTTGTTATTCGTCTCGGCGTGGCAGCTTCGCCTTCGTGTCGAGTCAGGTCTTCCTCAGTGAGCCATCTCCTCGAATGAGGCATCCTCACTTAGTGATATTACCCTGCCGTTTTATGCAGTTCACGGAAAGTCGGTTTCGAAATATTACTATGCTTTGTGTTAACTGATAATAACACCGACTTCTGCAGGTTNTCGGCGTGGCAGCTTCGCCTTCGTGTCGAGTCAGGTCTTCCTCAGTGAGCCATCTCCTCGAATGAGGCATCCTCACTTAGTGATATTACCCTGCCGTTTTATGCAGTTCAGGGAAAGTCGGTTTCGAAATATTACTATGCTTTGTGTTAACTGATAATAACACCGACTTCTGCAGGTTTGATTGTCCGGGAAAAACAAGTTATTATCACGCTATCACCGGACAATCACAGCTGTCCACCATCAGCAACCTGCATAAAAGGGCATCAATGAGTGAGGATGCCTCATTCGAGGAGATGGCTCACTGAGGAAGACTTAACTCGACACGAAGGCAAAGCTGCCACGTCGAGACGAGTAACAAGCGTGGACCATCGACTCGGATCATCGGCTGTGAGGAAGACGAAGACGTCGAAACGTTAGCCGGAAATAAATATCATTATCAACCTCGCGTGAGCTCATCAAAGAAAATCGGTTTCGAAATATTACTGAGGAGTTTGTTGGTGATGAAGCTACTTAAGGTAGCTTCGACTTCAGCTTGGTTTCTGATGGACTTCTCGCAATAGGTGAGAAGTTTGACGGATATGGTGGGTGAAATTGAGTTTCGTAGCGCAGCTCATTCAACCTTGCTGCATTCGTGGTGCAACGTGTTGACGCATGCTGTTGTGGGGAAAGATTGGTTCGCTCCACTGAATTCATTGTAAAGCTTTCTCGATACTTCAGCTTTCTTTAGATGCTCCGAAACAGCTAAGGTGCTCACGTCGAGTTTCTCTGTAAATTCTCAAACAGATGTGTGCATTTGTTGCATCAAAGCCTTCAATTCACCGCCGTCAATGGCTGAAGGACATCCGCGACCAATTTCATCGAGTTGCCAAATTTGTCATGATAAATCTTTTGAAACCAACGTACTAAGTATTCATTAACACTTCTTCATCATTAGTCTCATACCTCAATACTGTATCGAGTTGTTTGGGTCGTACAACGACCGACTTTGAATTCTTAGAAGTAGATTTGTCGATATTGGTGTGTTAACACTTGAAATTTTACCCTTTAACCCATAATCTCTGTTATGAACACTATAGTATTCATACATCCCTGATCACAAGAATGATATGGATACTATGGTGCCCATTTATAATCTAATGTGTTCCAGAATTTCTTTAGCACATTATATTCATACAATTACTAATCGAAAGCAGCTCAAAATATGCGTGAGATCAGAACAGACATTCACTACATTTGCCGATTTACAAAAAACATTTCTTCGAAATAGTTTGTTAAGCGGTAATTTGACTAACAATCAACTGTTATATCATTTTAATCGCCACATTATTATAAGGAATGTGCGGATGTAAAAATAGTAACATAGACCAAATATAGGCCTCAAAATACTTCCCAATGCCGCTAGCAATGTATTTGCAATATGGAGCACGGTAACACATACTAAATAGCAGCAAACATATCAATCATACCAATAAAACGATAGGGTGAAGTCTCTTCTACAATAGTGTTATATTCACATCCCCTTATGGCTTGAAGTTACTGAAAAACTATTTTTTATTGTCAAAAAATGAGAGCATCCGCAGCCGACGAAGAATTGTTCGTAATTCACTGGGCCAGCCGCTCCAAATGCCCCGCGTACGTTACGGGTTAAAATTTGCCACAAGTACAATTTATATTAAAGTTCAATCACACTGAGCGGGAGTGCAAGAAATAAGCTTTTCAATATTCTATAAGAGTACACTATTCGAAAAAATTCTTGGTGAAACATATGATATGAGAAAAATAGAACTACAAATAGTGCATTACTCTCCGAACAACCTCATATATTGGTAGGTTAGCGTAATTCATTGCATGGACCAGATATGCATTGAATTAGCTCTACGATGATTGAAGCAGAATATATGGCGTATCCCTCAGAAACTGATTAATTGAAAACTTTCTTTTTCTTATCGATGTAAAAAAAATAATATTCTGAATAACCACAACGTATTTGCAAAACTCTGGACCGCAGGTGTCTATGGTGGGGAACGAACGCGCTATTATCCTTTCCGGGGAGTAACGCGTTCACCACCACACCATGCGGGTCCTTTGTTTCGCACGTCTCTCAGCTATTTCTATCGATCTTTTTGCCACAGCAATCACCCGTCAGCGGGGGGGTTCGTCAATATTCTGAATAGTTCTTGAACATTCCCATTTTTTGTGCGTGACAAAAAAAAACCTGGTGAACAGTACTATCGGCTTTTGGCAGTGTTGCAAACACAAAATGAGTACAACTCTGGATTTTTTGCAATAGTTTTTGAATCCACACATTCCATACCAAAACCATTGACCACAACGGCGACTCCAATTTCGATGGACTCATCCAGAATAAACAGAGAGATAAAGATTCTGAAGATAATGGACAAACTACTGTGCCTCCAATTGAACAGTGTGAAGAATCTGAATGAGGACGAATGTAGCAACGCTGATCTGCGTAATAAATTTTCAAACAATGATTTCTCATTGTCCTCGGAACTCCCATAACAATCTGAAGTGGATCAATTATTCTGCTCCGAAACAAAGAATCAAAGCATTCTTATGGATTATCTATGACGAATATTTAGGACCTGACTGTAAAAAAAAAAAAGACAGAGAGATATGAAAAAGAGAACGAGAAGTTGAACGAACTGAAAACTGTCAAAGAGATGAAAAGATGCCTTCACATTGGAATTGTTATACTGCCAAAGTAGAGAGGTTACTGTAGATCCTAGTTTATTCTTTTATTCGATTCTATTGCATGATGAATAACATTATACCAGATAAGCTCATTTACGAAACTTGTCCTTAGAGTACTGAAGATCTTGTCCTACTTCTGAATTTGATTCTATTGAGTTAAAAGTGATGAGCAGAGAGAGACTTGGAAAGCTCTTGGTTCATTCCCATTTGTCCGCTAGTGGCACCTACGATGCACTAGGCATTTTGCACAATATTAGCCCATTTATGGAAGTTATCGGTACAAATAGCTAAAGAGTCCACAGTCTTTGTAAAAACGCCTGTGCTGATGAAACCACTGTGCTGCTTAAAGGAAAAGTATTCCTCTGCTTAAAACGCGCAAATAGTGGACATTGACTGAGCTATTGAAAATGCTAACTGTAAAGAATGCGGAATATAACGGTTGTAAAATGCGTATAAACACGCCATCTCCCCACAGTGACTGTATTGTGGCTCGCGCAAGCACACGGAATATATCATTTGTCTCTGTAGCTTATAAGCTTGTAAAAATAGTGCTTTGGGCTCTTCTAGTTTTGTAAATAAGAACAGCACAATATTTTATTTCTACGACCATTTTGAAGTTTGAGCACTGCAGCAATGCCCTTCCTACCGTGTAATTCAGATTCCGAAGAGGCTAGTCACCAACAACTCTCCTCCACTGATCATTAAAACTCTTGCGACTCACCTTATTATCCATACCTTGGCATGTACGGCACTCCGTTTGATATCCGATCGCCGATTGATTTCTCAGTTGTGAAATAAGGGATGCAATTAAGGGGCATTCTTTCGACAGCTTGCTGGATAACACCCAATGTGGTCTTCCAAGTCGCTAACGCTCCATCCAGGTTTCTGAGTCACCCACTAGGATGAGAGGAGTCGCAGAGTTAAAAAAGCTGACAGGAATTAGTTTGTTCGTAATCGTCTTCGTCATTGATGCTGTTGCAAGTTATTTATATCGCCTCGTTCTTGCTCCGCTTTCATTACTTCTTCAGAAAAAAAAATGAAAAAATGTCAGGCAAGGACTGAGAACCTACAATTTTTCAAAAACTTAGTATGCGGTAGTATAATGACGAAAGTACACTTCGTTAATGTCTAACCTTTTTACAAGCTGCCACGACCGACTTTCTATTAACCTCGGCATTGATCAAGTGATTTTCTTCGTATTTTTGTTGAGCAAACGCGAGGTGTTACTATTCTTTGTTCACGATTAAGCTGACGTTTCGGCGGATTTCGCCTTCTTCAGAGCCGCTTTCTATGAGGTTTCCACTAAGTATAGTATAGTATGGATACTAGTACAGTATAGTATGGATACTAGTATAGTATAGTATGGATACTAGTATAGTATAGTATGGATACTTAGTGGAAACCTCATAGAAAGCGGCTCTGAAGAAGGCGAAATCCGCCGAAACGTCAGCTTAATCGTGAACAAAGAATAGTAACACCTCGCGTTTGCTCAACAAAAATACGAAGAAAATCACTTTTTACGCGCAATAATTTCGGTGATACAGAGTTGGCTGTATCTAGTTGTTGACTTCAGTGCATAAGTACAGCAGAGACATTTTCTTCTTCACTAAAGCAACAGTCTCCACGTTATTCCATTTGCACAGCAAACGGGAGATTCGCAGAGGAAACCATCGAGACAAACAAATTCGTTCCAAAACTGAGATGCGAAAGAAATTCTTGTCGAAGCATGCTGGGTAAAATAATTGTAGAAAAGCAGCCAATTTACTACGAAGAGGACAGCCAGAAAACTTTTACGCAAAAGGAAAAAAATGGCACAATCGGGAAGGGAACGAATCAGTCATATACGGATTGTTCTCATAAAAACCATAATGCTGCTGAGATAATTCTAACTTATTATTTACTGCCTATTCTTTTTAACGGCAGGGTATATTGCGAAATATAACATTCAATGATGCTGAGATATTGGCAAAACTCCGGACTGCAGGGTCAGCATCATTAAAAGTTCTATTTCGCAATATACCCTGCCCCTAAAAAGAATAGGCAGTAAATAATAAGTTGAAACTGTGATTATAACTGCAGCCTCAGTTTAACTGGGTTCGCTGCCGATTTGGGCTGTCCAGATCAATCCCGCTGACGGGTGATTGCTGACGGCAAATGATCGATAGAACTAGCTGAGAGATAGGCGAAACGAAGGACTCGCACGGTGTGGTGGTGAACGCGTTACTCCCCGGAAAAGACAATAGTGCGTTTGTTCCCCATCGTAGACAGCTGCGGTCCGGAGTTTTGCAAATATCTCAGCTGGAGATATTTGTAAAACTATGGACCGCTGGTATCTGCAATGGGGACCTAACAGGCTGCTACCCTGTTTTTACAATGTTTTTCATACATGAAAAATCATAATTCATACATAGAAAATGCCCCAGTGAACCCCTAACCCGCACGATTCAGTCAAATGTATTTATATGATCGTGAGCTTATATTTGCTTAAAGAAATTATAAATGCTGACAGCATTGCGTAACAGTGTAGTATGAACTGGGCACACAGGCATACAAAACTCACTTGTTCAATCATCTCTACATATCGTCGAACTCCAATGGGACGTGCAGCGATACGCTTTAAATCAAATATCGGATAGATCACTAACTGCCCCGGACCATGAAACGTTATTAACCCGCCGCGAGATGTTCTGCAAAAGGAACTAACAGAGCATAAGTAGCGGTAGGATAAATGGAGCTCAAACTAGTCCTAGTGCCGTGAGACTGCTCTTAATGTGAAACAATACCTGTGAAAGTCAGCACCCAGTCTTCGTAACCTATTCTCTTCATCTTCGGGGTATAATTCTGACCGAATTCCCACAGTATATACAGGAGTATGTTCCACCACAAGAAGAAAATTTCTGAAAATCACATCCACTAAAGGCACGGTGAAAAATATCTGAAATATATTTAAAAATACTTCAAGCTTACAAGCAATCTCCCTGTACTTTATGTTTCTTCACAATATCAAGATATTTCTTCTGTTGTTCTAGTCCCTCTGCGTAACGTAGCCTACCAAGATTTACAAACTTGAACGAACGATACGATAATGAACACAGCCTCATAATAAACTGGAGAAATTTGCTAGTTTTTTCGAGGCGTGGGAGCTGCAACACTCCGAAGACGTTCTTCTCTGGTCCTAAAACGCGTGAAATAAAGGACGAATGTGGAGTGCATTGATCGAACAACAACAATAACCTAGTGAACCACTCGTGCTTAGAGGTATAAAAAATGTTTTTGAGCTGAACGTTGTTCGGCCCGTTCTTCCACCTGTTGGAGCGATGCACAACGCCCTAAACGACTCATTTAAAAGTAAAAAGACATTTGAAGATTGTGAAAATACAAAATTTGATAAGTATGAATATGGAAAAATAGAGCTTAGAGTCGAAATCTTAAAAAGAGGATAAATAATGGATTACATAATGCTTCCTTTTCAAAAGAAAGGGATACTTAGACCATGCACTGAGGGTTTCTTTCTAGAACACCTAAAATCGGAAATCAAATAACCATAGTACAGGAAGAAAGTTTCGAAGCAACTCCAAAAAGAATCAGTTTTAAGAAATAGCGTCCGAACATTTGCGAATATGGTATTCAACTATCAATCCTGATGAACGCATGAGATCACTACTACTTTCCACCATTATGGTGGGTTGAAAACGGAAAAGTACTACAGCAATCTCCACTGAACAGAAAGCACATCATATTCTACTTCTCGAATTATGGGTTGCAACTGAAAGCATGAGGAAGGGCACAGAACGAGGACCAGATAACACTACAGAAATCATTTGAACTGCCAACCACAAAGCCCTTTCTTACAACCCTTCATGACATCTTAGCTTATAAAGATGAAGTACCTCCCGCAGTGATTCGCCCAAGAAGGATGACCGAACGGACCTTTATAACTACCACTGGTTTGCTTGTTGCACATGCTCTACAATGTCTTCACAACGTTTATTCTATTGAGTACACGAAAGACTTTGGATGAGGCGCAACAAATTCCGTCACTTGGATTCTGACAGGGATTCTACTCCACAGACTGCATACAACCCGTGTCCACGGTTGAAGAAGTTTTTAAAGAATATTACCTATCTCTCGTACTAACATTTCTTGCCTACAAAAAAAACCTCCGACAACGTTGAAAAGAAAGAGATCCTATCAGTTTTGTCTAAGAATCAGATTCTCACCAGAACCTAGTCAGTAACAGAATTCCTACACTAAAAGAATAAAAAGCATAGGCAGAGGTAAATAAAAAGTAACGACATTCCTACTAGTACGGACTGAGAGATAGGCGAAACGAAGAACCCGCATAATGTGGTGGTGAACGCGTTAGCCCCGGAAAGGGTAACAGCGCATTCGTACTCCGACGCAAACACCTGCGGCCCGGAGTTTTGTAAATATCTCAGCATCGCTGTGCTTGTATCACACATAATACCCTGTCGCAAAAAATTATAATAGCCAGAAAATAAAAAAGTTAACATTCCTATCTGTAGTAACTCCCACATCCGACTCTATTAACCTCGGCATTGATTGAACAATTCCTTCTACTTATGTCTAGCAAACACGAGTTTATGTTATTTTATTTCTTTATTTACGTACAAGCTGACGTTTCGGCGGGTTTCGCCTTCCTCAGGGCCTGGAATGGTCAAGTTGACTACAATCTACACGGCCGAACACCTCCATAACTAAGCAAAAAAAGTGCTGAACTAAAATTTCAGTCACATCGAACACAAAGTCATTGCACACTCGCCGCTTTCAATGAGTCTTCCACTAAATATGCCACGTGGAGACCAACTGCACAGAGTTCACACGGAATCGTATTGCGCCCATCTCATCAAAATAACAGGCTTATATACTGCCCAATATCATGCGTGATAAAGAGGCACTCCTCCCTGCGGTTCATTTTCGGATTCTTGGAATTAATCCAGAATACCTCTAGAGTTTTGCGCGCTTGTGTTCTCGATTCCTGCGCGCAGATCGTAAATCCTACTTCAAAATCTTCACAGGTAATCGAAGACGTCTGCTAGTTCGTAACCGCCTATACGACCGCCTATGTGCAACGCAAAACTGCATAATTTGTCCCAATGGTAGAGACGTGACTGCATGAGTTCGGGTACAGTCTATCTGATCTCTTGTAAAGCGTGTAGGGAAGAATATGTTGGCGAAACGGGTAGATCACTCTGCGTCCGTATAAAAGAACACCTAGTAGGCAAACGTAAACCAAATACTCCACTAGGCACGCGTAGGACGCAGAGACATAACGGAGAAGATTTTGAAGTAGGGGTTACGATCCTCAAGCAGGAATCGAGAACACAAGCGCACAAAACTCTAGAGGTATTCTGGATTAATTCCAAGAATCCGAAAATGAACCACAGGGAGGAATGCCTCATTATCACGCGTGATATTGGGCAGTATATAAGGCTGTTATTCTGGTGAGATGGGCACAATACGATTCCGTGTGAACTCTATGCGGTTGGTCTCCACGTGACATATTAAGTCGAAGACCTAAAGAAAGCGGTGAGTGTACAAAGACTTTGTGTTCAATGTGATTGAAATTTTGGTTCAGCATTTTCTCTGTTTGGTTATGGAGGTGTTTGGCCGTGTAGATCGCAGTCAACTTGACCTTTCCAGGCTCTGAGGAAGTCGAAATCCGCCGAAATGTCAGCTTGTACGTAAATAAAGAAATAAAATAACACCTCATGTTTGCTAAACAGAAGTAGAAAGAATTATAAATATATCCTCTACATCCATCCCTCATATCCCCACATGAAAACAGGTTCGACAAGGCATCGCCTGTTGCCAAAGCTGTTCTTTGCCGTACTGTGGTGAATAAGTCACTTTATAGCTACTAGAATAAGGTCACGACAAAATTGCTATTGATGAAAAATTACGTCCTGAAGAAGAAATTGCACAGAATGGATTGCGTTGAGATCTCTGAGAGAAACCAGTGATCATCTAATAGACTCAAAACTCTTTCGACTCCACAGCTCTAATTCTCATTGCTTTGTACACGTGGGCTGGTATGTCAACCATGGCAGGAACTCTGGGCACTATGTATGCAGCGTTTGAACTACGTCTTCCCAAATATGACTATCGCACAAAACATCTATCCATACTCCGCACTAAGAACTTTCGAAAGTAATTCCATTTTCGAGATCAAAGAAGAACAAACATTGAAAGCGAAGTAAATGGACAGGCAATACAATTAGAAAAGCTGGTGATAGACGGAAAAAAAACAGCAGTGGAATTGACTCTAGAGGAAAGCAAACCTATAGGACGTCCACTTGCACAATGTCCCGATGTGTTTTTAGGAGAAATAAATAAGCTACACAAGCAGGCGCAAACGGTTTATAGATCAGGGCATAACGCTCGAATAAAGCTACAACCATCGATGATGATAGCGTGACAAAAAAGCGGAGGGAAAATGTGCTAGAGATCGCACTACTCATGACGGACCATCTAAGTACCCATGTGAATAATACTTACTTATTTACTTGGATACTTGGATGGTCCATATTCACTGGCTGTGTGGGCCCCATCACAATTTCTCTTCTTTTCGGAGTATTACTGGTGTAGCCATTGTAATTCCCTGGTGTCTCGAGGTCAGCCTACCTAAAGCTTTCCCCAGGTCCTCACCACTCCAGGAAGTCGCTGCCTTGTAAAAGACGGCGACTTGCCACTAATTTACAGCTTGACACTAAGACGGTGGTTGATCCTGGTACTGGTTTACTCTTAGCTGGGCTTCCTGACCGAAACGCCGGACTTCTTCTCAGCTTGGATGGCTTGCTGGGAGAGATGAATTAGCGAAAAAGATCAGAAATGTAAATCACAGCCCGACAACCAGGAACACCTCTCAGTTACGATGAAGCGGTAGAGCATTGGGAGACAAGTGAACACTAAACGTGAGGAAACCTTTCGTAACACCTTTCGAATGCAATGGAATACTAAGTGCCTTATGGAGAACTCATTAGTGGTGCTTAAGGCACTGCACGCTTTGAGGTCGACATATTAATTTTCCTTCCATGTTATTTCGTTCAAAACATATCACTGAGCTTCTCGAACAACTGGATCTCACACTCTTACATAGTAATTTGAAATAAAATCAGTTTTTGCCCAAAATATAGTCTGCGCAAGATTTAGAGCAGTTCACTAAAGTTACAGATGTGTTATTACACTGGATTGTGACCACAAGTTGCTTAGTGAATACATACCATTGAATGCTTAAAGGAACCATCTTCAACAATCACAAACAAATTTGAGCAAAATTTCTTTCTCTTGAAGTCTCCTTAGGTAGCTTTCCTATGTGGTCCTCATCTGCTAGAGAGTAACAATGTTGTTCCTATGAAAGCACTGATTCTTGGAACAACTTTACTTCTCGCTGTGCTTCCCGATGACCATATCGAACTCCTTCTCGGCTTGTTATATCGTGTTAGATGAACTGACTCTCAACGTAGATTTCCGTTCGACACCCAGGAACAAAACCAACCACGATGAAGCAGTAAACTACTTGAGAACGTCACCAGTATTGAACGAAAACTTATGAAAACTACAATTTTGGATACAGCTGGTTCAATAGCAGGAAGTGATCTTTTATACCTTAATCGTCATTTCAAGACGTGCAACGAAGGAACTCCTACATTAACCATCTGAGAGCCAAAAGTACCACACCTGATCCTCGGTAGTTTCCGATAATAACGGCCTCGTCTGTTCGTAAGGAAACGAAGGTTCTGGATGCCAAGCCGCCACGTTCTGGTTCCGAATAACCACCACTTTCCTAAAAGCCGCAATGGTTTTAAGAAATCCGAAAACATAGAATAAATCGAAAGGGGAAAACCTATCAAAGGCAGGGGTAACGCACCAACCACATTACCCGCACCCTCGATATATCGTCCGTTAGGTTATACTAGACATGTTAGGCCCTTACATGACACAAACGATATGTAAAAAAGAATTATTTTCTTTAATGGCCAGTCTTCACTGGTTGTGCGGACCGCTGCGTAGTCTCCATTTTTTCAGAGTTTTGCTGGCTCAGCCATTGCGGTTCCCTGGAGCCCCGAGGTCAGCCCACCCAAAGTCTGCTCCAAGTCGTCACCACCATAGGCAGCCGCCGACTTTGTGAATCCGAGGGAGATTTATCGCCATGCGAACAGTTTGGTGCCAGAGGGGTGATGGATTCCGATATTGGTTTACTCTTCACTTAGCAACCTGACGGAAACGCCGGACTCCCTTTTCAGCTTGGGAGACCCTGTTGGGGAGATGAATTCCCCCGCTGCATATTCCAGCCCGATACCCAGGAACACCTCCCAGCCACAATGAGGCGGTAAACCGTTAGGAGGTGATGCAACATTAATGGTAACAAACTATTAGAATGATGTCTGGATCTTAGAAGGAAATGTTAGAGAAAAAAAGTCGGCAGGTCATAGTATTCACACTGCCCGAATAGTCCTCACACACTGAAACTCACCTTGAGACGTTCTTGTCAGCAGCTTTACTAAAACAACGAAGTCCTACCGATTGAGATACTCCAAGCATCACCTCAAACAGGGTGCCGTCTGGATCACAATAATGTAAAAAAGTTTCCAGCGACATTTCAAGCAACTGCAAAGAGTAAGCGTTTGTCGCATGTAATCTCGTACGACAACACGTGTCAATAGAATGGCTGGGCGGTATCCTGACTATTCAGGTTATCCAGCTTAAGGTATTGCTACCTCCTTTATCTCTATACGTCTTCTAACTTATCAGTCTGGGTACAGGATACCAGAGTTAGAAAGACTAGAAGTTTGACTAGGGCTATGTTTGGGTGTCGCGTTCTGTTCGAGGTCTAATGTATACTCAGATTGTTGCTAGGTTCCTAGTTATGACTTTTCTTGTGCCTGTCTTTCTTTTTTATAGGAATGCAGTGAAACTAATGGAATGTAGGGCTTCGTTGTTCTTTAATACTACCTAGTGATTCCTTGTTGAATATTATCTTTTCTATCAACTTAGTAAAGCGAGCGTGTGACGCAGTGGTTGGAGGCACCACTGCAACACACGTGGACTCGATCCCCGGGCCCATGGCCCACTAAGCCTTCCACTTCTCCGGGGTGGGTGAATTGGTACCAGACTTGTCCGGGAGGATAGCAGCACTGGCTTGATATATCGCTAGGCCACCACGAGTCATTGTAAAAGACCAGATATGCATTCGGTCACCTCCAAACGATGCTCAATGAAGTCGAATGCATGGTGCATTCCTCAGAGATTGATCAACGCTAACGCTTTATGTTCTTTTTAGCTTTATAAACTTAGTAGTGAGAACGTAACAGCTTGGAGAGCGAAACACTTAAATACTACTTTATATCCTACCTGATTTATAACATTTCAGTAGTAAAATGTAAAAAATTTTCGTTGTTATAGAACTGAAGTTTTAGTTTCTTACATTTTTACGTTTTACATGATCCGTCATCACGTCCTTCCCAACAGTTTAGCGCCTCATCGTGGCTGGGTGGTATTCCTGGGTGTCGGGCTGCGATGTACAACGGAGGGATTCATCTCCCAGGAGAGCCTTCCATCCTCAGGAGTCCGGCGTTTCCATCAGGAAGCCCAGCTAAGAGTAAACCAGCACAAGGATCCACAACCGTGCTAGTATCAGACTAGTCGCATGGTGGCAAATCTCCCCCTGATCCACAAAGGCGGCGACTGCCTGTGGTGGTGACGACCTGGAGCAGACTTTGGCTAGGGTGACTTCGGGTCTCCAGGGAACTACAATGGCTATACCACCAATTTTCCGAGAATATGGAAATTTTGCTAAGGCTCGCACAACCAGTGAAAACGAGCCATCCAAGTATCCAAGTTATCACATCTAGTGTGTGGATCCCAGAACTTCTTGGATTCGATTCCTTACCTTGCATCCGTTAGCCACGAACATCTTTCAAGTTTTATGCATGGCTTCAGTTGCTTCTTGAAGATTTTCATATCACTTTAAATGTCGTAAAATGCCTGTCGAGCAATTCTCTGGAATCTTGAGTTAGGCAGGCTACAGCGTTCCCAGTTAGATTGCAGAAAGTGATAGACAGAATTTAACACTTGGCTTTTCTTGTATTTTAATGCATGCTCCAAAATTGGCTAGTGGGATGTAGCGCTATGGTGAGTAATGTAGCCCATTAGTAAGAAAGTAAGAAAAAAGTAAGAAACGGAAGACCTTCGTGGATGGTGGCTGCAAGGAAGTGAATCGAATACAAGAATTCCTGGGATCCACACAGTAGTTGGGATGACGTGGCATGTAAAAGGTAAAAAATATAAGAAAACAAAGTTTCAGTACTATCACGGCAAAGAAAATTTGGTCTTTCACGAGAAAAAAATTGCAGGGATTGACTTAAATCAATGTGTGTTTATAGAAGCATTGTACTTCGTGATTCGTGACTTAGTTCTGATTCGTATTTTCGGACTATCTTTTTCTTTGATATGGGTTACCTGTAGTGATTACAGCTTTATCGCTGGTCCCAAGTAGAACAATGAAAAGAGAAAAGAAGGACGAGGAAAGTAGTGGCAATCCGTTCGCTCACCTCGATAAGACTTCGGTTCTTCAGGAGGTTGTTTATTTCTATTGTTTTCACATATCCGTAGTTGTATGCAAAATATATAACGTGTTGACTAAAACGAGCAGTACCACTACCACTGTGCTATCCTCCCCCTTTAGAGCCCTTCTACGAGAATGCTTTTTCCCTTGATTTTTAGACTTTATGACTTATGGGGCGCGTGAAGCGCATTGAACGTAGGCTCCCTGCAATACAAGTGGGATCGATTTTCTCCTCCTTGGGGCACTGAGCCTTCCATCCTTCCGTGGTCGGCAAATTGGTAACAGATTTGTCTGGGAGGATAGCAGTACTGATTCGATACGTCGATATGCCACCGCGAGTCATTGTAAAGGCCAGATATGCATTAAATCACCTTTAACGATGCTTATTGAAGTCGAATGAATGGCGCATCTCCCAGAGATTGATCAACGTCGAGAGATTTATTCCCTATCCTTTATTTGGACCTAGTTATAAATAGCTTCTTTTTCCTTTCAGGCTCGTGCATTCAACGAAACGCCAATTAACGCCAGGAAATGCAGTGTTATTCTAACGAAACTGTTGTACTTGATACAACAAGGTACTATTCGGTTTGCAACGCCTATTTGTTTTCAACACGTTCTTGGCTTTTCCCAAGTACGAAAATTTAGGAGAAACCATTGGGCGAACAGAAGCGACGGAGGCTTTCTTTGCGGTGACCAAATTGTGGCAGAGCAAGGATGCGAACTTACGTCGTCTTGTCTATTTGGCCGTCAAGGATCTTTCTGGGATAGCCGATGATGTCATCATTGTGACCAGTAGTTTAACAAAGGTGGGATTTATTTTTAAAATAATATTTTTGAGCTGTTAAAGATAGCACTTTCTTTGTTGTATATCTCAGTTGTCCTACCTTAAATCTTCAATTACGGCGCTGGCTTCTGTTCTACTCTTTGGTTGCATTTGAGCTACAACTAATGAAATTTGATCTAAGTTGTGTATGTTACAAGAAGCCCATCTTCTGTCACAGTTTATCCTTATTGTTATTTTTGCTTTCTTGGTTAATTCATACCCTCAGGCACCTTATTTGCGTATTCTTTTATGTTATGTTTTTCAGGACATGACAGGTCGAGAAGATGTGTATCGTGCGGCTGCCATTCGTGCTCTGTGTAGAATCACAGACACCGGAATGTTACAGACCATTGAAAGATATATGAAGCAGGTCGTAATTTCTGCAATCAAAGTTATAGAGTAATACTTTTTTATCGTCCTAACTATATCCTTATGTACGGTTACAGGCAATCGTTGACAAAAATGGCGCTGTATCTTCAGCTGCACTTGTTTCGTCTAAACATCTGATGAAGAAAAGTGCTGATGTTGGTTTGGCTTTCATATTGTTTAGTCTTTAAAGCTGTCATTTTGACATATCTGAATGAGATGAAAGTTTCACTACGCCGTCGTACTGCTGTTTTTGGAATAGTCTCATCTTTGAAGGTGGTACGTCGATGGGCTAACGAGGTGCAAGAGGCAGTCTCGTCGGATAACCTAATGGTTCAGTATCATGCCCTGGGTTTGTTGTACCATATCCGGTGTAATGACAAACTAGCGGTGAATAAACTCGTTCAAAAATTCAGCAAGACTGGTCTGAGGTGATTTTTTTTAAAAATTGATGGATATTACTAAGCTTTTTAGCCAGCTACTTACCCATGTTCAGATCACCCCATGCAGTTTGCTACCTTATACGTATTGCTGCACGACTGATTGAGGAGGATGATCAGTACGTGTTCTTTTTGGTTTCGGTAGATTCCACGCTAGTTAGTTTTATTCTAGTGTATTGCTAATATATAGAAAACTAGCTGAGAGGCAACCGAAACGAAGAACTCGCATGGAGTGCTGGCGAACGCGTTAACCCTCGAGTGGGTAATAGCGCCTTCGTTCCCCACCGCAGACACCTGCAGTCCGGAGTTTTTCAGATGTCTCAGCATCATTATGGTTGTATGCCCAATGTTATATTGAAAAATGGGGAATATGAGGATACGTTAACTAATCTATTCATGCATCTTCAACGTGGTGAATGTGTAGTTTTGTCCAATAAGATTTCTGCCAGTTTGCCCCAAAATACATAAGTCGTTCGTGGATCTCATAGTCGTCATCGTGAATGTGTTGAGTATGAGTATAACACTTTTCTAGGGTGGAGTCTTCGGTTTTTTCATTTATCGAGGCTTGCTTGCGCCACAAAAGTGAAATGGTGGTTTATGAAGCTGCCAGCGCCATCGTTGCTCTTCGAAATACCACTCCGTAAGTCCATAGTTTTTGTTTATGTATATTTAGATTATGGCTTAAAACATCACTGTATCGTCGTTAAATTTCTAAACGTAGAATATTCATTTTATAATATCTGATGAGTAAGCCTGGCTTTTTGCATCATGCGCTATGAGTTCCATTGAATTCATATTAGCCAAAATACCTCAACCCTAACAACCGTGCTGCATGCCACTTCATCTACATCGTCAACAAGGAGGTGCATTGAAAATTGTATCGGTATTTATGCCGCTTTTTAAAATCATCCTCACTAGTGCATGGTATTTTTGAGGCAGAATCAGGGAACTCATTCTATGGAAAGAAGGAGCCTTGTGTGGTAAAATAAACAGGGGCAAAGATCAGAAATGCTTTTATGTTCTTTATATAGTATTAAAATGCAGGGATAATAAGGGTAATTCTCTTTCATGTGTCATATTTTCTTCAAATAGGTTTGCTGGTTGCTCAGTCATGTAAGAAAAAGGCTCAAAGATTATCTCCTTGAGATTGGCTTTCCGTGTACTTTCAGCGCTGAATTCACTCCAGCAATTTCGGTGCTCCAACTATTCTGTTCCTCTCCGAAGGCAGCCTTACGCTTTGCTGCTGTTCGTACTCTTAACCAGGTCACCTACTGTTTTTATTGGTTTGCTATAGAATGCGGTCAAAAGTTTAAAACCTCGTGTTCTTCCTATAAACTTATGTATAAAGTTTTTTTTCTGCTTCAGTTGTGAAGGTGTTTAGTTGAATATATTGCGTGTCAGTTCGACCTTTCTAAGGTTTGATGTAGGCGGAACTGCCAATAACTCAGCCAATATTGAATAAATCTTGATATTAATAACCTCGTGTTTGTTCAACAATAAAACACTGACTATTGTTTTTACAGGTTTCCATGAAGCATCCAAATGCTGTTATGAGTTGCAATGTGGATTTGGAAAAACTTATTACCGATTCAAACAGGTGAGGTTGAAGGATCCATTTGAACTTTCACTTCGATACATTTGCGACCTTCCTGGTTGTCTCTATAACTAGTGGTAGTCTTTCAATCACTAGTATAGTGGAAAAGCTGGTAACTTAACCCACAGGAAAGACTTCGTTTTGTGGTCTTAGTTGAGCGAATAGTTTTTACAAAGTGTAGTGCTTAACTTTTTATTTACTACTGTGAAATATTTTTTGTAGAGCATTTCCTCATTCCTAAACTTCTTTGTAGTTCAGTTTTTAAAAGCGCTTTCTCTTTTGGGAAGTAGAAGTTTATAAGAATCTCGTAGTCATATGATTTTCTCGTGGTAAGTTCCCAAATAAACTTCATTACTTGACTCTTTTATCTACTGCCTTTTTCTTCTTAATGGCAGGGTATGTTGTGAAATATAACACCCGGATGGTGTAGTGGTGAAGTGCGCTGCTCCCCGGTAAGGACAACAGCGTGTGTTCGTTCCCCACTGCATACACCTGTGGTCCGGAGTTTTGCAGATATCTCAGCACTTCATACGGGTTCATTACTTGGTTGATAAGGACTTGCAAGCTTTTCTAGTTATAAGATGAACATGATGTTGTAATTAACCGTGTGTAGTTCTTGGCCATTAAAGATCTATCGCTACTCTTGCAATAACGACGTTGTTGAAAACTGGCGCAGAAAGCAGCGTTGAACGGCTGATGAAGCAAATTAGTTCATTTGTGTCGGAAATTAGTGACGAGTTCAAGGTGAGTGGTTGTTAATATGAACTCGAGAGATCAATATTGTTATGGTCTTTGATTTCTTTGGTTAATACTCAGAAATCCTCTTAACGGGTTATCTTGTAATCGTGGCTAAGAGATGTTCCTAGGTGCCGGCTGCGATGTACAGCGGGGGGACTCATCCCGCCCAGCTGGTGCTCCCAAGCTGAAAAGGAGTCCGGCGTTTCCATAAGGAAGCCCAGGCAAGAGTAAACGAATGCCATGATCCACCACCGTTTTGATATCAAACTAGTTGCATGGTGGCAAATTTCTACTTAATCCACATGAGCGGCAACTTCCTCTGGTGGTGATAACCTAGGGCAGACTTTGACCCGGGTGTCCTTGTGACTTCGAGAAACCATAGTGGCTAAACCAGCAAAGCTTCGATAATTTTGCTGGAGCACGTGCAAGCAGTGCAGTCGGGCCATCCAAGTATTCAAGTAGTACGCAGAAATTTACAACAAAGTATTCAGATTGTTGTCGTCGATGCTATTCGATCACTTTGTGGACGTTATCCACGGAAGCATGCAGTGATGATGCCTTTCCTCGCTAACATGCTCAGGTTAATTTGTGGTCTTTAAGACTTTTAACACTTACGAGGTGTCGAAAACTTTTAAAAGTGTTTTTAAAGGAATGATGGTGGTTTTGAATACAAGAAAGCGATTGTGGAGACAATTATCGCTATTGTAGAAGATAATCCCGATGCAAAGACTGCTGGTTTGTTTATCCAGATTTGATGCATGTTGCATGATGTATGTTGTAAGAACTTTTAATACGTGCCATTAGTTCGTGATACCAACTCATTCCATCGCGAAAAACTTATAGCCTTGTGAAGCCGTTGAGGCATTTTTTTTTCGCTTTTTATCGCAGGATCTCTTCTCTTCAATAGAGCAATGATTGGACACGCGGAAACAGGCAGGTCCAACGGAATGTGGTAGCATTCTTGATTGTGATGTTACCATTAGTTGGCAGGTTCTTTCATCATCATAAAAAGGATGAACGATAAAGCTTTCTGCTTTGATCAATCCCTGAGGGATACGCCATGCATTCGACTTCATTAAGCATCTTCGGAAGTGATTGAATGCACATCTGGGTCTTACAATGAATCATGGTGACCCACCGATGTATCGAGCCAGTGCTGTTATCCTGCCAGACAGGTCTAGTACCAATTTGCAGATCCGGAGTGAATAGAGGGTTTGGTGGGCCTGTCGTGAGATTGATCCCATTTGTATTGCAGGCGCCTCTGACCACTGCGCTACACGCGCCTCTATCATCATTATAAGTTCGATTTTTTTGTTCCACTAATACTTTGATAAACTTCGGTCGAAGAGTTTGAGAAAGAACACTAAGAAAGCATAGCTTTCTCTTCACTTCCTTAGCTTTTTCAAATAATCGAACTGTTGAGTGTTCAAGTTATCAAAACTTTGTCAGCAGTTATTGAAAAACTAATATTTGACCTTATCTGATAACATCTACAATGTTCTTACCGATTAGAGTGAACCTTAGCGAGAACCAAAAACTTGCTCATGGCTTGTTGTCCTATCATAGCTAACAGTGCTGTCCTGAATTACATTATACGCTTGGGATATTTTATCACTCGAGACGTTATTGTATTTGAGACAGTAGTTGTTTGGAAGCAAGATCTTCCATTTTTGGTACTTCAGAACCTTGTAGGATTTCCCCGTAGGACCTAAAGGATAAAGACAACTTTTGTGATATAGTATTTTTATTTTATTCATTTGGTCGTTAAATTTTCGGAAATTTCACAGTGAAGACGCCATTTTCAACATATTTATGATCACTCCCAATTCCGAAAATGGGAGATGAGATTGCAACTAAATTTTTTATGAGTGGAGTCCAAATCAGGTATCACTGGACGCGCCATTTTGCAATCTTCTATTTCTGTTTTTTATTTTTACATGGCACGGCACCAAATATATAATATATACATTTCCTGGGAATTCGTTCATTCTATTCGTCTGCTCGTACTCATCGTCATCCATCATCCAGAATAGTCTTCGAAGTTGTGTGCTGATTCGGCTGTTAATTGAGGATTTTAGTCTCCTTGATGAATGTTGCTGAAAGCTTCTAGAGTTAATTTTTCCTGAAATCTTAGGTCAACCTCGGTAGAGTGCTCTAAGGTCCTCACCAGCGTTAATGGACTAAGGTTGGCACCATTCTGTAAACGCGAAAGTATGGAAATCCTCGTGAGACAGGGCTGGTCGAACCAGAGCCTTGCGCATATTGGAAGGCGCTTCTATCACTGCACCACGCCCGCTCCTTCGTTTGTAAATAACCAGGACTTTGTGTTTTTCGTAGTCCAAGTCTTTTATATCTTTCCAGTTACTTTTTCATCTTATGTGTTTACTCTATTGTTTTATGATTTTCTCACATTTTTTCAAGCATTTGAGTCCTTTGTGTTTGTTAGGAAAGCTCGTCTATAATTCACTCTCGGTGTTATCGACGTTTTCAATTGCCTTGTATCATTCGTTGACTACATTTTTATATTAGTGGGATAGACCGTGGGAAGCGCAGTGGTAGATGCTATTCAGAAGTACTCACAAAGCCGTTGGTTGTGACCCTCTTATTCCAGGCTCCACTTTCGGGGTTTTTTCGTGTAAGTTTTCTTCGGTCCAGAAAAGCTGGTACGCTTGCCCCATATCATTGGACATGCCCTAACAAATATATCCCAGGATTACAAGGAATGCCATTTCTCCTAGCATTGAACGACATTCATGGGCAGAACGAAGATAGGAGAGAGCAGACGGAATGAAATGTGCGTGCTGGGATCTGCACAGAGCACGATGTCGAATTATACAAAAGTAAAAAAAGATCAGTCTAGAGCTGTTTCACCGCTCCAGACTCAGGAACACCATGTCGTATTCAGGCTCCGAAGCAATCTTCTTCTCCGATTAAGACTACATGGTAACATATTCCTCTCCAGGTTCTTTAGATGGTTACGTTGCCAGAAACACCAAGCATTTAGAACTATGACGTGGTTATAACTCATTGTTAACTCATCTGAAACAATCTTAACCTTTTTTATTTACTGCCTATTCTTTTTAATGGCAGGGTGGATATTCCGAAATATAACTTAAATGATGCTGAGATATTTGCAAAACTCCGGACCGCAGTTATCTGCGGTAGAAAACGAACGCGCTATTGTCCTTTCCGGGGAGTAACGCGTTCACCACCACACCATGCGGGTCCTTCGTTTCGCCTGTCTCTCAGCTAGTTTTATCGATCTTCTGCCATCAGCATTCACCCGTCAACGGGATTGATCTAGGGAGTCCAAATCGGCATTGAACTCAGTTAAGCCGTGGCTGTAGTTATAATCACAATCTTAACTTTTATTTACTGCCTATTCTTTTTAATGGCTGGATACATATTGCGAAATAAAACTTCAATGATGCTGAGATTGCTGATGGCAGAAGATCGATAAAACTAGTTGAGAGACAGGCAAAACGAAGGACACACATGGTGTGGTGGTGAACGCGTTACTTCCCTGAAAGAACAATAGCCTATTCGTTTCCCACCGCAGACGCCTGCGGTCCGGAGTTTTGCAAATATCTCAGAATCATCTGAAACAGTTCGAGAGGATATGTTAACTTGATAATTCCCATGTTTAACTGAGGATCTATCTTCGGAATTGGTTAATTGTGATTGATTAATAGCTTTCATGGGCAGAACTTCTTGTTATCGAGGTATTTCATAGTTCTCCCAACAATATTTCTTAGAAGTTCTGTAATGAATAACGAGTCACTCTATATGCAGTACGTTAAATTGCCTCAATGACGGTAATGACGTAGAAGTTTTAGCTCGTAAACTGTTTCGGTGTTTTATTTTTATCCAACCATTGGATAGAAAAGAACAAAATGTCGGTTATCGTGCATAATCTTTCCTCTTTCTTTCTTACATGTGACCAAGGAGTGGATCATTTTTGCGACGTTGAAGAATCACAGAACAAATGTCATCGTGAAGATCTCATTGCTGCCATTGAACTCATGCAACATCCATTTCTCGAGTTTCCACTTGTTGGCTGAGGTGTTCCAAGTCGGTTGTGTTCCGAAATTGTTGTTTTATCTACGTCTTGTTCAGCCACGTGCTGTCGACGAATTGTTATGGGTTTATCCGCTAGAAATAACGTCAAGTATTGGTGCTAGTGGTTCGTTGGCGGCCTTCTTCAAGTCATTTATTCGTTTATTCGTTAGCAACTTAGTGATTAAATGGAGAAGGAGGGCGGGTTGTATAACAAACTATTTCCTTGGCTTTTGTTCCAAATTTTAGGTCGTGCAGCAGAATTACTCAAATCTCGCTCGCCTGCATTTCTACTTCACTCATCTAATTTAACAGCATTTTAACTTTGAAAGAAGCTTGTATCAGAATATATGAAATAATTTGTTTAGGTCAGCTTTCGACAACAACAACTTAAAAGCATAAATTTTCATTGAGGAAAAAAGAACTGGCAAAACCGGTGTTATCCTCATATCTTCATAATCTTCTCGATATAACGACTCCACTAAAGGAACAACATTGAAATAGGCTGTAAACGAACTAAAAGCGGCCAAATTCTCCCTTATATCTGCTGGGAAAAAAGTACGAAGTTAATAAATAATCTCCGGAATGATTACTCCCAGCGATAGAGTTACTTGTTTCCCTCAGTTGTGTAAGAAGCAATAATAACGTAACCCTAAACCTCGATATGGCTGCAAAGTCTCTGTTTTTTTCTGACATCCGAAATTGTTGTTTTGCAGGTAACTTGTTTTATCCATCTTGCAGGTCTCGCTCATTTGTGTGAGTTCATTGAAGACTGTGAACACGATAGCTTGGCAACGCGAGTGCTGCATCTGTTGGGTAGGGAAGCGCCAAAAACACCAAATCCGTCGAGTTACATTCGATTCATTTACAATCGCGTCATTCTAGAGAGTACTAAGGTGTGTGGTTTTATCACTTATCCGATCATTTCTGGAACGAGATAGGAATGTGTTTGTTCCCTTGCAGGTTCGTGCAGCCGCTGTGACAGCTTTAGCCAAGTTTGGTGCACAATGTGCCGAGCTGAGTCCGTCTATTCAAGTACTGCTAAAGAGATGCCTTCTTGATAGCGATGATGAGGTTGGTCATATATGACGTTTAAGACTTGTGATGTCTCTCCTGAATTCCGTATGATTTATTAATGCAAATCCTTTCTATATGTAGATCTTATTCGAAACTTGTGTATTAGACATCGTGACTTGATTATTTCGATTTTGAGGAAAAAAATCTATTTGTGCAAAAATTGGAAACTTTCAGACATTTTCTCTAGTTATATCTTAGGTTCGCGACCGAGCCACCTTCTACCTCACCTTGCTTACCGAAGCTACTGCATCCGTTATAAACAGTTTTGTTCTAGATGGCCTGCAGGTTTGCGCCTATTGTGAGACATACTCCACTTCATGAGTTATATGTGCCACATTTAATTTAGGTGATGCCATCAAGCTTGGAGCGTTGCTTATTTGAGTACGTACGTGGAGACTCCTTCAATGCTCCTTTTAATTTACAAGTGGTACCAGTAACGAGTCAACCGTTGTCTACATCAGAGAAACGTGCACCTATACTTCCTGACGTGATGACTGTAGAAAAACCGACACAGATTAAGAAAGAGCCGTACGCAGGTACAGTAGTATTTCATCGGTTGATGACTCCAATCCAACGGCTTAGTTTCAACGTTTTTGAAAGCAATGGTCTTAATTACAGTGTAATTAAATTGGATTGTGTATTGCAATCGAAAGGCTTCTACAGAAATTTGGTTTTTTTAAATTTACTCCCACTCATCGTTGTTAATGGAGTGTTTCTTTAATTATGACCGTTATTTCGGGCAATTTTTTCGGACACTAACAAGTCACTTCGACGTGTACCCTTACCAACGTAGTCTTGATGTAATATGTTAAGTCGTAGTTTTAGCTAAACCGTGAACAATATGTATTCTTTCTTTGATGAGCTTACACGACGTTGATAATGATATTTATTTTCGGCTAACGTTTCGACGTCTTCGTCTTCCTCAGAACCGATGATCCGAGTCGATGGTCCTCGTTCTCCTCATTCGAGGAGATGGCTCACTGAAGAAGACCTGGCTCGACACGAAGACAAAGCTGCCACGTCAAACGAGTAACAAGCGTGTACCATCGACTTGGATCATCGGCTGTGAGGAAGACGAAGACGTCGAAACGTTAGCCGGAAATAAATATCATTATCAACCTCGTGTGAGCTCATCAAAGAAAGAATACATATTGATTAGTGATGCCAAGGTTCAAAGAAAATCGGTTTCGAAATATTACTGAGGAGTTTGTTGGTGATGAAGCTACTTAAGGTAGCTTCGACTTTAGCTTGGTTTCTGATGGACTTCTCGCAATGGGTGAGAGGTTTGACGGATATGGTGGGTGAAATTGAGTTTCGTAGCGCAGCTCGTTCAACCTTAAATAAACCGTGAACATTTATTTCGAATGTAGTAACGTCGCTTGGCATCAATTTGTTCTGGTTTGCCGAGGTAGATGGTCAAGCCTCTATCACTAAATGATCATATCATCTCAGCTGTATGTTCCTATTTCGTCCTCTATTGGTCATTGACTAGTAGGAGGATCGCAAGATTAATCTCAACCAGAAGGAATCCTGGCGGCAACAAACTTTCGCGGATTAACAAGTGCTGACACATGCCTTTAGTGAGGACCCAGGGAGGCTCTACTCCCAAAACCGTTATTTTGTTCATAGGACGGATTGATGACGAGCGATACTAGTCAGGAAAAAGGGAGAATCTTAGACCACAGCCGAAATCATACACACTGTACGACTATGGATGACGGTTTCAAGGCAAACGGAACCAATCGAAGAAGAAACATGCAAATCATTTGGGCCGGCTATTTATGTGTTTAGCCAGTGATGCAATATACACTTTTCATAACTTCGTTGCTTGGACTTCCGGACATTTATAAACCAGGGCTATTGCATTGATATTAGACTTTTGCAAAACTGATTGGGAATTTCGTCGTCATGGACTTTAGAAGTGTATGTTTTGATAATATTTTTAATTGAACAGTGAAGTTGTCTTTGAACCAGTTTGTTGCTTGTAAAAGTTGTTGTCTGCTCTTTTATCGGTGAGATCCTCTCTCATTCGTAAAGTATCCTAATATCATTTTCCATGGTGAAGAATCTTGTCAGTGGCTGTTCCCATCTCTCCTCTTCTACGTTTTGATGAAATCGTTTAATACTGATTACTTGACGTTGCTTTCAGTTCCCTAGCGGGTTTAATCTAACATCGCTAAGTTTTCAAACAAGTGTTTTTTCCTCGTCCTTTCGTCCTCTTTGTACGGAATGTTGTGCTCAACTGGCTGTTCTTTGCACGAAACAAGAGAATGCATGTGTGCGGATCGTTCGTAGTTCCATTTTGGTGGCACTTTTCTGTTTCCCATATTTCTTCATTAGTTTTCTTGGATCCTACTCTGAATTACTCGTTAACTTGGGGTCGCAAAGAGCTGTTCCTATTCATCAACTCCTAGTGGAGATGTTTCTTAATCTAAATGGTGCAGTAAGACGAAGAACTTTAGGAGATCTTCAGGACCAACAGATTTCATAGGTTTCATTTCCTTGTGACTTTTTTGAAACATGTTTGTGATTAGTTCCAAATTTTAAATATTTGGAAGTGAAGGTTCTATATACAATGAATGATTAACATAAAGGGTTATACGTCACAATTAGTGCTGGGTCTCTCTTGTTTATCAAACAGAACAGTGGTTCAGCTAATTTTTATTTTGTTTAGAACAACTATCTCAAATTCCAAAGTTTGCGGACCTGGGAGTATTATTCCATTCGTCAGCTCGTATCGCCCTTACCGATGACGTAACAGAATATACCGTTAATGCCATCAAGCATGTCTTCATGAACCACGTTGTTGTTCAGGTTAGCTATATCAAGTTATCTAACTTAGATGATATTTATGAACATTTTAGAAATGTCATCTAAAGTGTTATTCATAGCTTTCAGCCTTATTTTTTTAAGGAAGCTTGCTACCTGAATAGTGTTGCATAATTCATAAATTTAGGAGAGAATCTTCAAAGATTCTCATTAGCAAAGTATCCAAAGTTGAAGTTGTTGTTGGCTGTTTTGAACTTAGTGAGGTGCAGTGTTTTTTCTTGATGAGCAGTCACGAGGTTGTCATCACATTATTTATTCACAATAGCTGATGTGTCAGCGGTTCTACGTTCTTTAGAACTTGGAAGGATCAAATTGGCACTCGATCAATTTATTCATGAGGTTCATACTTTTATGAGCTCAGCAGGTAATACTTAACACGTACTTTTTGGTCGCATGGTGAAAAGCTTCTTTTAAATACTCACAGTTTTGTTCTTTGTATGTCCAGTTATTTGATGGGCACCAGCCGCAACTGCATAGAGTCTTACACGGGTGAGGAATGTGCTTAGCTAAGTTTAAAAAATCGACCTGAGGTATAGTGGCGGGAAGCGAGGTCATCTGTGACCACTGTGACCACAAAAGCACTCCTCCCTGCTGTTCATTTCTGAATTTTTTGAATTTATCCGAAATGCCATAAGAGTTTTGTGACCAGACGTCCGAGGTTCCTCCGCGATGGGAGTGACTTTTACTTCAAAATCTTCTCTGTTATATCTTTGCGTCCCATGCGAGCCTTGTGGAGTGTTTTGTTCGACTTTAAGCTTCCTAACTAAATGCTGTTTTATATTGAAGCGAAGTGGTCTACTTGTTTCGTCAACATATTCGGCCCTATGCGTTTTACAAGAGATCAGGTACATCGTACCCAAACTAATGCAATCACCGTCTATTCCGTTGGGGCAAATTATGCATTTGTGCATCTCACATGAACAATCACGGAAGCGATTACGAACTAACTAACGTCTTAAAGTATTCACTGGTATTTTAATCGCTGTAACCGATTTTTCTTAGCTAGACGTTCTTAGGAAACGTTTTACAGCTGCGTTCATTTCGTTGGGAATGAAGGACGGATTGAACAGGACCTTAATTTTGTTAGAGTTATCGTTTAGGTGCTTTATTCTTTCCTTAAACCTGTACTGGAAATGGCTGTTGGCCTCACACGACTTCAGGATTTCCTCCTTTTGCTCTTTTTTGTTTTTCTGACTGGGTTATGAAATTGTTTGGTTGAGTGGATTGTGGGTCAATTTGGCCTTTCCAAACTGTGAAGAAGGCGGAACCGCCGAAACGTTAGCTATTGTGAATGAACAGTCTAATGTAATAACAACCTTTTGTCTTCTGATCAAGAAAACAGTGAATTATTGATCAACGCCGAGGTTAACAGAAATTAGGTCTGGCAGTTTGATACATTATTGAGATCCATTCACTTTAATTTTATAAGGGTGGTCAAAATGCTTTACTGATAGGCGCAATTTGACTTTACTGATTTACTGTATTTAATTCTAAGCATATTTCTAAGTGACTTTTCTTAGTTATCTATGTCATGAATATTTAAGTTTTCTGTCCATTATAATTCGTCGTTAACTTGCTCTGAAGTGGCTTATAAAGAAGGTTTCGATTTAGTTCGATTGCAAAAATACGCTCAATGATCAACTGCTCGAAAACGTTGTAGTCCAGCTGGATGATGTAGATGGTGATTGGGCAATTGTGGATATGGTTCCCATCGATAGTTTGCCATACAACGAAACCAAGTCCACCTTTGTGCTTCTAGAATTCCCAGAATCAGGTTAGTGAGGCCAGTAAAAACAAGTGAGAACTGACACATTTTATTAATGTTTGACAAAAGTATCTGTTCGGTAGTCGTACTGTTATTTTCATCATGAAAGATTATCTTGCTTCTTTTGATGGATTTAGCAAAACTACGGCTGTGCCGATATTATAAATTCTGCCCTGAAAATCTTAAAAGGAACCAGCCACTTTTGTGGAAAAGCGGGTTCAGATGTTCCTAATTTTCTTCGTGGTCTTTAATTCTAAATGCGTTATCACTAACAGTTATTAGGCAGATGTCGGAAAACTACGAAAAGTACTTAATGCCATTTGGCTTTCTAAACCGTCCTCCGTCGATCCGTCAACTAATCGTAGATAGTGTTATCACCGCTGGAATAGCTGTCATGGTAAAGTGGTGGCACGCCAGCAAACCTCACTCCGGCCACACAAAGGTCGGTTAGGCCTTTGACGAAGACCTAGAACTTCCATAGCACGGCTAAACAGGAATTCTAGGAGAAACCACTGTCAACTAGCATTCAGTTTGTCGATTAGGTGAGAGAAGGCTGAAAGCACCGCAAAATTTGCATGCGAGTCTCATGAACGCTGCTATACTAGTTTCTTGACAATAAAATGCTTTGAATAAGTTTAGTTGTCCGAATGTCTTGCGTACGCACCCAGCCTAAGTGTGTAAATTTCTATATTAAATCTAACAGCCATGAAATTATCTTATTATTTATCTTAGCAGCATATTTCAAGGCTCTGTTACGGGCACATTCGCTGCAACTTTGAAGTTCAACGTGAAGGATGTGGATCCAGTCACTGGAGAGGCGGAATCGGACGATACCTATGAAGATAGTTATGTGGTGAGATTTTGCTTCCCAAAATGTGTTTTTTCAAAGTCTCTTGTCAACGATCTTCTTTAGTGCTAAGTGTTTTAAGCTCGCCTATTTCAGTTGGAGGAATTCGAATTGTCCGTAAGTGATTTAGTGGCCCCGATTTCGAAGCAAAATTTTATGTCATCATGGGAAGCCTTATCGAATGCAGCAACTGTTGACGAGACCTTCCATTTGACAACTGTTGGTACTTTACCAGAAGCTGTTAAAAAGGTGGGTAAACTGATGTTGGACAATAAAGAAGAAGAGTTATGGAAATATAATAATATTACTAGTGTATGAACATGCAGAGAAACCCCAGTGATTTGACTAGGATGGGTAAAAAATTCCAAAGCTTTATTTTATTGATGATAAGTATTGCTTAGGTATCGGAACTTCTTGGAATGATGCCATGTGAACGTAGTGATCGTATTCCAGAGGGGAAAACCCAACATTCTACCATGCTTGCGGGAGTTTTCCGTGGTGGATTTGAGGTATTTTTTTCCATCCTTTGAACCTTTTCATGAGCCTAGTGTCCTTCATTATTCTTTGTTCTACTCCTTTTTTTTCTTGCTTGTTTGTTCTTGTGATTCGGCCGAAATGTTATACACCTTAATTGTGTCGTGTCGACACAACTGTGTGAGGTAGTCTTATGTCTGATTGGGAATGATCTAACTTTTCAACATTTTTTTCTCCTTTCGCACAACCTATTGTCACATCCAGGTTTTTTTTATCGCTTAGATTATTCTTTTCCTATGTTTAAGAAAGGTTTTTTAAGCTTTTCCTTTTTCTCGCAGTGAAGCCTCCTAACGGCCTACAGCCACATCATGGCTGAGAAGTGTTCTTGGGTATCGGGCTGCGATGTACACTGGGGAAGTTCATCCTTCCGGCAGGGTATCCAAGGTGAGAAGAAGTCCGGCGTTTCTCTCAGGAAACCTAGCAAAAAATAAACCAATGCCAAGAATCACTACACTCCTGCTATCAAACTAGTCGCATGGTGGCAAATCTCCGTGTGATCCGCAAGTTTGACGACTGCCTGTGGGGTGACGATCTGGAGCAGACTTTGGCCTTGCTGACCTCGGGACTCCAGGAGACCACAATGGCTAAACCAGTAAAACTCTGAAAAAGTTGAAATTATGCTGGGACCCTCCCAACCAGTGAACACGGGTCAATAGTGAAGTATCCTAGTAATTGTCTATGAGTGCATCGTTAATTAATTGCCACATTTGCATTAAACGTTTTCAGTTGTTTATCGTGCTGACATTTGTTTATCTCATTTTGAGAACGAACAGCGTTGGCATTTTAGAAATATTATATGTATATTATGTATATATATATATATATATATATATATATATATATATATACTCTTAGTGCAATAAGCCAAAATGTTTTATACTTGTAAGTATGTCAAGCCGTCAAGCTTACAGAGGAACTTTTGTGAACGCGAATGAATCAGTACCGAAGCTAATTTTGTTTCCGTTAAGGTGCTCGCTCGACTGAACGTTGCAATTGATCCTGTGGATCGATCGGTTAATATGAACATTCAAATACGGTGAGAGTTTTGTTTAATTTTGCGTTTTTATCACTTCCATTCCTTACTTGGGCACAGTTTTTCTATGCTTGTTTATATTTAGTGTGTCCATATCTTACTTTCCTCTGAAGCATAGTTTCTTTAAATATTGAGAGAAGTTAGAAATCTTTCTCAAGTCCTTTTCTGCCAAATTCATGCTATACGTAAACGCTCTTTAACCGCTGAATTTTTGGGAACGTTTTCGCTTTACTTTTCTTAATCGCTCTAAATCGAAATCTTAAGCGGAATTGTTGTTTTCCATCACTGTTTGATTTGTAGCTCAATCGTTTATCTGTAGTACACGAAGGTAGCATTGCTTTCAAACTACAAACAATTTTGATTTCGCTTTCAAACTACAAACAATTTTGATTTCAGGCGCAATCTCTGTTGTCTCAGCACTCTGTTGTGACTACTTGAATATAAAAGTAATTCTGTTTTTGCTCTTAGTAGTGAGTTTCAGATGCGAGCAGTCAGATGTGTCAGAGTTGCTGGCGAGCGCTATTGCCTGAAGTCGAAGGTTCAATCTACTTCATGGTTTTATTTGCTGCAGGGGTTGCTTTGTTGGTGTTATTGTAAAGTTGTTTATAGATGTCTTATTTTCAGTTGTTCGATACTGTGATCGCACCAGATCTATTATATTAAGTAACGCATGCGGTTTTACTCCTACCCTTGTGCACTGATTCTTTTGTGCAAACGAGAGATAGTGTGTTGTTCGTAACACTAACGTTTATCGTATTTTGTTCTTAAGCGGATAAATTTGGATTTTAACGTAATGGTAGTCTGGTTAATTATACGTTGGCTATCCTACTTTGTTATATTGGCTATGGTTTTTTCTAAGTTAGGGGACATTGGCTTAAGTTCTGTTGACCTTATCTCCGTTTTTTTTGTAGTCGGCATCACCACTGCCGTTCATGTAAGAGTTTTCTATGTATTTTATTTGTCTACTACGTAATATTTCGTTACGTTCCGTCTCAAATTCGAATAATTGCCTGTTAGATAGTGGTGATAAAGTAAACTTCACAGTAGTGGAAAGGGGCAGCATGAATGGTGTGTCCAAAGTAGAAGACATTTACTGTGCTTCCACTTTATTCCTATGTATTCACGCCGATTCTATAGAGCTGTGGAATACTTATAATATAGGAATATAGGAATAGGGCTTGTACTACGATTGTTATTCTAGTTGTAAGTTATAGAATGCGCTGGTGGTTTTGATTGATTCAGTACTTTTCACAATAATTGACCGAAGTTCGGATGAATAATGTATTTGATGAAACCTTAAACTAGTTGAAGTCACAAATTTCAATACAGAAGAAGGTCCATTTAGTAACAAGTGCTTTGTCATTGTTCTTAAATCACTGCATAATACCCAGGCGAACTGCAGTCGTTCATTAACAGTAACTTGTACTGTATCGATTATGCTTTGTTCAGGAGTTTTTGTCGCTCATAAGCGTTTCCTCTTCCATTGAAAATTATTGTTTGGAAGGGACTACTGCGAAAGTGTACTTGTGTAACACCAAGTGTTATCGATTTTCCGGCTGGAGTGCAAGAGAAAGCTAGGAGAAAGCAACTGGTTTCCATGCAGTGCCGCAGAAGCGCCTTGTTTGTATCGTCAGGCTTTTACTTTTCTAACAAATCTAAACAAAGTTCTGACAGGTCCTGAATTGTTGTTCGAGTACTGATCGCTTTATTTATTTCTTATTCAGATGACTTTTTGTGGATCTCGACCATTCAATTTCTTTAGTTTTCATGCGTACTAGTAATGTTATATGTGGAAATAGCAGTTTACTAGGTTTATCTATGCTTCTTCTTCCGATGATTGTAGCGTTCTTGAGCTCAAAACATTGACCAAAGGAGCTTTCCGAATAGGATACTCAGCTAGAACGTTCGTATGTGGTCGTTCTGTTGAGCTTTAGTTGGAGGATAAGAGTCAGTCTTCCGGTAAATGAACATTGGGTAAGATTACCGTAGAATTCAGGCTTGTGAATGATGCCTAGTTTATGAGACGATAGAACTATGTGGTCAGAATAGCGAAAATGGTCGGGGCTTATGTAACTCTTGCTGTTGTATGCACATAGCTTCTGAGTTGAGTGTTCAAATAAGTGGTGGTGCGCTGTAGAGTTTGATTAACCCACTGGCGCCGACACGCGAATTTCTGTAGGTAGCACGTAGGTCTCGTAATTGTTGGTCGTAGACGCTGTGAGTCATTTGTGACTCATACCATTTACCCTTCAACGGATAATCCGTCTTTTAGTTATAACTTTCGCTGCTCATTTTTGACATTTTTATGGTCTATGCTTTTTTTTGCGATAGCCCAGGTTGAGCAGTAGTTAGAGATGCCTTCAATTATGTGCACGGGATCGGTCGCCGATTCGATTCCGCTTTGAATAAATCGGTAGGCGACTGCAAATCGTTGTATAGACCAGGTATGCATTCAGTTACCTTTACGATGCTTGATAAAATCTAATACTTGGCGGCATCCCTTAAAGATTGGTCAGTGCCAGATGTTGTACGCTTTGTAGATTCCCCGCATTCTTTCATACACCTTTCCATGTTTTTGAACCATATCCAGCTCTTGTTTGTGGTCGAGTATAAAGTCCTCCTTCAGGTAAACACATTGCTGTCAGCCCATGAAGTAGTAGTTTTGTAAGATATGAAACGTACGTCTCGGTATATTTTAATGTTTTCCTAAGGGCGCGTGTGACGCAGTGATCGGAGGCGCCCTGCGTTACACATAGGATCGATTCCTACCCCTATGGTCCACCAAGCCTTCTATCCCTTTGGGCTCAGAAAATTGGTACCAGGTTTGTTTAGGAGGATTAGCAGCACTGGTTCGATACATCGGTAGGCTACTGCGAGTCATTGTAAAGGTCCAGATATGCATTCCATCACCTCCAACGATGCTTAATGAAGTCGAATGCATGGCATATCTCTAAGGGATTATAAAGGTTTAATCAACGCCGAGAGCTTTATCTTTTATCCTTTATCCTTTTAATGTTTCCGTTATTCATCGACTTCATACGATGGCTTTGAATCACCGTAATCGTTACAAATAAAGCAATCAATAATTGGTCAGGAATTGTATTGTGTAGACTTAAGACATCTTAATGGAAGACAAATTCAACCTCGTTTACTGCTGAGTGCTCGCGGAGAGTGGATTAATAGAATCTTTTGTGCTACCTGTCGATAAAGAAGCTGAAGTGTATCGGAGGATAAAGAGGAAGATGATGAGGATGAGATGTTGGGTAGATGTCATAGGTAATTAATGGTTACTGTAGTGAGTAGACAGACGATTTCATGTCTTATGACTACTGGACTTTTAATTATAATCAATTTGGAGTAGACGATCTCCTCTTAACCTTTTCTTTATTTACTACCTATTCTTTTTAATGGCAGGGTATGTTGCGAAATATAACTCGTATATAATGCTGAGATATTTGCAAAACTCCGGACCGCAGGTGTATGCGGTGGGTAACGAACGCGCTATTGTTCTTTTCGGGGATCTCCTCTTATTTGGATACATAGGACCAGCATACTTCTATTTGAGGATGGTGTTTGTTAACTTTTGAAAGGAGATTAACTAGGTGGACACGATAAGGGTGAGTAACGATAACTGACCACTCCTGCCACTTATTTATCCTCTAAGGTCTTCTACGTATGTACACTCTCATACGGCCGTGATCTGGGAGATCGTGATCAACAGTCAATGAAATAGGCACGTTATATTGGTCTTTACGAAAAACTGTAAAGGTCGTTGTGACGTGAGATCAGTTGTAGTACACACAAGCAGGTGAAGCATAAAGGAATAAAAAAGGATTGATAAGGCTCTCGACATTGATCAATCCTTGAGGGATGCGCCGTACATTTAACTTCATCAAGCATCGTTAGAGGTGATTAAATGCATATCTGGATTATACAATGACTCGCGATGGACCACCAATGTACCGAGTCAATGCTGCTATCGTCCCATAAAAGTCTGGCACCAATTTGTGGACCCCGGAAGCATGGAGGGCTTGGCGAGCCCGAGGCGGGAGGATCGATCTAATGTGCACTGCGGAACGCCTCTAACCATTACGCTACACGCGTCCCAGTAGGTGAAGCATATAGGCAGCCAATGCAACAAATATTTTTATTTGGATTGCTTCAAGAAATTACAACAGCAAAGGTTAATTGTAGATGTTATAGGTCTTAAAGTTCTGTATGAATATTCTAAAGTGTCAAGAATACAGAGTTGTAGTGGTCGTAGATTGATGGTGTGAAACATGTTGGTTTTGATGCCGTAGTTGTACCATTTACTCACTTTTGAGTGCAACGTTTATAGCCGCGTGGAAGTCTAACCTTCCTGCATATTATAAGCACATTAATGCAAGTTTCCTTCGTTATTTTCTAACCCCAAAGACGATGACGTACCCATGAGTTTCGAATTTCAGTGGGTAGATGTAGCAGAAAGGTTTGTGTCTGCTGCGAGACTAAAACTCAAATCAGGCGAATAAAGTCACTCGGAAAAAATTTTTTTGAATATAATTATGCATAGATTCTAGCTTTTCTCAATTTACAGCAGGTACACTAAGTTTGACAAGCTATTGATTGAATACAAAAAGTGTAGTAAAAGAAATTCCATGGGAAAAATAAACAGCGGAGAAGAATTTGGGTGGTCTGTCACTCACCCCAGTACTAGCCGGTGTTGGTTTGCTAAACCTCATAGATACGTTTATGGCGATACAGGCTTAGAAGTATAGTTCTGCGCTGATATTTTATTATCTTTATTTTGAAGAATCTTTGTTTAGAAGCTTGTAACTTCTTGCTTCACCAGAATTACGTTCATTACCTTCATTTCTCCACGTATCTCCCTCATGTGAGGGACCACGAGCCGCTTAGTCGCATCCCCAGATGGCGGGTAATCTCGTGGATCAAAACGACCTTTGCTTCCCTGAGACGCAGGTGGATCCAGGGAATGGACTCCTTGTTTCTCCTACGCCGATTTGGCACATACTTTCTGTACTTGCTAGGCATATTCATGCATGCGTGTGTTGGTGCATTCTCGCTTAAGCTTGTATTCTACGAGTCAATTCGGCTAAAAGCCTGCAATTAAGTGACAGAGAAGCATATGGGAGGCGGTTAGGAGTCGCCTCCAACAAATAAGCTCCATGTCCACTCTGGGAGAGCCAAGAAAGCTACTCATGAGTATACCCTGCTCCCACGTTCAGAGCCCAGCAAGCTATATGTGGGTATCAAAAATGCTAAACACAGTAAAAAAAAGAACGGGCCTCATTCCCCTAACCCCGAAAGAGCCCCCAATTTCGTAGCGTTGGGTAGGACGAGTATGGAGAGGCTGCTAAAAACGGTGACGAGCTGTACCTACAATGCACGTACACTTGCATCAAAGTCCTCGACAGAAGACTTGCTCATGCAAGCAAGGAGGATGAACTACGACGTCATCGGCCTGACCGACGAGACGAGAAGACGCCAGCCTTTCAACGCCGTCTATGACACCGAAGAAGAACTGTTCCTCGGAACATGCGACAGTAGAGGAGTCGGCGTTCTCGTCAAGACGAGTTTGTCCATGAACATCGACTCATTCGAACAACTTACAATCCGAATCGGACGTTTATGATTGAAAAGACGTAGATCAATTCCGGCTTTGACAATCTTCGTCGTTAACGCGCCCACATCAATGTATGACGAAAAAGAAGTCGAAGCGTTTTATATGGGCTTGGAGAAGTTCTACAGAGAAGACCACACATCATTCAAGGTCATTGGACATTTCAACGCCAAGATTGGATCGAGAAGAACGTCTGAAGAACATCATGTTGGGAGTCACGGATTAGAATGGAACGAACAGGATCAGCGGCTATCTGAGTTTATCATGGCGACCATGACAACCCATGGTAACTCCCAATTCCAGAAGCCCATCCTCAGCGCTGGACGTGGGAGCCTCCCAATGGAGAATACTAATAACGAAATAGACCACACCATAGTAAATAGAAGGTTTTGCCTAACCGATGTCGCTGTTGTATCAAAATTCCGCACGGGTTCAGACCATCGCCTCTTTCGTGCAAGATTCTATTTCTCACGGAAAGGAAAAAAAGCCGCTAAATTCCAAAACCGAAATCCCAGAACCACCGCAAACTGGGACTTATTTCAATTCATTAGTCGGCTGCTGGGAAGATCCCGTTGTCGATAGCAACAACAAAGAACACGATCGACTCATTGAACATCTTCACGTTAGCGCTATGAAAGCCAAGAGTTCGAATGTCACCAAGAGACATTTGTATCCAGAAACACTCGAGCTGATACGCCAGCGTGGAATCGCACGAGCTGCAGGCAACCGCGAACTAACGTCCGAGCTTGCAAGACAATCAGACAGGTGGTAAAAGAAGATCTTAAAGAGAGAACGGCAGCAGTAACGGTCGAAGCTGCGGACGCTGGGAAAGGCATTCGTAAAGCCCACCGAAGCTTCGCCAATTACAAGACCGAAATGATTGCTCTTCGGTGCCCAGGCTGAACAATTACAGCGTCCAGAAAGGCAATGGAGAAAATCATTCACGAATACTACTCGGATCTCTTCGATAGCCAGTCCACCTTCCGTCATATGAAATAAAGGAGGGTGGATATGTTGTACCACCGGTTCTCCCTTCCGAAATCCGGCATGCCATTTCGTCGGTGAAAAATCGAACAACACCAGGTCCGGGCAGGATAAGACCGGAACACCTGAGAAACCTTCCGCCAGTCCTCGTAAGCACACTAGCTCGGCTCCTCACGCGTTACCTGTCTGAATGCAAGGTCCCTACTCAGTGGAAGACCACCAAGACCGTGGTATTGTTCAAGAAGGGTGACCTGCACGATATCGTCAACTATCGCCCAATCTGATTATTGTCTTTCGTCTACAAACTTTTCACTCGAGTCGTCCTAAACAGGTTGACGGAACACTAGACGAAGGATAGCCATATGAGCAAGCAGGGTTTCGAAAAGGATTTAGTACGATGGACCACATCCACACGGTAACAAGGCTCATTGAAGTATCGCGAGAGTACAAAAGGCCGCTTAGTCTCACTTTCATCGATTTACAGAAGGCCTTTGATTCAGTTGAGATAAAAGCAGTCTTGAGAGCTCTTGATAGTCAAGGAGTCCCTACTCAGTACATAAAAATTCTTCGTGAACTGTACAAATATTTCACAACCAAGGTATCACCATTCTATAACGATATTAACATTGACGTCAGAAGAGGGGTTAGGCAAGGCGATGCCATCTCTCCAAAAATATTCACCCCTGCCCTCGAGAACGTCATGCGAACATTGGAATAGGACAACATGGGAATGAGAATCGATGGTCGGCAATTACACCATCTTCGCTTCACTGATAACATCGTCCTTATAGCACCAAACATTAGCCAAACGGAACGTATGCTTGACGACTTTGATAAAGCCTGTGGAAAGATTGGTCTTCGACTAAATGTCACAAAAACAATGTTCATGAAGAATGGATTGGTTTCGCATGCCTCATTCACATTCAACAGAATGAATGTCTCCGAGTGGTCCAGCTATATCAATCTAGGTCAGGAAATTAATATAATGAACGACCTAGCTCCAGAGCTGAGCAGAAGGAAACGAGCGGCTTGGGGAGCTTTCAAGAGCATGCAGGATGTAGTGCAGAGAACAAAGAACACCTGACTCTGTGCCCACCTTTTCGACTCACCGGGACTTCCTGTCCTAACGTATGCGTCAGAAACCTGGTCGCTGCGTAAGCGGGATGAAAAGTCACTCAGCGTTATTGCACGCGCAGTCGAAAGGACGATACTAGAAGTATCCCGTTCCACACAAGTAAGAGATGGGATCCGAAGCTCCGATCTGTGTCAACGATCAAAAATCAAAGATGCCGTTCTGCACGCCAAGCATTCGAAGATAAGATGGGCCGGACACATAATGCGTATGAATGACAACCGATAGACAAAAGCCGTTAGTGATTGGATTTCTTGGGATGTCAAGTGTACTGCAGGAAGACCACCGACCCGATGGTCAGAGTTTTCCACAAAGAGCCTAGAAAAATGGTATGATGCTCGATGAGTCCGTAGAGCGAGAAGAACCCACTGGGCTACTCTTGCGCGCGACAGGGAAAATGGAAGATTTACTGGCGCCCGCTCGAGTCGCTCGAAGATCAACGGGACTACAGGTGTTACAAGTGATACCTTCCTTTCTATTGAATCAATATCGTTGTGAATTTCCATGATTCACGTTCCTTTAACCCCTGCGTTGATGAATCAGTTGCACTTTCTTGAAAGACAGAAAGGAGATTGCTAACACAGTATTTCTTCGACACTGTCTAACGTTTCGACGAATCTTTCCTTCTTTATAGCCTTTAGACCGTCAGATTGGCGCCTAATTTCCTCGACAGAGTACTTTTATAGCCACGGTTAAGGCTAGGAACCATGGTTGTCTATTGCTTAGACAACAACTTCTTTAAGCGGTCACCGTTTTATGGATTCAGTTCCTTATGTACTGTAGAGTGGTCTGGGTTTTTCTAATGGAGATGTCAAGTTGGGAAATCTTGAAACTATTGACGTAATGTCGTAAAAATTTGTTGTGAACTTGAGTTCTTAGATGGTATAGACGAGGTCCGTCGCTTTTGAGAAAGTTTTTTTTTACATAAGAATCCATAGTCAATACAAATTTACGGCTAGTCCATAAAAATCACGTCTGCAAACCACTTTGCATTGGAAACAGTATTACTTTGAGATGAAACGATGAAGTCGCGACTAGATGGATTTGGCTCACGCGCAGTTGTTAGAAATGCGAACTTCAAACAGTTCAACTTCTTCTTTGTATTGTTGTTGAGCAAACACGAAGTATTGTTTTATTTCTTTATTTACGGGCGAGTTGAGGTTTCAACTGATTTCGCTTTCCTCAGAGCCTGAAAAGGTCAAGTTGACCGAAACATACCCAGCTAAACGCCTGTAGGTGTTGAGTGTTAGGTGGGGTGTTGCGTGTTGGGTGTTAGGTGGGGTGTTGCGTGTTGGGTGTTAGGTGGGGTGTTGCGTGTTGGGTGAGGTGTTTGGTTGGGTGTATTGCGGTCAACTTGACCTTTCCAGGCTCTGAGGAAGGCGAAATCAGTCGAAACCTCAGCTCGTTCGTAAATAAAGAAATAAAGTAGCACCTCGTGTTTGATCAACAAGTATGTAAAGAATTGTTCAATCAATGTCGAGGTTAACAGAAAATCGGTCGTGGGAATTACTACAACATTTAACTTCTTGTTTAATTTCGAGATACTTGAGGAAGAACAAGGCATGAACCTTGTTCATATAAAAGATCTTCTGGCTGCGAACATCAATTACGTAATTGTTTTCGATGAAATCTTGAGTCCGGATCCCTCATCGATTTCGAACAACTGAATTCCGCTGTGACAGAATTCTGTTTGATTTAATGCAGAAGGCGTACATTCTAATGACGTCATTTCTATAAATGTCATTGTTACCTGCCTATCTGAGATTCATTGCAGAAGCTTCATTAGTTATTAGTTACTTTTTAGTCAGGTTTCTGAGAACGTACCACGATTTTCACCTCATAGAATCAGGTCTAACTTATTGACGACGCAACCTCTATATGAGTCATAGAATGCAGAATAAAATCTCTTATTATCTAGCTCTTATCTGTTGCCCACCATTTTCTCCTGAACCTCTGCATAACTGAGCTTAATGCCTGTCTGTGCTCTCTAGATCAGTTCCGTTCTTAGATGATTGCTGAGTGCACCGTTAGCTCCACTAGTGCGCTGTGTAACACGTGAATCTCCGAAAAGGATAAATCTTGCCTGGGATCCAAGTTTTGCTATTATCTCAACATTACTGGGACTTTGAACTCTCTTAAATCATCGATTGTCAGCTCACAGTGAGTTTTATTAGATGCAATAGAACTTTTAGAATCCACAAATCTTTACCTACAGAAGAAGAGTTCTTCTTTGCCATGGTGAAATTCTGATTCTCTGGGGTCCATGGCGTAAATTCCTCCACTTTTTCATTTCAAAGTTTAAATTTTGATCACGAAAACAAATGAGTAAGCGAAATTCGTTCAGCAGGACGACATGGTGTCTTCTAGTACATTGTTCATGTTTGCAGAATACGCTGCTCCGTTGTAACTTTTAAAAACTTACATTTCCTCATCAATTTCTTAAAAGTTTTAATCTTTAATCTATTCAGCTTTGAAAGACGCTGTGTAAAATGTATATGTAATTAGGTCTGGTAGGGTAAAGCCTCTTCTACAATTCTGTAGTTCTGAACTCTCTAAGTACTCTAGTACTCTAGCGAGTACTCTAACGAACGAGAAATTACCGTCTGTGGTCGAAAAACCAGCTTCGTAGCGAATTTATTAATGGTGTCATCGTATTTCACCTGTCGCTCTTATCATCTAACGCCGTTTTGTTCGTTGAGAAACCCATGTGCTTAGTAAGTCTCCATTTGTCACAGTGGCAACCGTCCATACGTTTGTGCCTTTCACTGCCAAAGAAGTAGTTGTCGTTTAATAACTCAAAAGATCGGCTTTCTATATTCCTCAGCATAATAATTGATATATGTATATATATAGTATATATATATATATATATATATATATATATCATCCCAACGGTTTACCGTCCCATCATGGCAGCAAGGTGTTTCTGGGTGTCGGACTGCGATGTACAACAGTGGGATTCGTCACCCCGGCAGGGTCTTCCAAGCTGAGAAGAAGTCCAGCGTTTCCAGCAGGAAGCCTAGTTAGGAGTAAACCAGTACCAGGATGCAACACCATCCTGATATCAAAGTCGCTTGGTGGCAAATCTCTCTGATCCACAAAGGCTGTGAGTGCTGTAGCGTTGACGACCTGGTGCAGACTTTGGCCAGGAGTCCTCGGGATTCCAGGGAACCACAGTGGCTTAACCAGCAAATCTCCGAAAAATGGTGATTATCCTGGGACGGCCGCACAACTAGTGAGGACGGGCCGTTCAAGTATCAAGTAAGTATACATGTTCTTGTTCTCACGAACTGCCCTTTTTTTAGCCGACGCGAGATTAGTGTAGATGTTCTCATTGATGTTCTTGTCTTTATTCAATGGCTGACGTTTCTGCCGTACTTGGCTTATTTGCCGTTTGTCTGGATATATGGAACTTCGTTAATAGTATAACAGTGCATACCACAAATGCAACAGTTTTTTTAACACTTTGCCGAAAATTCGTTCCCGTGTACAGGTGTTTGGTACTTCACCAATACATCCCAAATAGTAGGTTCACTTATGGTGTCAAATTTTTTTAGGCTTTATAGAAGCGGCGACTACACAAGCAAGGTTACTGTATGTGTCGGTAAAAACTCTACTTTTGGAGTTGACAATGTGTCTGAATCATTGGTGTTAACGTGTTTGCGCATGTCATTTGCTAAACGCAGGAATTTATGTGCTGTTAACCGTATATAGGTATCCCACCTACTGAAAAGTTGGCGCTGTCATTGGCACGTTTAGGATGACACAGAGGAGGACCATCTATGTGATCCGGTCATCGAGAAGAAGCTGAGCGTCTACTTTTGTGTCAGGTGTAATCCATGGCGCCCTTTATTATCAGTTTCTGTCGAATAGCCACCTAAGTGTATCTCAAAGGGCTGTGAAGTAGTGCAGATGCATTCATGTATGTAAGATGATTACGTGTTTATGGAGTCCGGTTTTCGCTACGATAATAGTGAATTCCTTGAATCCTACTCTCTCTCTCTCTCTCTCACAGAGCAAGTATGTGGTATGTTTTGGTAACTACCTAACTTCTATCCTCCTGCTACCTATTGACGAACCACGCAGCCTGAGTATCTTTAGGATCGGTCGACAGTACAAATCATTCTATAGATGTTCTCGTGTAGTTAACAAGCAGCATCTGAAATCTGACCAGTTGTTCCTAACCTGTTCTCGACAACTCCTACATGTATTTGTATCCTTGAACGTTGTCTTATATTTCTACTCAAAAAATTCCTTAATATACTATAATCTAGTCTGTTATACATACTTTTTTTAATACAGGGGAAAGGATAGAGCGTTTGGCGTTGATCAATCTGTGAGGGTGACGTTATGGTATTCGACCTCATTAAGTATCGTAGAATTAGATGAATACATATATGCTCTGCGCAGTAACTTACGGTAGCTTGACAGTGTATCAAATCGGTATTTTTATTTCCCCGGACAAGTCTGTTACCAATTCGCCGATCCCTGTGAGAAGGAAGGATTTGTTTGCCAGGTTGCAGGATGGAATTATGCCGATCCAATGTGTATCGCATGGCATTTGTATCCCTGCCCTCCACGTCTCCCATACTATGGCATGGTGATATATAACTAATGTATTTGGTATAGGCCGCTCCAGTTCTTTTCGCTTGCCATAGCAATTATGCGTGACTTGCACATGGTCCAGAATTCCCTGATGCTAGAGGTATTGTGGTACTTTTTTCATCGACAACGATCTTTCTTGCTCTATCTGTACATATTTATGTCATACTCTATACTGTTTAGTGAATGAAATAGACGCAATTCTTAGCAATGAAAACTGTTAAGCGACCGTTTGGGTAATCAATTTGTTCGAGTTCTTATTTAGGAACCCGTTCAGCTGACTCATCAGAGCGGATTCCGGTCGTAGAGGACGACGGACAATATCGATCTCATCATTGTTTGTAAAGCTTTTTCGCCGCTGATTCAGCGGAAAGCTTTAAAAACAGTACACGTCTCCTGAGCTGAGTTGTTGTCGTAGTGTTTTTAGATGTCTTATTTTACTTCACTGCTAAATTTGGCGCGACTTCGAATATTGCGATCTCCAGCACAACTTCTATTCGTTTGCTTCTTCCGCAGTCGTAGTCTTTGGTGGTGAATTTGTGATTCATCTCCACCTACGAATGCAGCTGGTCGACGTGAGACAGAGATGTCGGCCAGTGGTCGTCCCTGGGGACGCTTGTATCCTCTTTCAGTCCACTCCACAGTTCTTTTCGTCCGTTGTCTGTCCTTTTCATTTTCCAATTAAACCATCTATCATTTCCATATTTCGCAGTTAACATAGATTCTCTTTAATCTCGAAAGTAGGTTAGGTTTGAAAGATCTGAGCTGCGCGTTCCGCCTAGACGTGGTGCTATGTGGGTGGCGCGTATGGTTTTCAACGTGGTTGGAGTACCAACCCGATTTTTTGTTGTGTTACACTAATTGCACTGTGAGGACCGTTGAATCGTAAAAGTGAGCTCGGAGTTTTTATCCATTAGGTAGTCGATGACTTCTCAGAGAGGTGCAAATGTGGCTCCTGCTGTTTTCCTTCTGTATGATTCCTCTTTCATGCTGTTCTCCGTGCTTATTGAACGTGTAATGCGCTGGTGTAAGGTATTCAAAACTGTATCTTAATCAGCGGACCACAGGTTCTTGAACTGGGTTTGTTTCCGATTTATCTGCAGTCATATCCCTTTGACGCTTCTATAAGCGGAACATTGTATTGCTTCGTTGTACTCCTGGAAAAGATGACGATCTCTGCAGATAGGACAGGATGCCATCAATTCGTATTCTGTTCTCGTCCACATTTGTTTTACAATTGTGTCCAAATGCATGGAGTGCAATGTAAACTTGAGTGGTTAGGAACCAATCACATGTCAACGGATTGACCTGGGGAGCACAAATCGGCATTAAATCCCGTTCAGCTGAGGCTCTAGTCGAAATCACAATGTTAACTGCGTCGTTTTCTCGTTCAGCAATCACGAGGTTGTTATACAGCATACATCTACTTCCATAGAAAAACACAACACAATACAACAGTAGCTGACGTTTCGGCAGTATCGCCTTCTTCAGAGCCTGGAAGGGTATGCTGATATACAATCTACTAGGCCAAACGCTTCAGTAACACAAAAAGACGGAAAACTCTATGTCAACTACATGATCAACAGCTTCTCGAAACACTCACCGCTTTTTTACGTGACTTCCGATGAGGAAGGTTAGAACAGCTGATTATAGTCGCATATGGTTGATGACTGCACCATCCCACATCACAAATTGATCCGAAGATACGGGGTCAGGTCGCGTGTGACCTCTCGGCATTCCTCCCTGCTATTCATTGTAGGATTTTTGGCATTTGTCCAAAAATCCTGAAGAAGTTTTCGCGCTGGTGTTTTTGTCTCCTGTGCAAGGATATTGACTTTTACTTCAAAATCGTCTCCGCTATGCTTTTGTATCCTATGCGTGCCTAGTGGGGTGCTTCGTCTTAGTTTTCGTTTGCCATCTAGGTGTGCTTTTATACGGATACACAAAGGTCTGCTCGTTTCGCCAATATATTCATCTCTGCAATTATTACAAGAGATCAGGTATATCGTACCTGAACTCATGCAATCACCGTCCCTGCCATAAGGGCAAATTACGCAACTTGTTGTTTCACATAGACGGTCATACAGGCGGTTACGAACTTACTAACGACGGAGAGTAGCCGGTGGTATTTCAACTATCGCTACTGATTCCTCTAGACCTGCCCTTCTTAAGCATCGTTTTATAGCTACGCTTACTTCATCGCTAACGAAAGGCAACATAAACGGGACTTTCTTTTGGCCAAGTTGAATTATTGAACGAGCAGTCCGAGTACATAAAGTTCACCCGGGAGAAACCGAGAAAAAACTGGCTTCCGTTTTTAAACCTTTAAATAAACCTATCAAGTAGCGGTTACTTGACAAAGTGGTATGAATGGCAATGAACGAGGGTGTTCGTGTTACTTGGCTTTCGGTTTTTTCCCGGGTTTTCCCGGGTGAACTTTGTGTGCTCAGACTGCTCGTCCAATAATTCAAAGCATTTGTCCATCTCCTGTTCTAACCTTCCTCATTGGAAGTAACGTAAAAAGCGGTGAGTTTTTCGAGAAGCTGTTGATCATGTAATTACCAAGGAGTTTTTCGTCTTTTTGTAAGTGTTATTGAAGCGTTTGGCCTAGTAGATTGCATATCAGTACACCCTTCCAGGCTCTGAAGAAGGCGATACTGCCGAAACGTCAGCTAGCGTTGTATTGTATTGTGTTTTTATGGAAGTAAATGTATGCTGTTTAAAAACCTCGCGATTGCTGAACAAGAAAACGACACATTCATATTCCAATGCCGAGGTTAAGAGAAAGTCGATCCTGGGAACTGTTATGTATACTTTATGAATTACAAAAAACTTATGCGAACGAGTTCATTTCATGGAAATACTTGATGAGGAGAGTATGGAGAAGTCTATGCATGAACACTGAAGTTGGATACTTAAGAACATGGTTTCGATATTAAAAGATGGTAAATCCTTGAGGAGATTTCTTCAGGGTGGCTCGGTGTTCAGAGAGTATGCGGTCATAAATGTGTTTCAACAACTTTTATTTTTACAGTTCTCTGTTTTATTAAAACAACATTTTAGCGATGTTTAGACTGGGCTTATCCTCAAAAATATTCATTTAAAAAGGTAAAAGGATAAAGCTGTCGGCATTGATCAATCCCTGAGGGATGCGCCATGCATTCATCTTCATGAAGCATCGTTTTGAGGTGATTGAGTGCATATCTGGCGTTCACAGTGACTCGCAGTAACCTACCGATGTATCAAGCCAATGCTACTATCCTCCTAGACAAGTCTGGTACCAATTTGCCGACCCTGGAGGGACGGAAGACTTAGTCATTTAATTTCAATTTCATTTCAATATTCATTTAAAAGTCTAAAATATGCATACCTTACACAGAAGAGACACTCATTGCCTAAAGTTACGATAATTATATGCCGACAACATTTCCTGCGTTTTGGTTTGAAGGTTGTACTGTTACTGTATTGTACTGTGCTGTGCTTTACTGTACTGTGCTGTACTGTACTGTACCGTTCTGTGCTGCGCCGTACTGTACTATACTGTACTGTTCTGTGCTTTACTGAAACCTGTTTCAAACGGCTGCATTTTGTACGGTCACTATAGAAAACATTCCAAACAATCTTTCCGACAGCGATTAAATATAGTTCTAATCAACATAGCATGCCTTGCAGCGTATTTGCACTTGAGATCGCGTTGTAGCTTTCTGTACGTCGAGACATTTTCTTAGATTTTTCAGCTTACACGAGGTTGGTGCAAATTTTTTACTCAGCTGACGATTCAACTTTTTCAAAGCCGCGGTGATTGGGGTCGATTGTACACGCCCGTTCCTCTTTCTGATTCTATCATACTTATTGTCTCCATGTTCTCGATTAACTGATACCGATTTTAAGTTATAGATTTTTTAAACGTCGTAATAATGTCTTTTTTATTTTCCTTTTCCGTGGTGTTATGCCGCCCTTTTTCCCGTGCTGTCCACTGGAACTTCAACTGGATGAAATAACTGAGAAGGTACTTTCCGTTTTTCTCACAGAAGATAACAAGTTCCTCCTAACGATTTACTGCCTCATCGTGGTTGATGGTGTTCCTGGGTGTCGGACTGCGATATACGGGTGGGCATCCCTTCAGCAGGGCGTCTGAAACTGAGAAAGAGTCTGGCGTTTCCATCAGGAAGCCTAACTAAGAGTACACCAATACCAATACCAGGATCCACCACCGTCCGTATCAAAGTCGCATGGTGCAAATCTCCTTCTGTTCCACAAGGGCTGCGATTATCTGTGGTGGGGACGGTCTGGGGCAGACTTTTGTTAGACTGACCTCGGGACTCCAGGGAAACACAATAGCTAAACCAGCAAAACTCCGAAAAATGGAGATTATGCTGGCGTGCGGACACCTAGTGAGGACTGGCTGCCCAAATATCCAAGTATCCAAGTAGTAGTGATGCTCAAGTAGGATATACTGGTGGAAATCGACTCTGACTTTAGATGACCTCTTCGAAGCACACATACTTTCCAGGTCTGTACATTTTGCTGGAATTCCTATTATTCCTACTGTTTGTCGTCGGTCACAGGTTTTATCGGCAAGGTGAAGGTTATTTAATAGGTTTTCAGTCCATCATTTCTCATAATATGGAATGGAATAGGAACGCCGCACATGAAAGTGACTCGAACACCAGCACTTCCTCAAGTGTAACCTTTTAATAATTCATATCTCAAAGTAAGTAGTAAGGCAATACATTGTTAGACCAATCACTACTGCCTGCATCACAAACATCTTTGTCTTGTTAGTTCATTTCACTTCCTTCGAGCTATTCAAGAAGTAGCACAGGAACACCCACATTGTTCTTTACATCTTCGACTACTTTATTGCCATTTTCGAAGAGGAGCCAATAAGTCTTCGGTGCTCTGCACTGTTCCCATTTGTATTTTCATGGCGCGATAGAATAAATTTTCGTACATAGGTCTGCAAAGCTTCGAGCTACTAGTTCACTCTAGTGGTCAGAATTTAACACTAGGGTTGCTAAGATCAGCACGGTGTGCTAATACATTATTTCTTGGCTTACATGCGATCATGATTTCTTTCTCCAGATTCTTTAGTCAGTTATGTCCGTTATCACTGGCAAAACATTCGACAACCACAAGAACGCTGCAAACCAATGTGCGGTGTTGTTACCTATCATTGTTGAATATGGCCATGTATGAATATCAGTCCTACTTCCCTTCTGATCCACCTTCCATCTTTTCGTTTTCTATAAACTAATTATTTTTGAACTAATTCAGCCATTGTAACAAACTACGATGACGAGTCCTTATTTTCTGTGACTGATGCATAGGACAACGCTTAATTTTCCGCCATTCGTACAATGATTCATCTGTGACTCATCCTGACCAATGCCCACGCCCAGGAAATTGTCCTACTTTCTCACTCAATACAGTTTTTCTGTGTTCCTTCCCGGTGATTTCTGTGCTTTTGATATTCTACGTATCTTTGTGATAAAATAAAAAGAACTAAGCATATGGCGTTGATCAATCCCTGAGGGATGCATTCGACTTCATTAAGCGTCGTTTGGAGGTTACTGAATGCATATCTAGCCTATTAAATGCTTCGCGGTGGCCTACCGATGTATCGAGCCAGTGCTGCTCTCCTCTGAGACAAGTCTGGTACGAAGTTGCAGAATTCGGGAGATGGAAGGCTTGGTGGACCTGAATCGATAGATCGAACCCATCTGTATTGGAGGTGCCTTTAACTAGTGCGCTACACGCGCTTTGTATCACTTGTGATCTTTCCTGTATTACCCCATGCTTTCAGAAATTTCACACCTCTCACAAAAAAACCTTTAAAACTACATTGCTGTGAACTTTTGCTAAGGTTTTATATAGTGTTTAAGTATGTGTCGGTGCTATTCTTTAGATATCCCCCAAATCTATACGATAACTTTGCATCACTATTGCGATACAGAATGAAATAATCGTCAGCTGTTGGTTGGGGCTTGAATTATATAAGCTTGAATCATCTCCATGAGCTACCAGTCGTAAAGAATCTGCAATGTTTCGGGCTATCAAGGTAAAGACGATAAATGCGAAGTAGTAAGTAGACGACGTAGGTGATGATGATTGCGGTGAATAGTCAGACACCCTGACGTCGCATGACCGCCGAAATTTTTAATGGTAATCGATCTGGAATGGCCCAGATCTTCCCGATTGGATGAACAAAACCAAAAAATTTTCATATGTGATTGCTGTTTGTGAACTTTTTCTAACAGTAAATAGCAGCAATCGATATGAGGAAGATGAGTCGTGTGGACCGGAAACTGTTGAGGAGATGAAAAAATTCATTCCGGCTTACCTTCAGATGAGAATTGTAGCACTGTTGCGGTTGACGGATTACTGGGACATCTTCTTTATTTTCGGATCCTATCCTCGTCGACTTTGTTGGTGTGTGTAGCTCAGTGGTTGGAGGTCTCCTGCGGCATACATGGGATCGATCCCCGTGCTCAAGGTTCACTAAGCCTTTCATCCCGACATAGTCCTCTACTTAGTGGATCTCACGGTCTCTGTACTTTGTGTATGTGAAGTGCGCTATTTATACTGTTTTTATCAATAATAGCTTACAGCACCACGTTTCAGATGGTCTTTCTTCTGTTTTGTATTCTTCTGATTCCACTTTCGTTCGCAGGCAAAGAGTGCGTTTGGATACTAGGACGTGTCCAGTGCGAACGCGATCCCACAAAAAATCTGAACGTTGAGGTTGGTTCCGCTACTAAGAGCTGTTTTTTCTTAATCCTGTTTGATCGTCAATCTTCCATAGATACTTCGATTTCCACGCTCAATAACAGACAGACTTGTGATCTCGAATAATCCATGAGAAGTTCTTAGTGCCTAGACTGCTGATTAAGTATGGGCATGACCTGATACCATCCCCTACTCAAGTACAGGAGGGGTCTGGCGCAGTGGTCAGAGACGCCCTGCAATACACATGGGATCGATCTCCATGCCTCAGACCCACCAAGGCTTCCATCCCTTCGGGGTTGGCAAATCGATACCAAACTTGTCTGAGAGGATAGCAGCACTGATTCGGTTCATCGATAGGACACCACAAGTCATTGTATAATCCAAATATGCATTTAATCACCTACATTGATGCTTACTGAAGTCAAATGCATGGCGCATCCCTCTGGGATTGATCAACATCGAGAGCTTTATCTTTTTTTATAGCGACGTACATTGCAATCTAATTAATGTTGATCATACTGTTTCCCCATTAGCAGAGTAACTTCTTTTGAAGGTGGCAAGGTTTTCGTGAGAATCCTCGAGAACTGTTTCTATGTGACTTAGAAGGATTAGTGGTAGTTTATTCATGCAATCAAAGATTGTTAAGAATAAGCTGAACAGTCGAAAAAGATGTTGTCTATCGTGTTTACTTGGATGTTAATTCATAAAACTCCTGAAATGTGTTTGAAGATTCGCGTGTGGGATCGTGACGCTCCCGGACCGCTTAAGCTCATCGATCCGGACGATCTCATGGGGTGAGTAGCATCGATTCACTTAACTGTAGATGAAGTACTGCTACACTTTGCCAGTATTCAGTGGTATTTCACAACAGTGACTTCATTGTAGAAACTGAACATAATATAAAAAGACGATCGTGGGCCTATCAGCAAGGGAAGCTCTTTTTTCAGTGGAAGATCCACGTTTTTTTAAGAGTTAACACATCTAGCGATTACATATTGGTTTTTCTCTTGTTAACCATTTTGAATTAACAGACTCGTTTGTGTTGTCATAGTTTTCTTCACATATTCCCGCTTGTTGAGCACTGGTTTGATACTTCAGTAGGCCACCGTTACTCATTACATAGGCCAGATATGCATTCACTTACCTCTAATGATGTTTTGATGAAGTCGAATGCATGACTCGCCCCTTAGGAAAGCTTCGACGCCAAGGGCTTTGTCTTTTATCCCTTATGAGCCGAGTTCGTTGTATACAGGACATAAAGTAAAATTGGACGAAAAGGCGACGGGACCGCCATTGGAAATTTAGTGTTGCTGCCAAAATGTTAAAAAAACTACAGATGTTACTGGTTTTACATGTTCAAAGGTTAGAATCACCTTTGAACTGTCTACAAATTTCCATTAAGTATCGAGTAACTTCGCGTACGCTGTAAAGCCTATTCGTCCCTCGAACACCCCTTTTTGTTGTAGTGCCTTTTCACGCTTTGTGTGGTCAGGAGAGCCTGGAGTTTCCCACCAACTACTGCCGTGACGAGATCTACTCTTAGATGGGATTTGGGAACAAAAATTGGGAGCTCAAACCCCTCAGCTTTAATGAAACTGCTAATGAGATAAATTCTCGCTCTGACGCATACTCACTTAAGAATATCATCAAGTCCCAATTTGACGGCAAGCGATTGACTGAGTGGAAAACAGATTAATTAAGTTAATTAAAGCTTTACATTTAGTGTAACGTTCTCAGCAGATGATGGACGGTTTCAACTGGATGGATGTGGTGACGATTTCGACTGGATTCCTGGTCTGTCGAATAAGCCGGAGCCGTATGTAGAGGTATTCAACTAGCTTTTATGTGGTCTTCGTTAATTCCAGTTCTATTTTTTTTTTGTTTTTAACCCTTCATTTCATTCAACTGAAGCGGAGTAGAATAAATCAAGTTGGACATAAAATGGAAGAATAGGAATGCTTAGTTTTCATGTTATACACATGGGCGTTTGTAAACCCAAACAGCAGTCTTGGGTTTAGTTTAAAGCAAATCTACAAACAATCACCTTAAATCAAGTACTTTAGATAATTTCCTTTGAAGAATCGGGTTCTAACACAGAGTTTTTTTTCCGAAGTTGATAGTTTCGAAATACCAGTTTTACAAAATAATAATGCACCATTTCGATGACAAGCCTAGGACTGTTCCATTGTGTACTGTTTTCACTGGTTCAAATAAGAATGAGTAAGTTCATGTGCTTTTATCTCCCATTCATTCTGTCTTATTCCTGCTTTTATTCCACTTCTATTTCTCCTCCTATCCTGTCTACAAGAGGGCACGTGTGGCGTGGTCGGTGGCGCCACTGCGACACGTACGTGGAATTGTTCTCGGCGTTCACGGCCCACCAAGCACTCCATCCCTCCGGAGTCGGCGGATTGGTACCAGACTTGTCTGGGAGGATAGCAGCATTGGCTGGATACATCAGTAGGCCACCGCGAGTCATTGGAAAGGCCAGATATACATTCAATCTCCAACGATATTTAGTAAAGTCGAATGCATGGCGCTTCCCTTAAGGATTGATTGATCGATGCTTAGAGCTTTATCGTTTGTTTTTATTATCCTCTCTGCAATGAAATGCGTTTTAGCGAAATGCAAGGATGTGGTAACGATTTCGGGAATGTTTCAGCAATAAAATGAAAATTTTGCAGGTTAGAGCACCTCAAACTTGGGAAATTAAACTCTTGTGCATAATATTTACACGATTACACAATGATACTAGAAATGTACTAGACTATGTACAGTAAATTACAAGTGAGATTGTTCAGTGGGTTGTAGAGTGGTTCAATGAGTTTTTATATCTAACAAATTGCATTGACAATAATGTATAGCATCGTGCAGCAGGTTTATGAGGATATGAGTAATTAGGAAATGCTGTTTATGTAAAAGTATTGCTATGGCTACAATGGATTAAGATTTATGTGCTCACACTGCAAGTATTTAAGAAAATTGTTAGATTAACAACAAGTAATGATTACATGAGGATCAGTGACGACTATAATGTATTGATAATGCTTAAGATTTTAGTTAACATCATTACGACCTGAGCAAATAACTTTGTGAAGGAAGAAAGATAAGCGGTAGGTTAATGATGATGGAATGGCACCAGCGATGTGCAGGCGTCGTCAGAAGTCAAATGATCGTGCTAGTCGGCGTAGCTACGCTTAAGCATGTAATGTGGGTTGCAGGGTCATGGCTCGGATTTCAGGGTCTACACCCCAATCACTGAGCCGCACTCGGTAGCATGCCTGTTGGCTGATGGTTATGAAGGCCGTGCTTAGTGGCTTGCATGTAATACTGATGATCACTCCCTTTTACTGTACTTTTTCTGTTATTCAGTTTCCTGTCATTTTTTAGACGTCATTTGGAGGTTTTCTGTTTTATCCCTCTCTCTCATCCCTTCTTCGAACTCTGTCTTGAAAAATGAACTCATCAGTCCATTCAGTTTTATTGTTTTCAGTATTTGGTGAGTAGGTTTTGCAACGTTTGTGGAGTATATATCTGTACTTTAGACACTGGGAATGAAATAAAAACCAAATGCTGGTCAGAATTTAGTTCTACCAGTTAGGTTCCTACCTTGTTTGATTTCTACTCATGCGCTGCGAAAATAACGAACTTTTTCAAATTTATAGCGAGATAACTCGGTTTTTGGGGCACGTTTGGCGCAGTGGTTGCAGGAACCCTACAACACACATGGAATCGATCCCCACGTCCATGGCCCACCAAGCCTTCCATCTCTCTGGGATCAACAGTTTGGTACCACTAGGTGGTTAGCAGTACTGATTCGATACATCGGTGGGTCACCGCGAGTCATTCTATATGTCAGATATGCATTCAGTCACCTTTAACGATGCTTGTTGAAGTCGAATGCATGGAGCATCTCTCAAGGATTTATCAACACCAAGAACTTTATGCTTTCTTTTTAATATGTTTTCCTGGTCTTGCAGTTGGGCCACAAGACGATAGCATATTTTTGTTAAAAGGCGTTGGTCAGTAACGAGCGCTGTTCTCATCGTGTATTGAATTTGTACTTTTGAATTTAATGTGAACTCACTTCTTTGGTAGGTTTCCTGATTTGAGGATAGTTGGACGGAGATGGTGGTTCGTGTTGAGCCGTGGAGTTGCGTCATTGACCTAAGTTCATTTATCCTTGAATTTATTTAATTAGCTGATGTACCACATGTATCGTCTTCTTCGGTAAAAATTCGTGAGAATAAATATTTTACTGTCGTCAAGCATGCGTATTTTTCTTTTTGCTTATTCTGGTGAGAGTAGATGAGACGAAGAGGTAGAACTGAATGATGGTGTTTTAATTACATGTTTGTTATAGGGAGGTTGTTGACATTGGCAGTGTATAAGTAGGAATAGAGAATATTCTATACGAGGTGTAGGATTGTTTCTAAATATCGCTTCCAAATAAGATTTCTAGGTCTTATGGCTGTTCGTCTGATTTCATGCTGTCACGTTCTTATCTTTAACTCGTGTGGAATTTCAGATCCGTCATTACTGCAACAGCGATGAAGGCGAGGTGATTAGTCTTCCCGAATTTCGAGTATTTGTGCCTAAAACTCACGATATGGGAACCATTGTTCTTGATAAGCCCAAAGCGTAATTCGGTGGAATGCTTCTCAGACATTAACGGGTATGTTGCTTTGTACCGAATTTGTTGCGTAACGATATCTTAGTTAAGATTACCATTACCAAGAAAGAATGAAGTGCAAGAAACGTGGCTTCCATCGTGGCCAGTGTCATGAAACGTGTTGTAGCATTTCCATCTCGTAACGTTAATGCCATAAACCGCTGTTGCGTCAGTTTTTCGTCTTTTTCTGTCCTATTTGTGTCCCTCTCCAAGAAGAAAGATCTCTTCTAAACTAAACTAAAAAAAAGAACTAAAATCTTCTGGTTGTGTTAGAAGTTCTTTGTTGTCGTTTGTATGAAATTATAGACACTTTTTTAAAGAACTAGATGCATTGTTTGGCTTAAGACATCTGGATTTTTCGAAGACTAGATTAAGGAAGAATAATATTGACGATGCTTAAGAGTCTCTTGAGTATGAATAGCTTCGTATAACTATTATAGCTTAGTATTCGTGCTCTTCTGTGAACATTTTGAGGCTTTGCTTACAAATTTTTGTTTAGCAACCACAGCAAAGGCTGTCTACGAAAAAGCAGATCTCTTTTTTGTGAAAAATTGCATTTTCTATACCAGTTAGATGGAGGACCTTACTCAACTGGACAACTAGCTTTTATCGTGCATGCGAGTGAGAACTGTAAATGGCACTCAATCTTTGAAAACCTTTTTTTATAAACAATTGGGTAGAGTTACATTGTCCCAACAAGTTGATGACGTCATTCATTGTTTTTATGGTAAACTTGTTGTATTTTAGTCTGTAAACATGAAACTGTGGTGTTGGTTTGTTCTCTTATCGTATTGTTTTATGTAGCGCATTTTTACAACACAGATCTGATTTGTTTATACTTAGGAGTGCATTTTAAGAAGCATCTTTCAGCTTACTTACTTCTGCCATGTTATAGGATCGCTAAGTTTTCAAGGCCTTAAGTCGCATCACTTTTCTCCTTTACGGTTAAATAGGCTTAATTTTCACCAGTCACATGACTATCGTTTGACCATTTTTCTTGAATAAATATCGCTAAGTTTTCCTTACTTGTTAATTTCTTGGTGTTTGTTTAAATTATATATCAAGGGTGTATATCGATTATAGGTGAATTAGAAGAAAAGGGTGTGCATAGTGCAGTGGTTAGAGGCGCCCTGCAATACACATCGGTTCGATCCGGCTTCCCTGGTTCACCATGCCTTCCATCCCTCCAAGGTCGACAAATTGGTACCGGACCTTTTTTTGGGAGGACATCAGCACTGACTCGATACATCTGTAGGTGACCGCGAGTATTGTAAAGACCAGATATGCATTCAATCACTTCCAGCAATGCTTATTAATGAAATCGAATGTATGGTTCATCCCTCGGATTGGTCAACGCCGAAAGTTTTATGCTCTTATAAGTGAATTCGAACGGGCTATAACACTGCCACTATCATTTCATTCTTCTTCATTTTTTCTTTATTTTTCTTTGTTTTAAGTCATTGAACATACTAACTGTTCCTGTTGAGCCAATACAGTATGATTAATAGGTTCTGTTTGTCAGGTCTTAGTGTTTCGAAGGCATCGCCTTCTTCAGCGCCAGAAGAGATATTAGTACTAGTCTTATCCGATAGACCAGTTCTCTACCCTCATTGGAAATATTAAGCCTTAAATTTAATCACTTTTTACTTTTTGCCAGTCCTTTTTAATGGCATGGTATGATGTTACCTCCAGAAATGGTAATAGCGAGTTCGATCCCCACCGCAGACACCTGCGGTCCGGAATTTTGCAACTACTTCAGAGCCTGGAAAGGCTGAATTGATACACAGTCTACTTAGGCGAACAGTGTGCTTCACAGAAGGATTCGAAATCTACATTTCGGTTGGATAAAAAGCAAGTTCATAAGACACACCGTTTTTTACGAGTCTTCGGCTTATTTAGAGAGATCAGCGCACAGTTTACATACGTGAGGAATGCCCTTGACTGTGGTCAAAAATAAGTTCGTGGAATGCGGCAACGTTAGCGGCCTTCGGTAATAGGTTCATCTTTGTGTTTTTGGAATTTGTGGGAAACAATTTCAGAGTTTAAGCCTTGATGCTTTAGATTACTATGCGAGAATAGTGACGTTCACTTCAAAATTGCCTCCGTTATATCTTCGTGTTATATGCGGATCTAACGAAGTATTTTCTTTAACTCAAAGTTTACCATCTGGGTATTACTTTTATACGGACACAGAGTAGTCTGCACGTTTCTTCAACGCATTCGTTCCTGCTGGCTGTATAAGAGGTTAGGTACATCATATCTTATAAGAGATTATGCAAATTGTACCCGACTTAATGCAACCACCGCCTTTGTTGTTAGGGTGGATTGCACAATTTTGTGTGGTATATTGACAATATACAAGCATTCACGAACTAATCGAAAACAGAATAATTGTTTCCTCTTCTGTTCAGCAAAGACGAGGTGTTGCGTTACTTCTTTATTCACGTACAAGCTGACGTTTCGACGGATTTCGTCTTCCTCAGAGCCTGGAGAGGTCAAGTTGACAGCAATCTATTAGGCCAAACACCTCCATAACCAAACAGAGAAAACGCTAAACCAAGATTTCAATCACATTTAACACAGCTCTGCACACTCGCCGCTTTCTATGAGTCTTCCACTGAGTTTGTCGCGTGAAGACCAACCGCATAGAATTCACATGGATGGCTAATGTACCCCTCTCATCAGAATAACAGGTTTATATACTGCCCTATATCACGCGTGATAATGAGGCGTACTTTCCTGCGGTTCATTTTCGGATTTCTGGAATTAATCCAGAATGCCTCGAGAGTTTTGCGCGCTTGTGTTCTCGATTTTTGTGTGAGGATCGTGACACAAACTTCAAAGTCCTCCCCGTTATGTCTCTGGGTCCTATGCGTGTCAAGCGGGGTATTTGGTTTATGTTTGCCGGCTAAGTGTTCTTTTATTCGGACACAGAGGGGTCTGCCCGTTTCGCCAATGTATTTGTCTCTGCACGCCTTATAGGAGATCAGATAAACTATACTCGAGCTCATGCAATCACCGTCTTTACCATTGGGGCAAGTTATGCAATTTTGCGTTGCACATAAACGGTCATATAGGTGGTTACAAACAAGCTGGTGCCTAAGATTACTTGGTGGCATTTCAACTACGTTTACCGAATTCTCTAGACCCGCCATTCTTAAGCAGCGTTTTATAGCTGCACTTACATCATTTGAGATGAAGGGTAGGATAAACGGGACCTTGTGCAGAGCTGTGTTAAACGTAATTGAAATCTTGGTTTAGCGCTTTTTCTGTTTGGTTATGGAGGTGTTTCGCCTAATAGATTGCTGTCAACTTGGCCTTTCCAGACTCTGAGGAAGGAGAAATCCGCCGAAACGTCAGATTGTACGTAAATAAAGAGATAACATAACATCTAGTGTTTACTGAACAGAAGTAGAAAGAATTGTTCAATCAATGCCGAGGTTAATAGAAAGTCGGACATGGGAGTTACTACGAAAACATAGAGTCTCAGCACGTGAACATAGCCTTCTGAAGAAGTCAAAATCTACCGAAACGTCAATAATTGTAGTGTAAGTATTGTACTACTGATAACTGTGTATCGACTGATCAAGAACACTACTTACATAGTTTCTATTGGGTAGGGAATATTCTCTATACTTCCTACTCGATGAGTTCTTGATGGTTCTAGATAAAGAGCTTAATCAAGAACTCATGAGAGGGGTATGTTCCAGAGCAATGATACAATGAAGTTTCGTTGTCGCGTGTGTTCTACCATGCAAGTACTTTTGAGTCGTCGTTACTCCTAACCTTAAGCTTGGGTAGTAAAACACTTGCGTACAGGGTATTAGCACAACAATTACTCATTGAGGTCTAGGTATATATACCTAGCAGAATGCACAGTAAAGGAATTTCGTGAGTAACAATGTGGAGGCTTCATATAATTACACAAATAGAGTTTATGTGAATAAATAGTGTAAAAATTAATGTCTTCTCTATCAGATTAGCTCCTAAATATTTGTCGCCTCATCGTGACTAGGAGGTGTTTTGGGTGACGGACTGCAATGTACAACAGGGTGTTCATGCACCCGCTAAAGCCTTCCAAGCTCACAAGTAATCCGGGATTTCTATCCGAAAACCCAGTGAAGAGTAAACCATTGCCAAGAAATACCACATTCCTGATATCAAAGTGGTCTCATGGTGGCAAATCTCTTCTTGATTCACAGTGACGGCGACTGCCTAGTGAGATAACGGCCTGAGGAAAGATTTGCCCAGGTGCCCAGGTTGACCTCGAGTCTCCAGAGAATCGCAACGGCTGAACCAGAAAAACTTCGAAAGAATGGAAATTATGCAGTGGCCCGCACAACCACTGGAGACTGGGCGTCCAAGCAACCAAGTAGGTATGATAATAAGATTTTTTCCTTCTCTGCACGATCTCCCCAAATTTTTCAGCTAGGCGAGGACCAGTGCGGTGATTATTGGTAATGAAATGCCTCTCCTCATCCATGAAGTCGCACATAGGCCGAATTAGTATGGATAGAGCTACTTATAGACGTGTTAACATCATGATATGGAAGGTCCAGTAACTGTAAGTACCTCTACTTCACATATTTGAATGTCCTCATTCTCTACTTGTGCTGCTCAAATGAGAAATAGTAACGAACCTGCCTTCAGACTGCAGGACGACCTACTCAAAACAACTCAGAACACACATACTTTCCAGATCTCTACATTCTCAGGAATTCCTATTAATTCCTGTTAATCATATTGTTTTTCATAGGTTATAGGTTTCATTTTCGGAAAGTGGATGCTATTCAATAGGTTTTCAAACCATCGTTTCTCATAATATGGAATGGAAAAGGATCGCTGCGCATGGAAATGACTCGAACTTCAATGGAGCTGAGATATTGGCAGAACTCCGGACCGCAGGTGTCTGCGGTGGGGAACGAACGCGCTGTTGTCCTTTCCGGGGAGTAACGCGTTCAGCGCCACACCATGCGGGTCCTTCGTTTCGCCTGTCTCTCAGCTAGTTCTATCGATCGTTTGTCGCCAGCAATCACCCGTCAGCGAGATTGATCTGGGGAGCCCAAATCGGCAACGAAGCAGGTTAAGCTGAGACAGGCGAAATGAAGGATCCGCATGGTGTGGTGGTGAACGCGTTACTCCCCGGAAAGGACAACAGCGCGTTCGTTCCCCACCGCAGACACCTGCGGTCCGGAGTTCTGCCAATATCTCAGCTCCATTGAAGTTATATTTCGCTATATGCACTGCCATTAAAAAAAGAGTAGGCAGTAAATAAAAAAATGACTCGAACTCCCGTAGTTTCTCAACTGTAACAGTTTAATAATTCATATCTCAAAGTAGTAGAAAGTCAATACATTGCAAGACCAAGCACCACTGGAAGTATCATGAACATCTTGGTCTCGTTATTCCAATTCACTTTATTCGGGCTATTCAACAGGAAGCACAGGAGGTCTCACATTGTTCGTCGCATGTTTAACTTCTTCACTGCCGCTTTTAAAAAGGAGCCAGTCAATCTTCAGTGCGTTAGAGCGGTGTTCTCACTTGTCTTTCCATGGAACTATAGAGGAAATCTTTCTATATATGTCCGCAAAGCTTCCAACTGCTAGTCCGCTACAGTGATGACAAATTATCAATAAGGTAAACGGGCTCAGCTTGGTGTATTAACACATTACTTCTTAGCTTTTATGCGATCATGATTTCTTTCTCCAGATTCTTTAGTCAGTTATGTCCGTTATCACTGGCAAAACATTCGACAACCACAAGAACGCTGCAAACCAATGTGCGGTGTTGTTACCTATCATTGTTGAATATGGCCATGTATGAATATCAGTCCTACTTCCCTTCTGATCCACCTTCCATCTTTTCGTTTTCTATAAACTAATTATTTTTGAACTAATTCAGCCATTGTAACAAACTACGATGACGAGTCCTTATTTTCTGTGACTGATGCATAGGACAACGCTTAATTTTCCGCCATTCGTACAATGATTCATCTGTGACTCATCCTGACCAATGCCCACGCCCAGGAAATTGTCCTACTTTCTCACTCAATACAGTTTTTCTGTGTTCCTTCCCGGTGATTTCTGTGCTTTTGATATTCTACGTATCTTTGTGATAAAATAAAAAGAATTAAGCATATGGCATTGATCAATCCCTGAGGGATGCTGTGTATCGACTTCATTAAGCATCGTTGAAGGTGATTGAATCAATATCTGACCAATAAAATGCTTCACGATGGCCTACCGATGTACCAAGTCAGTGCTGTTCCTCTCTCAGACAGGCCTGGTACCAATTTGCAGAACTCAGGAACATGGAAGGCTTGGTGGGCGTGGAACGGTAGATCGAACCCATCTGTATTGCAGGTCGCTCGTAACCAACATTATCCCACGCTTTCCAAACGTTCACATCTCCTACAAAAGAAAATTGAAAGTTCTGGTGCTAATCAATCTGGACCTCCCTCATATGAGAGATGTCGAGCCGGTTAGCCGGTTGGGTGCATTCTCGCTTATGCTTGTATTCTACGAGTCAATTCGGCTAAAAGCCTGCAATTAAGTGACAGGGAAGTATATGGGAGACGGTTAGGAGTCGCCTCCAACAAATAAGCTCCATGTCCACTCTGGGAGAGCCAAGAAAACTACTCATGAGTATACCCAGCTCCCACGTTCAGAGCCCAGCAAGCTATACGTGGGTATCAAAAATGCTAAACACAGTAAAAAAAAAGAACGGGTCTCATTCCCCTGACCCCGAAAGAGCCCCCAATTTCGTAGCGTTGGGTAGGACGAGTACGGAGAGGCTGCTAAAATCTCAGGGCCAATAGACGATCTGTACCTACAATGCACGTACACTTCCATCCGAGTCCTCGATAGAAGACTTGTTCATTCAAGCAAGAAGGATAAGGTAGAACGTCATCGGCCTGGCCGAGACGAGGAGACGCCAAACTTTCAACGCCGCCTATGACACCGGAAAAGAACTCTTCCTCGGAACATGCGACAGTAGAGGAGTCGGCGGCGTCGGCGTTCTCGTCAGCACGAGTTTGTCCATGGGCATCGATCCATTTGAACAACTTATAACACGTATCGGACGTTTATGATTAAAAAGACGTGGATCAATTCCGGCTTTGACAATCTTCGTCGTTTATGAGCCGACATCAAACTATGACGAAGAAGAAGTCGAAGCGTTCTATATGGACTTGGAGAAGTTCTACAGAGAAGACTCTGCACTCTTCAAAAGGTCATCATTGGAGATTTCAACGCCTAGATTGAACCAAGAAGAACGTCTGAAGAACGTCACATTCGGACCCACGAATTGGAATGGAGCGAACAGGGTGAGCGGCTTTCTGAGTTTATCATGGTGACCAATACCATCCATGGTAACTCGCAATTCCGGAAACCCCACCCTCAGTGCTGGACGTGGAAGTCTCCCAATGGAGAGTACCATAACGAAATAGACCACATTATGGTAAACCGAAAGTTTTGCCTAACGGATGTCGATGTTGTCCCAAAATTCTACACGGGATCAGACCGCCGTCTCCTTCGCGCAGGATTCTATTTCTCGCAGAAAGGAAAAAAGCTAAATTCAAAAACCGAAGTCCTAGAACCATCATAAACTGGGACTTATTCAATTCATTAGTCGGTTGTTGGGAAGATGCCGTTGTCGATAACATCGCCGAACAATACGATCGGCTCATTCAACATCTTCACGTTAGCGCTATGAAAGCTAGAGTTCGAAAGTCACCAAGAGACTTCTGTAACCAAAAACACTCGAGCTGATAAGCCAGCGTGGAATCGCACGAGCTAAAGGCAACCGCGAACTAACGTCCGAGCTTGCAAGACAATCAGACAGGTGATAAAAGAAGATCTTAAAGAGAGAAGAGCAGCAGTAATGGCCAAATCTGCAGGGGTTGGGAAAAGTTTTCTCAAAGTCCACCGAAGCTTCGCCAATTACAAGACCAAAATGATTGCTCTCCGGCGCCCAGATGGGACAGTTACAGCATCCACAAAGGCAATGGAGAAAATCATTCACGAATACTACTCGGATCTCTTCGATAGCCACGTCCACCTTCCGTTATATAAAATAAAGAAGGATGGATTGTACAACCGGTTCTCCTTTCCGAAATCTGACATACCATTTCGTCGGTGAAAAATCGAACAGCACCAGGTCCGGACAGGATAAGACCAGTGCACCTGAAGCGCCTTCCACCAGTCTTCGTGAACACTGGCTCGGCTCTTCGCACGTTACCTGTCTGAATGCAATGTCCCTACCCAGTAGAAGTCCTGCAAGACCGTGTTATTGTTCAAGAAGGTGACTTAAACGATATCGGCAACTATCGCCCAGTATGCTTGTTCTATGTCGTCTACAAACTTTTCACTTGAGTCATCCTAAACAAGATTGACAGAACATTATTGAAGGACAGCCATGTGAGCGAACAGGATTTCGAAAGGGATTTAGTACACACGGTAACAAGGCTAATTGAAGAATCGCGAGAGTACAAAAGACCGCTCTGTCTCACTTTCATCGATTTAAATAAGACCATTGACTCAACTGAGTTAGGGGCAGTCAGGGAGGCCCTTGACGGTCAGGGAGCCCTACTCAGTACTGTACAAAAATTCCACAGCCAAGATATCACCATTCTACAATGATACTAACATTGACGTCAAAAGAGCGGTTAGGCAAGGTGATACAATCTCGCCAAAATTATTTACCGCCACCCTTCAGAACGCCATGCGAACATTGGAATAGAATAATATGGGAGTGAAAATCGATGGTCGGCAGTTACATCATCTTCACTTTGCTGGTGAAATCGTCCTTGTAACACCAAACATTAGCCAAGCGGAACGTATGCTTGCCGACTTTGATAAAGCCTGTGGAAAGATTGGTCTTCAGCTAAATCTCACAAAAATGATGTTCATGAAGACCGGATTGGTTTCGCATGCCCCATTAACGTTCAACGGAACAAGTATCTCTGAATGCTCCAGTTATATCTATCCAGGTCGGGAAATCAATATGATGAACAACCTAGCTCCAGGGCTGAGCAGAAGGAAACGAGCAGCTTTGGAGCTTTCAAGAGCATCGAGGATGTAGTGAAGAGGACAAAGAACACCCGATTCCGTGCCCATCTTTTCGACTCAACGGTACTTCCTGCCCTAGCATATGCGTCAGAAGCCTGGTTGCTGCGTAAGCAGGTTGAAAGATCACTCAACGTTATCTAACGCGCAGTCGAAAGGTCGATGCTAGGAGTACCCCGTTCCACACAAGTAAGAGATGGGATCCGAAGCTCCGATCTGCGTCAACGATGAAAAATCAAGGATGCCGTTCTGCACTCCAAAGAGTCGAAGATAAGGGGGGCCGGACATGTAATGCGTATGAATGACAACCGATGAACAAGAGCCGTTAGTGACTGGATTCCTCGGGATGTTAAACGCACTGCAGGAAGACCACCGACCCGATGGTTAGAGTTTTTCACAAAGAGCCTTGAAGAAAGATACGGTGCTAGACGAGTCCCTAGAGCAAGCAGAACCCACTGGGCTACTCTTGCGCGCGACAGGGAAAATGGAAGATTTACTGGCGCCCGCTCGAGTCGCTCGAAGATCAACGGGACTACAGGTGTTACAAGTGATACCTTCCTTTCTATTGAATCAATATCGTTGTGAATTTCCATGATTCACGTTCCTTTAACCCCTGCGTTGATGGATCAGTTGCACTTTCTTGAAAGACAGAAAGGAGATTGCTAACACAGTATTTCTTCGACACTGTCTAACGTTTCGACGAATCTTTCCTTCTTTATAGCCTTTAGACCGTCAGATTGGCGCCTAATTTCCTCGACAGAGAAAGATCACTCAACGTTATCTAACGCGCAGTCGAAAGGTCGATGCTAGGAGTACCCCGTTCCACACAAGTAAGAGATGGGATCCGAAGCTCCGATCTGCGTCAACGATGAAAAATCAAGGATGCCGTTCTGCACTCCAAAGAGTCGAAGATAAGGGGGGCCGGACATGTAATGCGTATGAATGACAACCGATGAACAAGAGCCGTTAGTGACTGGATTCCTCGGGATGTTAAACGCACTGCAGGAAGACCACCGACCCGATGGTTAGAGTTTTTCACAAAGAGCCTTGAAGAAAGATACGGTGCTAGACGAGTCCCTAGAGCAAGCAGAACCCACTGGGCTACTCTTGCACGCGACAGGGAAAAATGGAAGATTTGCTGGCTCCCGCTCGAGTCACTCGACGGTCAACGGGACTACAGGTGATACAGGTAAATCAATGTGGAATTAGCTAGCTCTACCCGATTAGATTCACAGAACAAATACACTTTTATCTATGGCCGCTGTTTATGAACGTTTTGTAAAAGTACTAACAGATATGGACATGAGAAAGATGAGTTATGCGAACCGGAAACTGTTCAAGTGATGAAAAAATTTATTCCGGTTTACCTTCAGATGAGAATTGTAACACTACATCAGTTAGTGGATTATTGGAACGTCTTTTCTACTTTCCGGTCCTATACTTTTTCGTTCTTAGTTCCTATACTTCTGTTGGGTTAAGGGTGCGGTGCATAGGATAGTGGTTAGAGGTACTTTGCAATACACATGGATTCGATTGCCTCATTCAGGCTCATCAATCTTGCCATCCGTCCGGAGTCGGCAAATTGGTACCAGAGTAGTCTGAGAGGACAGCAGCATCGGCTAGATGCATCGATAGGACACCACGAATCATTGTGTAGGTCAGGTAAGCATTCATTCACCTCTAACGATGCCGGAATAAGTCGAATGAATGCACGGTGAATTCTTCTTGGATTGTTCGACTCCTAATGCTTTTTTTATCTTCTTGGGTCCAATGCGATAAGAAAGGTGAATTGGTGAGCAAATTTGAAAGGATGGTGGTTGAATCCCACTTGATCTACGATGCTAGTTGGCTACGATATCGGCAATTCATTCTTGTCGTACACTGTTTCTAAAAGGCATAGTTTTGCTGCCTAGTGGGTCTCACGGTCAGTGTATTTTTTGTTTATGAAATGTATTGTTTATACCGTTTCATCAACAACAGTTGGCAAAAGTTTGCCTCAGATGGTCTTTCTCTTCCTTTGTGTTCTGATTCCTCTTTCGTTCGCTGAAAAAGGGTGCGTTTGGGTAGTAGGACGTGTCCAGTGCGAACGCGATTTCACAAGAAATCTGAACGTTGAGGTTGGTTCCGATACTAATGGTTTTTTTCCTAGCCCTGTTTGATCGTCAACGTTTGATAGATATTTCAGTTGACTTCTTTATTTAGTGCCTTTTACAAGTTTTCATGGCAGGGTATTGTTTGTGAAACAGCCACAATGATGCTGAGATATTTGCAAAACTCCGGACGGCAGGTGTTTGCGGCGGGGAACGAACGCGCTATTGTCCTTTCCGGGGAGTAACGTGTTCACCACCACACGATACGGGTCCATCGTTTCGCCTGTCTCTCAAGGATTTGGAGTGATCGATAGAAATAGTTGAGAGATAGGCGAAACGATGGACCCGCATCGTGTAGTGGTGAACTCGTTACTCCCCGGAAAGGACAATAGCGCGTTCGTTCCCCGCCTCAAACACCCGCCGTCCGGAGTTTTGAAAATTTCTCAGCATCATTGTGGCTGTTTCACAAATGTTTCAGTTTTAATTTTTCAAAATCAGAGTTGTACTGGGTAATATTCTGGCAGTTTTTAGTGCCTATACTTCTTATCGAATACGAGACATAATCTGTTTGGCCCTTCCAATTATTTAACCCTGAATATATTACCATCCTCTGCTCAAGTACTTGACAGTCTAATTAGTGGTGATCACATTGTTTCCCCGTTTTCTAGAATTGTTTCTATGTGGCTTTGATGAAAGGATTAATGACAGTCGATTATTACGATCTAAGATAGTTATGATTAAGTTGAATGCTCCAAAAAGACGATGTCTACTGTGTTTGTTTGGCTTTTAATTCATCAAATTTCTGGAATGTGTTTGAAGCTTCGCGTGTGGGATCGTGACGCGCCCGGACCACTTAAGCTCATCGATCCGGACGATCTCATGGGGTGAGCAGCATTGATTCACCTAACTGTAAATGAAGTACTATCACGCTTTGCCAAAATTGAGTGACAATTCACAGTAGTTTCTTTATTATGAGAAACCGAATATACTGTAGAATGACGTTTGAAGGCCTATCAAAGCCAAGAAAAGCTCTTTTTCGGTGCAAGATCCTCGTTTTTTCAGAGTTAATACATCTAACGAATATATAATGGTGGTTTTTCTTTCCTTGTTAACTACTTCAGTTCAACTGACTCCTTCGTTTCATCATGGGTTTCTCCACTTATTTCGGTTCCGTTGACTACACTGTCTTAACACTTCAGTAGGCCGCCTCATATCTACAACTTTCACCCTTACTTGAAATGCACAGATAAGTTTATGTTGTAGGAATCTGCCAATGGTATCGTACAGTATCGTACCAGCTCACCGCACCACCGTGTGATTACCGTTGCTAACTTTTATCACACAGACACAGAAAAGGCCATCATTCCTTAAGGATTAGTCGACGCCATTAGCTTTCTCTTTTATTCTTTATACACTGAGTTCAGTACATATGGCACATGACGTAAAAATAGGTGAAAAGTCCACATGATCATCATCGGAAATCGAACGTTGTTGCCGGTGTGTTAAAACTACAGATGTTGTTGGTTTTACATGTCGAAAGGTTAGAATCACCTTTAAACCGTCTCCAGATTTCCGTTAACCTTTGAGTAACTTCAGCGCACACTGCAAAATATGTTCGTTCTTCGAAAGCCCCTTGTTTATTGCAGTGGGCTTTTATTGTTTGCGAGAACAAAATAGACTGGCTTATCCCACTGAATACTGTTGCGACGAGATTTACCTTTAGATGGGATTTCGTGTGAAAGAAAAGAGAACTCAAACTCCTCAGCTTTAATGAAACTGCTAATGGGATAAATTCTCGTTATGACATTTGCTTACTTAGAAACATCATCCAGACCTAATTTGGCGGGAAACGATTGGTGGGGTGTGAGATACATTAGTTAAGTTCGTCAGGGTTATGCATTTAGTGTAACGTTCTCGTCAGAAGATGGGCGATTTCAATTGGATGGATGTGGTGACGATTTCGACTGGATTCCTGGACTGTCAAATAGGCCGGAACCGTATGTGGAGGTATTCACATAACTTTTGCGTGAAGTCTTTGTGATTCCATTGTTTTTCTCGTTTTTTTCTTTCCTTTCATCCAGGCCAAGGTCAATGCAATAAAAAAAGTTGGTTATGAAATGGAAGAAATAAAGCCTGACGGCAATCTTAGGTTTGGTTTAAGACAAATCTGCATATGAACACCCGAAGTTAAATTCTTTAAATAATCTCCTTTAAGGAATTGGATTCTACAGTATCGCAATTTCTTCTCTTTTGGCCAGGTTGAGAGTTTCGAAATATCCGTTTCTCTGAAATAATAGTGCACCATTTTGAATATGAGCCTAGGAGTGTTTCATTGACTTCGGCTTTCACTGGTGCTTTAATGTCTCATTCATTCTATCTTATTCATCTATTTATCGCCCTTCTACACTCCCTTCTTTTTTCTCCGCAGTGAAATACGTTTTCACTTTTCCTCTCCTCTGTCCGCCTTTGGTTATTTTTAACGTTTATGGCGCAATAACTAATTTTGTCTGGCTGCTATATATAACTGATGGATGCATTGTCGCCACGGTCTTTTTGAATTGAAATGAACTCATGGCGGTCGATCTGCTTTCCTCGTCCAACAGATGGTCACTCTCTTTTTCTTGTACTTTTTTGCTCTGTAGTTCGTTTTTCCCTCTGTTTTTAAACGTTTTTTGTTTTATACGCGTCCTCTAAGTTTTCCCATGTGTTGCTCCATACCTTTGGAACTTTTCAAATTCTCTCGTAAGAAAAAAACTCATCCATCATCTAGCTTTAGTGTACCTACCATTTGGTAGGTAGGTTCTGCAACACACATGGAGTGCTGTGATTATTGGGAGTGGGATAACAAACAGTTATTAGTCAAGATTATTTTTATCACTTAAGATCCGACGTGATTTGATTTCTACTCACACGCTGCGGAAATAAGGGCCGCCTTCAAATCCTTACCATAATGACCCAGCTCTGAGTGAGCTTTACGGGAGGCAATAAAACGATTTAGAATCTATAAGTCTTTGCTGCAGGTTGGAAGCTTTCCTGTTTTGCTACGATGAAATTCCGATTTTCTGGAAGCCGCCAAACGTCTATGCACCTTTTTTTTTCGTCGGGATTCATATTTCGAGCATGAAAGCAATTGAAGAAACATTTTGTCCACTGGAGTATGGTGGTGTCCCCAGATACATTGCTAATCTCTATGGCTGCCGTGATTTCATTTGTAACTTTAAAAATTTAAATTTCATGCTGATTTATTCTAGAAATATTATTTCGACTTTGTAAAAAACTAAACAAACTAGTCAAACGAATTGAAAAGTCAAGTAACAATTTTGAAGAGCCATTCTTAGTCCTAACTTGAGCAGAACAAAGTCTCTACTATGAGCCGACCACGTTTTTTTCTTCTCAACTGTTTTACTCGTCGAAAAACTTCCAGCAGTTTGCTAAAAGCCAGCTTCTGTCTCTAAGCGTTATTTGCTTAACATATTACTGATGATGTTGGTTTTTCGATAAATTCCGATATTTATTCAACAACTAAAGCACTTTAAAAGTTTAAATGTAATTTTTCCTATGTCTTTTTTTCATGTGAAGTTTTATTCAAAGTTAGAAGTTTCAAAAAAATTAAGAGAGGAGCTGGAAATCCAAGAATTTTAAACAGCAATGTGAAAGTGGTAATCCTCAACGATTATGGGAAGGGTTCTCTTTGTCCTACCATCGGGATACTGTCGTTTTCCTGGACGAAATCCCACTTGTTCAATCGTTTCGTTACCCAAAATACGAGCTTTTCAGAATTCGTCATTCTTGAAGGATAAAATGTTTTTCCTGTTAACAAAAATCTATAGCTCATACTAACTTTTATTTCAGTAAACTTAAAAGGCTAACTTGTTTTTAATTGTATTTTATTGTAAAATCCATTCCCAACCACTTTACCTCCCCTCCTGTCTCCCAATATAAGAGGAACTCATTGAGATGATTAAGAATAATCATACGATCAAAAACGATAAAAGAGTTAAATAATTCCAAAGCTTCGCATGAGGACAATGGAGGAGCATGAAGAAAGTGGATTGGACGAAGAGCTGGAAGATGTTGATAAGATCGGCGATGATTGATCAGATGGTGTTTAGTTCATGACACCTGGATCTTCAAGGACAGCCAGTCAGGAGTGACTTACAAGTTTCCATTTGGGTGCATTAAACTGATTAATTTTGCGAGTCATTTATCGTTTATTTATTTACACGAAATTATATCAAATATTGTATGTATCATAGCACAATGCGGGTCGCTTTTTCGAATCTGCCGTCGATAGAGGTATTGGGATTTGCGTGTGTGTTCATTTGCTAGTTGAGGATTTTGCCTCTTTCATGTATGCTGTTGTATTCTGATTGGGCAGAACCTTTTAGGAATTATGAGATAGGTGTTTTCGGGCGCTCCTAAGTGCTCACCAAAGACAGTCGCCAACGCTTACGGATCGGAGGAAACTCTTGCCGGTTAAGTCGAGTACCAATTTCTCAACACTAGACGGATGGTAAGTCTTGCACGAAACGGGGTCGAACTACAAGCCATGAGTATATTATTTCATAGGATTTTCAACCAGTGTGGTTACCACGCCTAGATGAATTGTGATTGGTATTCTTCTAGGACCAGTCGTGAGAAAAAAGATTGATCGGTCTTTGTTTACGAATGGTAATTGTTAGCTCCGCACGTCTAAGAAATTTTTTTCGGATTGCGACCAGCTGTATACATGTGATCCTATTTGGTCTTAAGTTATGGCAAAGGAGAGTTTGTTATAGACTGTTGGTTAATGCCCAATTTTCCCACGAAGCATGCTGCAATAGAGAAGGCAACCTGTGAAGATTCGGAATAATATACCAAAATATTAGTTAAGATCGAGTTTTGTTTACATTTGATTTCGGAAGATAAGTGCCTAGAGCTCAATCCTTAACTATGTCTTCGAAGAAACTTTAAGAGATGCAGACTTTATCCTGGTTGCTGTAAAGTGCGAATAAAATTTGTCCTTGAAGTTTTTTCTTGGGTTATGAAAATGTTTGACTGAGTAATCTCCGTTTCAATTTCACCTTTCCCGCTCTGAAGGCGAGACAGCCGAAGCATCAGCTATTGTGAGTAAATATTGCAAAAACAACCTTGCGTCTGCTGATCAAGAAAACAGTGAATTACTAACTGACGAGGAGTATTAACACCTTTATCACCTATTATCCCATTGACTGACTTTAGCGGGTGTTAGTAAGCCTATTTCTCGCTGTCACGTGCAAAAGTAGCCCAGTGGGTTCTGCTCTCTCTAGGAACTTGTTGACCATCATACTTTCTTCTAGGGTTTTTGTGAAGAACTCTGACCATCGGGTCGGTGGTGTTCCTGCAGTACGTTTAACATCTCGAGGAATCAACTCACTAACGGCTCTTGTTCATCGGTTGCCATTCATACGCATCACGTATCAGGCCCACCTTATCTTTGACAGTTTGGTTTTTCTCACTACATCCTCAATTATCGTGAAAGCTCCCCAAGCCGTTCCCTGTCTCCAGCTAAATACTGGAGCTAAGTCGTTCACTATTTTGGTTTCCCGTTCCCCATACGATATTATGGATAAGGGATTCCTTGAGAGATTCCTTTTAAACTAAATTTTTAAATCCGGTAGTCATTCAACTTGGTTTCTTATTTTGACTTCCTTCCTCATATATTCCTCGATGGTTCCCAAGATTTCTTCAGTTTTCCATGTCCTGTTTGGTCTTCGTCGTTTTTGTTACAGGTTGTATCACTGAATACTTACTGTAAACCTTCTAAGTTGTTGTAGCTGCGTGTTGTCTTCTTCTTCTTCCCCTTTTGTCGTATATCCTTTCTTATCCCCATTTGGTTCCTTTCCTTCCTTTTCTTTGAAAGGCAATCCCCTTTCATTTTTTACTGTCTTCCTGCTGTGTTTAGATGGGCCACAGGGCTATGGTTATTATGTCGCCCTGGTTTTGTAGGTTAGCTACAAGGAGATAGCAAGTTTTTGTTAGATTTGGATTTAATGTAAATTCACTTCATTTGTAGGTTTCCTGCTTTGAGGATAGTTGTACTAAAACGATGGTATGTGATGAGTCGTGGAGTTGTGCCGTTGACCTAAGTTCATTCATCCTCGAGTTTATTTGATTAGCTGGTGTGCCAAATGTATCGCCTAGCTCAGTAGAAATTGATGAGCATTAATATTTTACCTTCGTAAGCTAACCGTGATTTTCTTTCTGCTTATTCTGATGAGAGCAGATAAGGCGAAGAGGTATGACAGAATGATGGAGACAATTGTGAAAGTGATGAGTCGAAGTTAGGGGCCAACTTTTACTTATACTTTTCAGGTAGGGCGGTGTTTTAATTATGTTTGTTATGGGGAGATTATAAACATTGACAGTGTATAAGTAGGAACAGAGAATATTCCATGCGAGGTATAAGATAGTTTCTAAACATTGCTACCAAGAAACATATCTAAATCGATTGTTGTTGATCTGATTTCGTACTATCATATTCTTATCTTTAACTTTTGCGATGTTTTAGATTCGTCATTTCTGCAACAGCAATGAAGGCGAGGTGATTACTCTTCCCGAATTTCAAGTATTTGTGCCAAAAACTCACGATATTGGAACTATCATTCTTGATAAATCCGAGGAATAACTCCGTGGGATGCTTGTCAAACATTGACGAGTATGTTGCCTTGTGATTGTACTGAATACGATCTGCACTGACGTCTTAGTTAAGATTCTTACCAAGAACGAATGCGTTTCCGTCGTGGCCAATCTCGTGAGATGTGTTGTAGCCTTCCCATCTTGCAACTTTAATACCTTAACTGTGGGGTTACGTCAATTTTTCGTCTTTTTCTGTCTCACTTATGTTCCTGTACAAGAAAGATGTCTTGTAAACACCTTTACATATCCAGCAATAGTTTGATGAAGTTTGATGAGTTGGCCTTCATTTGTAGACCTAAACCTTAAACTTTAAACTACTTCTATCTATTCATGGGATTTCAACTTTCGAGTGCGAGTCTTGTTAGACGCTCCCTGCTTTTGTTGCCATGAAATTATAACTACTTTGTTAGAGCACTAGATGCATTGTTTGGCTTAAGACTGTTTTGAATTTTTCAGAATGCCTTAAAGGAGAATAATATTGACGATGCTTGCGAGTCACTTAAAAATGAATAGCTGTATTCGTGTTCTTCTGTGGGCGTTTTAAGGCGATGCTTACAAATTTCTGTTTAGCAACCACCTGAAAGGCTGTCTACGAAAAGCAGGTCTCTTTTTTGTAAACAAATTGCATTTTTCTACGTCACTTAGGCGGGAGACTCTATTCAACTGGACAACTAGCTTTTCTCACATACGAGAGTGAAAACTGTAAATTGTAGTGCATTATTGAAAACATGCTTATGAACTCTCGTCCAAAGCTTCATTCTCCTAACAAGTTGATGACGTCATTTACTGTTTTTATGGTAAACTTGTTGTATTTTAGTCTGTAAACATGAAACTGTGGTGTTGGTTTGTTCTCTTATCGTATTGTTTTATGTAGCGCATTTTTACAACACAGATCTGATTTGTTTATACTTAGGAGTGCATTTTAAGAAGCATCTTTCAGCTTACTTACTTCTGCCGTGTTATAGGATCGCTAAGTTTTCAAGGCCTTAAGTCGCATCACTTTTCTCCTTTACGGTTAAGTAGGTCTAATTTTCACCAGCCACATAACTCTCGTTTGACTTTTTTTTGAATAAATATTGCTAAATTTTCCTTACTTGTTAAATTCTTGATGCTGGTTTAAATTATATATCAAGGGTGTATATCGATTATAGGTGAATTAGAAGAAAAGGGCGTGCGTAGTTCAGTGGTTAGAGGCAGCCTGCAATACACACGGGTTCGATCCTGCGCGCCTGGCTCACCAAGCCTTCTATCCCTCCGGAGTGGAGAATTGGAAGGATACCAGACCTGTGTGGAAGGATACAAGAACTGAATTGATGGACTAGTAGGTCACAGCAAAACATTTGATAGGCCAGATATACATTCAATCATCTCTAGCGATTCTATATGAGAACGAATGTATGTGACATCTCTCAGGGATTGATCAACGAAGTGAACTCTTTAATGTATTATTTACTACCCATTCTTTTTAACGGCAGGGTATACATTGTGAAATATAACTTCAATGATGCTGAGATATTTGCAAAACTCCGGACCGCAGGTGTATGCGGTAGGGAACGAACACGCGCTGTTGTTCTTAGCGGGGAGCAGCGCACTTCACCACCACACCATCCGGGTCCTTCGTTTTGCCTGTCTCTCAGCTAGTTCTATCGATCTTTTGCCATCAGCAATCATCCGTCAACGGGATTGATCTGTGCGCCCAAATCGGCAACGAACCCAGTTAAGCGGAGGGCGCAGTTATAATCACAATTTAACGTATTATTTACTGCCTATTCTTTTTAACGGCAGGGTATACATTGTGAATATAACTTCATCTTATCTTCTTTATCTCAGCATCATTGAAAATAATACGTTAAAGTTATATTTCACAATGTATACTTTGCCGTTAAAAAGAATAGGCAGTAAATAATACGTTAAATTGTGATTATAACTGCGTCCTCATCTTAACTAGGTTCGTTGCCGATTTGGGCCCCCAGATCAATCCCGTAGACGTTGATTGCTGATGGCAAAAGATCGATAGAACTAGCTGAGAGACAGGCAAAACAATGGGCTAGGATGGTGTGGTGGTGAAGTGCGCTGCTCCCCGGTAAGGACAACAACGCGTGTTCGTTCCCCAGCGCATACAGCTGCTGTACGGAGTTTTGCAAATATCTCAGCATCATTGAAGTGAACTCTATTCTTTTTTCTAGGCGAGTCGGAAAGGGCTAGCTATAACATTGTCACTGGCATCCTCTTTTTCATTATTTCTTTCATTTGAGATGTTCTATGCCCTCATTGGAAACGTTAGTCTTTATTGTTTTACTTTTTGTTTCCTGCCTACTGCAATTTTCACTGCAGGGTGCTAAGCGAAATGCAACCACAATGTTACTGAGATATTTGCAAAACTCTGAACCACAGATGTCCAAGGTGGGGAACGAATGCGTGATTGCAACTACAGCCACTGCTTAACCGGGTTCAATGCCGATGTGTGCTCCAAGGTCATTCCTGTTGACAGGTGATTGCTGATGGCGCTAATCGATAGAACCAGCTGAGAGACAGGCTTAATCACTTTTTACCTATTGCAAATTCTTTTCAATGACAAGGTATGATGTTACCCACGAAAAGAGTAACAGCCAGTTCGATCCTCGCCGCAGACACCTGCAGTCTGGAGTTTTACAACTACTTCAAAGCCTGGAAAAGCCGAATTGATACACAGTCTACTCGGCCGAACAGTTTCCTTCACAAAACGATTCAAAATCTACATTTCGATCGGATAAAAAGAAAATTCTTAAGACACCGTTTTTCACTAGTCTTCGGCTTATTTAGAGAGACCAGCGCATAGCTCACATAGGTGAGGAATGTGGTTGATTGTGATCAAAAGTAAGTTCGTAGCACGCGGCGACGTTAGGGGCTTTGTGTTTTTGGAATTTGTGAGAAACAATTCCGAGCTTAAGCCTTGATGCTTTAGATTACTATGCGAGAATAGTGACTTTTACTTCAAAATTGCCTCCGTTATATCTTCGTGTCATATGCGGATCTAACGAAGTATTTTCTTTAACCCAAAGTTTACCATCTGGGTATTACTTTTATACGGACACAGAGTAGTATGCACGTTTCTTCAACGCATTCGTTCCTTCTCGTTGTGTGGAAGATTAGGCACATAGTATCCGAGTTCATGCAATCATCGCCTCTATAGTTTAGACTGATCGTATGATTTTGTTTGGTGTACAAATGATCATGCAAGGGTTTACGAACTAACTAAAAAGAGCGAGTGTCAACATGTGAAAATAACTTTCTGAAGAAGTCGAAATCTACCAGAACGTCAATCATTGTGGTATAAATATTATACTACTAATAACTTTGCATCTACTGATCAAAAACAGTGCTTGCACAGAGTAGTTTCTATGGGGTAGAGAATAATCTTTGTACTTCTCACTCCTTAAGTTCTTGATGGTGCCATGTAAAGAGTTTAATCAAAAACTCATGTTTAGGGAGTGTTCCAAAACAATGGTACAATAAACTTTCGTTGCTGTGTGTGTTCTACCACGCAAGTATTTTTCAGTCGTCGTTACGCTTAACCTTGAACTTGGGTGGTCAAGCCTTTATATGCAGAATATTAAGGCAACAATTGTGCAGTCAGGTCCAGGAATATATACCCTGCAGAATGCACAGAAAAGGGATTTTATGAATAATAAAGTTATAGAGATCATTCATCACGAACATTGGAATGTTCTCTATGTAAAACATTTGAATGCTGTTTCCCATGACGATTTGATAACCTTATGTTTAATATTTCGTAGGTTGTTATCTCATGTGAATATCTGTGGTTGCAGTCCTATGCTTTGACTATCGCCTTATCAGATTGCAATGATTGAGAAATGCTTCCAGCACCCCTCAGTGGCAAACCGTCTTTCCGCCTACTGTAGCCTGACTCCGCCCATCACACAGGTGTATAAATCGCTCCTCGGGTAGCTCGTTCAGTTCACAGTAATTTTGTCCAAGTCACCTTGTTCCTTCTTCACATCCATCCCATGTAGTAGAATTCATATGACCTTTTCACTCATAAGCAACCTGAACACCAGTGATCAGGCTGTGCCTATTTATTACTTCTACCATTATTAAGATTCAGTGTGATATTAAGAGCAAGTTAAGGGAAAAGTTTGAAGATCTATCACACCGCTCAAAAAGGTCAAAAGAAAGGACCACCGCTGGTCAAGTCCCAAGTAAAAGCCCTAAAATAGACTGCGCACCAAGAACATCCAGAGTTACTGTGCTAGGAGGTATAACGCTTCCGGAAAATGTGCGTTCCTTGTTGGAATTGGGTCTGAGTTTTGCACCTAGTCAACCCATTTCTAAACCAATCCTGCGCAGGATCACGTGTAGTTTACATGAACTTCAAGATCAGCTGCGTTACAGGGTTAGGCTAGAAAGGTTAGGTAAAGTAGTACCAAGGGGGGAACTACCACCAATACCCTTTCCCCGAACATTCTTTAAACAAGAGCTATCAAATAGCGATATTGACCCTACATTTTGGTTATTTTAGGACGAAATTCTCCGCATACTTAATCACTACCAGAAACGAAAAAGAAGCTCCAACCTCACAAACCAACAAAAATGTGGTATGCGCCAGGTTAGAGAGCTTTTGAATTCAAAATCTATTAGACTTTCTATTAGTGATAAAGGCGGAGAATTTGTAGTTCTTCCTAGTCAGTTGGATATTAGGATAACAGAGAAGCACCTCAGTGATGTTTCTCTCTATCGAACATCCTCTGAAAAGGAATACAGAAATCAATACCGAAAATTGAATCATGAATGGGTCAGCACGGCAAAGGCCGCGGGTTTAGAGCCTTCAGTTATTCGACTTAAGAACGAACAGCCGATTTGCCCTGTCCTTTACTTGCTTATTAAAACACATAAGCTTACTTCAACTGATGATATTACATCAACGAACCCATCATCATATAAAGTTGGACCTATCATCAGTTGTATAGGCGGGGCAACGGATAGAATAATGTGGTTCCTGAACCTTATCCTAACCCAGCTGCTAAAATTCATTCCAACCCATCTGCCTAGCACCAAAATATTTCTAGATCACCTAAGGCGCGCGCAACCAAACAGCACGCATATAATGGAGTCATTCGATGTTAGTTCACTTTATACCAACGTGTCCAATGACTCCGCAATGCAAGCCATTATCGAGTTGCTCGTAGAGCATGAAAAGAAAATAAAAATGCACGGCTTGTCGATTGCACAACTAATGACCCTCTTAAAACAGTGTCTNTCCTGAACCTTATCCTAACCCAGCTGCTAAAATTCATTCCAACCCATCTGCCTAGCACCAAAATATTTCTAGATCACCTAAGGCGCGCGCAACCAAACAGCACGCATATAATGGAGTCATTCGATGTTAGTTCACTTTATACCAACGTGTCCAATGACTCCGCAATGCAAGCCATTATCGAGTTGCTCGTAGAGCATGAAAAGAAAATAAAAATGCACGGCTTGTCGATTGCACAACTAATGACCCTCTTAAAACAGTGTCTTAGTTGTTCATTTTTTAGGTGGTCTGGAAAAATATTTTGCACAAATTAGAGGGTTGGCGATGGGGCAGCGTTTAGCACCAAGCCTTGCCATCGCTTTCATGTCTAAGGTGGAAGCTCCAGTTCTCGATCACCGACCCTTACTATACTGTCGATACATAGACCACTGCTTCATCGTCTGTTCCACACAAGAACAGATGGATGAGTGCTTTGAATTATTAAACCGACAGTCAGAGTATATAAAATTTACACGAGAAAAACCTACCGAGAACTGGCTTCCATTCTTAAACATCCAAATAAAGCTCTCAGTAAGTGGCTATTTAACAAAATGGTATCGCAAGCCAAGTAGTAAAAACATTCTACTTCACTGCCTCTCCTCTCATCCTTCACACATAAAAAGGCACTTATCAAAAATATGTATCGTACGGCTAAAAATGTGTGCACAGGAGAAGAGGAAAGGAAGGAATCGCGAAACCTGGCACGAAAAATTGCCATTTCCAATGGCTACGAAGTAGAAGCCACTCGGGTTAGAGGAAATCATTGGGTAGTTTCCCAAAATAATATTTCAGACGAAAGTAGGATCCCCTTTAAGCTGCCCTTCATATCAAATGAAGTAAGTCACGCCATTAA
>UYYA01003908.1:0-254622 GCA_900624975.1 Angiostrongylus costaricensis | reverse complement strand
CTGTTTCTTATGCGAACACAAATCGATTTATCAAGTTTTATCTGCTAGGGTTATGAAAGTGTTTGGCTGAGTAGATCGCATCTCAATTTGACCTTTCCAGGCTCTGAAGAAGGCGAAACCGCCGAAACGTCAGCAATTGTGTTCTAATAAATTCTATATTAACAACCTCGTGTCTGCTTATTGATGAAAAACATTGAATCTTCTAAGACTGTTGATCATAGCAAGGAAGTGATGAAGTTCAGTGAAATAACGGTGTGGTCCCCTCAATACAAGAGATACAAAAAAATTGCCATTATTGTATTCAATCCTCCCAACGGTATACGGCGTCACCGTTGATGGGAGGTGTTCCTAGGTGTCGGACGGCGACATACAGTGGGGAGATTCATTCCCTGGCAGGTTCCCCAGGCTGAGAAGGAGTCCGCGCTTCCACCAGGAAGCCTAGCTCAGACTAAATCAATACCAGGATCCACCACCATCCTGGTATCAAAGTCGCATGGTGGCGAATCTCCCTCTGATCCACAAGGGCTGCGGCTCCCTGTGGTGGTGAGGATCTAGCGTAGACTTTGGCCAGGCTGACCCCGGCATTACAGGGAACCACAATGGCTTAGCCATCAAATCCCCGAAAAAAAAAGATTATGCTAGGACCTGCACAACCATTAAGGTTGGGTCATTCAAGGATCAAATAAGTAAGTATTGAATTCAATAGCAACACTAAAGGTTTTATTGGTGAATTACAAACCCTTCAAAAAGAGAACGCTTCCGATGTAAATGGCAAGCGAAGCGAACGCTGCTTTGCACTGTGAAATCGGCGTCGAATAATTGAAAAGTCATAAAATTCAGTAAATGTCCAATGAAAACTGGTTTTAATGCATCTAATAGTAACGTTGGCGGGCTCGTCGTGTGAAGAAATGAAATAGAAATTCCCTGTGAAGAGTTGAAGAGCAAAAGACCATTCAGAATTGACAGCACCAAAATGGTTACTGCATGAATTGTTTTCTCACATAAAACATTAATGAACGAAAATTGTTATGAGTGCTAAGGGCATTCCCTTAAACATTCAGTCATAACAAACGATAAAAACGGACAAGAACGTCGGAAGCTGCCTAAAAGTGCAGATTTCTCGTGTCTCTGCTAATTCACCTTTCCTACTCTCCCATTCCGAGTTCCTCAAATCACCGTAACCTAATCAATGACGGTGGTCTGGAATAAGTTCAGCCATATGGGAGACTATGTGGACACATGGATAATCCAGCGAGTTGCATGAGAATATTGTCTGTCACTTCACATATACTAGACCACATCATACATAAGCAGTGCAACTCGTCCAATAGAATCAACGGCGACGGCACTACAACCACATAAACAAAACATTTCTACACGAATTAAGCAGGAGCAAGCCGTCCCTTTATAGCACAAATATAAAAAAGGAACACAGCTGTCGGTGTTGATGAACCTTTGAGGGACACGCCATAGATTCGACTTCGCCAAGCATCAGAAATGATTAAATGCATATATGGCCTATAGAAGTGCTCGTGATGGCCTACCGATGTATTGAGTCAATGGTGCGGTCTTCCCAGACAAGTCTTGCACCAATTTGTGGACCCAGGAAGGATGGAAGGCTTAGTGAACCTGGCGAGCCGGATCGATTCCATGCTTATCATCAGGCGCCTTTAACTACTGCGCTACCCGCCCCCTCCCCCTTCTTTTACAACATACTATGAAGAATATAACAGGTTAAGAAAACAAATGAATAATGAATTAATGCGGAGAAAATATATTTTGGTCACGAGGACGTAAAAGGATTATTAACATAATAATCGTCTACTAATTACTTCATCACTTATACAAGAAAATTTCTGACCGCTTGGCAGACAATTACGCGGATTTTCAAGTATAAAAATAAGAAACTCAACGGAATTCTGCCGGAGATTCGTAGAAGGGAAAGCTACACCACAGTGATAGTGACAAAAAGCAAGCGCAATATGAAACAACACTGCCGTGGGTTAGAGGTATGAGAACTGAATGAGTAGGCATTGTGGCTTTAAAAATAATATGAACCGATGAGCAATGAAGCGCAGCGGATAAATGGACCCTGAAACACACATGAGCTTCTTGGTTCGATTCTGCACCTTGAGCTAACCAAGCTGTCAATGTCACCAGGCGAAAAGTTAGTGCCAGACTTGACTGGTAATATGGAAGCAGTGATTTGGTTAGCTTTCAAGTTATTAAAAGACCGAAAAACATTCAATTACACCTCTATGGTTCTTAAGAAAACCGAATGTACGGCGCAACTCCCAAGGAATGATCAACGTAGACCGCTATCATTTTTAAGAAACTGTACAGAGTAAACCTGTGCAATTTTTGAAAAGTGTTCAAGAATTGGTGGGATTTACTGCCAAAAAGAAATGCGCAGCCTCTTTTTTGTTATCACATATCAATGTGAGGTGTTCAAAGATGCTTATATCATGGCAAATGGTTGTCGAAAAACTGTGAATCATTAGTTCACTGTTTTCTTGGTGAGCTAAGGTTGTTATTACAGTATTTATTAACTCACCACAACCGACGTTTTGGTTGTTTTGCCTGTTTCAGAGCCTGAAAGGGTCAAACTAACATGCAGTCCTCTCAGTCAAACAATTTCGTAGCCCTAGCAGATAAAAATGCATTCACAAATTTTGATTCGCATAGTAGGCGTTCCAGTTTATTGGTAATGACCAGCCGCATAGAGTCTTACATGGGTGAGGAATGTGTATGTCTCAAGCCAAAGAATCAGCCTGAGATATGGTGCTAGGTCAGGCCTTATCACAAGACATTCCTCTTTGCAGATCGGTTCTATGTTTCTGGAGTTTATCCTAGACGGATCGAAAGTTTTACCTTCTGATGTTTTGGATTCCTATGCGGGAACAGTGGCTTTTACTTCAAGATCTTCTCCGTTGAATTTCCACGTCCATTGCGTGTCAACCCGCTTTTTGGTTTTATTTCCTTTTCTTTCATCTTGCTTGCCTTTACGTTTCAGAACAAGGTGATCATTTTGTATTCTTTCTTTGATGAGCTTACACGAGGTTGATAATGATGTTTATTTTCGTCTAACGTTTCGACGTCTTCGTCTTCCTCAGAGCCTATGATCCGAGTCGATGGTCCTTGCTTGCTATTCGCCTCAACGTGGCTGCCTCGCCTTCGTGTCGAGTCAGGTCTTCTTCAGTGAGCCATTTCCTCGAATGAGGAATCCTTACTCAGTGATGCCCTTTTATACACGATGCTGATGGTGGATATAATGATAATGTCCGGTGATAACAACTTATTTCCTTCCGGACATAATCATAGCGCACATCGTGCAGAAGTCGGTGAAAAAGGTGATCATTTATTCGGTTGTAGAGTGGTCTACACGTTTCGCCAATGTATTCGTCCCCTCACGCGTTGTAAGAGATGATGTAAACCCTTCACGGACTAATGTAATCGCCATCTCCATCATTCGGGTATATTTTGCAATTTTGAGTTGTGCATAGACGGTCATCCAAACAGTTACGAAGTAGCTAGAATCTTAGTGTTCGGTGGCATTTCAATCACTATTACCGATTTCTCCAATCATAAATGCACGGTAGACGGGACCTTATTTTTAATCAATTTATCGTTTTGAGGAGTGGTTTTCCCTGTAAACCTACCTCGAGGAACCTCAATTTCGTAGAAATTGAAAACTGCTATTTTTCGTGTCAAGTTCGTAGATTCCTCCTGCTCTCTTCCCTTCACACAATGGCGGCTATTCGAAACATGTTTTTTTACTGTGCGAAAGGTGAGTGGAGAGCTAGTTGGTTTTTAAACGTCGCCTTCGACACCACTTGGTAATTCAGGCGTTTTTGGAAAGGTTGGTTAGAGCATTTAAAAACGGAAACCAGCCTTTCTTCGGTTTCTCACGGATGAAGTTTTCGCACTCTTATTGTTGGTTTGGCAGTTGAAAAGATTCTTCTCTCCTCTCTTGTGTAGAAGCAGATGAAAAAACAGTCTTTGATGTACCTACACTAAAGTAATGGCTAGAGATCGATTACTAGGACCTTCACGTTAGACATAAATGCAATGGTAAGGCTTGCTGCCAGTTACTGCCCCTTTGCCAACCTTCTTATTTGTGGACCACATTTTCTGGACCATCCGAAGGTTGAGCTGTTTAAGCGCTTCAATATGAGGGCCATACTATTGCTACTTCGTGTTGCATAAGGAATTCCAGGATCGCTTTCATTGAGGAATTACTCATGTTAGTAGAAGATAAATGGATAACAATCTCGGTGTGGTGTTGACCAATCCCTGAGGGACGCGTCATGCACTCAACTGCACAAGGCATTGTTAGAGTTGGTTGAATCCATGTCTGGCCCCTACAATGACTCGTGACATTCCACCGATGCATCGACTCAGTGTTACTGTCCTCTCAGACAGATCTGGCACCAATTTGTCGATCCTGGAGGAATTAAGGGCTTCGTGGGCCTGGGGCGAGGGATCTAACTCACGTGTATTGCAAAGCACCTTTAACCAATGCACTAAGCGCGTTTCTACAAATAATCTCTATATGTATATATATTCTTATGAAGTGGTCTTGCTGAGCTTGAGATTGGTATCAGCTACATTTGTTGTTGTTGCCGCGATTCGATGGCTGACGTTCCAGAACACCTAGTCGGTAGCTAAAGCTTAAAACAAATGCCCATCACCCGTACATAGAACACAAAGACATAACGGGATGATTTTGAAGCAAAAGTCATTATCTTAGCAAAGGAATCCAAAACACCTGAGCCTTAGTCCTGAAGCGGTCCGGATGAATACCAAAAACCCAAAAGCCAACCACTAGGAGTACTTTGTAATCACTTGTGACCGCGCGCCACATTGCTCCTATTTTTTGACCTGACCCAGGCACATTCCTCATCCATGTAAGGCTCTGTGTGGCTGGTCTCCGTCATGTAAACGAAAGGCTTGTGAAGAATAAAACGGGAGTTTTAACTTATTATTCACTGCCTACTCTTTTTAACGGCAGGGTATATATTGCGAAATATAACTTTAATAATGCTGAGATATTTGCAAAACTCCGGACTGCAGGTGTCTGCGGTGAGGAACGAACGTGTCATTGTCCTTTCCGAGGAGTAACGCGTTCACCACCACATCACGCGGTTCCTTCGTTTCGTCTGTCTCTCAGCTAGTTCTATTGATCTTTTGCCATCAGCAATCACTCGTCAGCGGGAAGGACCCGCGTAGTGTGGTGGTGAACGCGTTACTTCCCGGAAAGGACAATGACACGTTCGTTCCCCACCGCAGACACCTGCAGTCCAGAGTTTTGCAAATATCTCAGCATCATTAATGTTATAAAACGGGGAGTGTTTTAAAAAAAAAAGCTTATTCTGCGAATGAAAACTCATGTATTAAGTTTTGTCTGTTAAGGCTTTGAAAATGTTTCATTGAGTGAAATGCATATCAACTTGATCTTTCGAGCCTCTGAAAAAGGCGAAAGAACTGAAACGTCAACTATTGTGAATGAACAACTAAGAACAGCGTCGTGTTTGCTCATGAAGTAAACAGTGAACCAATGAACAGTGCCAATGGTAAAAAGAGGTCGGTCTAGGGATTTGCGCAATGAATCACTGTCAAATAACATTATACAACGTTAAGGCTGATTAACTCGATCATTTATTCACATTGGCATCACAACATTTAGGAAGTAAGCGTTTCAATAAAAAATCTACTTGTTAGGAAAGCAAACGAACTTGAAGTGAATCGAACTGATGGTAGAGGAATGAGAAAGAAACTTCAATAACGGTTCTCTAAGCTGGAAAAAGACAAGTCAGCGAGTAGAGAGCAATATCTGGAAGATCGTGGAACCGATAGACTTTAATAAAAGTAAACGTTTGTAGTAAAAGAAAATGTTGTAGATCCAGATGTAGTATGAAAAACCTAGTACCCTGAGATCTTCGATAGCTGACTGGTTAGCGAGCAACACTATGAAAAACAAAGGCGAGCGTTTTATGGTTCACAACGAAAACAGCACATGAAGAATTTCCAAAACAAACAAGAACCCCTACCGCTGACATTCCCGATCGCTAGGCGGGGCAACACGACTCCAGTGGGCTGTTTCGTTTCGGGAGAGAGACACAAATAAACGGACAACTCGATCAAATTCCTAATCACCTAATCACACAATGAGGGGAAATCTTAGAAAACGAACAACATCTGTGAGATTTCATAACATAAACGCATCGAATTTCGAAAGGAATACTTTTCAAGTGTGTCATATGAGTAGATCGATTAGTACACAAAGTTCTTGTGATGACGTGTGCGAGTGTGAAAACGAGCTTTTACTGGAGTTATTTCGTATTTTTTTTCTTCCTATGGCATTGAAAGCATCATTCCAGTTGTATCACGTAATATCGAGATTTACACGATTATGGTAATATGGCGAGGAAATTCTAGAAAAAAAAGTGGATGCATGGATTTCATGTCGGTTGTTCGGCACGGCCCCACACTATCGCTGTCGGGTGGGGGCGGAGACGGGAAGGCAGTTGAATGGGCCACATGGACGGAAGCAACGACGACGCGACTCATCACGCACACTGAGGTCGAGAGACGAAAGAAAAACCTCTGGACACTCAATCCAATTTCCATGATCAATGTCTCCTAGCGCAGTTATCAATGGTTACTGCCATGTGGTCGGATGACGATCACAAGAAATATGTGACATTTCGTGCTCCGGAGATTTTCCTTTGCAATTGTGACGGGTTCAACTTAGCAAGGATTAGAGAGGATCTACATAAAGACTATATCTGAAAAACTCGGCCACTCTGAGTTAAACTGAGATCCTATTCTGAGCAGTAGATAAGGTTATACATTGTGATTTTGACTACAGCCTCAGCTTAAGTGGATTCAATGCCGATTTGTGCTCCGCAGATCATTCCCGTTGACCGGTGATTGCTGATAATACCGTTAGAGCAAAAGGACTGCTAAGAGAAAAGCAGAACGGGGGCCACAATCATGCCGCGCGCAACACTCGAGCCAACGGAAAGGGCAATCGCGGATTCGAATCTGGCCTGGGATCCAAGTTTAGCAAATATCTCAGCATAATTGTGGTTGTATTTCACGTAAAACAATGGCGTGAAAAATTAATGGGCAATAGATAAAAGTTATACATTGAGACCTTAACAAAGGCTTTTCAATTACTAAAACTTCTACTAACTTTTTAAATCACTTGCTTCTTTTCTCTCCAATAAATTTTATTTTCGTGAGTCTTTGAGTTCTTAACCCCTTGCATCTTGTGAAGAAAACTGTGAAGTCTATACGTGTAACTATGTACGCAGTGGTTGGTGACGCGGTCCATCAGAAAGCATGATGCTGCTTCGACCCGCAGCTCTACACTGTACTCCAATTCACGTGGAAACGCCTTAGATCGGCTCTCTCCAAGATTGTAAAGACCACTGTCTGGACCAGCATTCTTGCGATACCCATAGCGTAGGAGAAATCGTGTAGCAGAAACGACACACGAAATGTTCGAAGACTTTCGTGGACGATGGATGCAAGAAAACAATCGAATGAAAGAAATGGTGGAATATGTACCGTAGATTTGATGACGGGACATGTGAAAAAAGTAGAAAAGAGTAAAGACTGATGGGATTGATCTTAGTAAAGTTGCAATGAAAGAAACATAAACAATTATCGTCACTCTCCAATCGGACATCTACTAGGAACCCGAAATCGAATGGTGAACGATAGTTTAAGAGATCGCCAGCCTAACTCTGCAATATATGAGATCCTCATATCGCACTTTTTTCATTAATTGCGATTATTGTACAAGCGATTGGATTCAACAGAATGCGCGTCACAAAGGAGAACGAACATTGGTTCACTGGCTCAATATCTTCAGGAATATTCCCGTCGGCGATCACGATATTCTTGCGCTGTCTTCAGAAAACTGGAAATAGAAAAACTATTCAAAAAACCGATTTCACTTTAACCTAAGAATGACTGATGAACATGAATCTTCCATTGACTGAATCGATCCGGCCTTGGGGAAGGCGAAGACGGCGAAACGGTAGACGAAAAAGTGCTTTTATCAAGTTCGTGTTAGCTTATCAGTGTAAGAGTTTAAAAAAACTACTTAATAGATGATTTGTTATGAAGCAGTTCTATACATAGCTATTTTTAACCCAAAATTCCATCCAATTCCGAGGCTTTTCGGTGCACATAACCTCTACCACTGAACGAATTTCTTACACCCTACCTTCTTACAAATCAGAAGTCAAGTCATCAAAGAAGAGTAAATCGACAAAAAGAGACGCGACACTTCTTCAACTGTAAACTCGTTAACGCTTAAAAGAGCTAAACCTGTGTTGTTGACAAAACTACCACCCTCAGAAACTGGTTAATTTAGTGTTTTGTGGTGCCGAAAGACCATCGCACAATATCCAACAAATGGTTTTAAACGGCGCAATACTTAATCCAAGAATAATCTCTGGAAAAACAAGGGGAAAACAGCTCTACAAAAGTATGGAATGTTATATTAGTCTGACTACGTCTAACCTTATAACTCTGACTACGGATTCATTAGAGTAATTAGTTATTAACTCGCTCGATTAATTTCCATCGTGTCAAAGCTTACACAAAAAATCGACCATTCTTAATGGAAACGCAATGAAAACTGAATACAATCAGACTTAATCCATTATAAATTATGTTGTTCTACAAATTCATGAAAATAATCACCTGAGTGATGGATCTGTTTGCAAAAGTATACAGAATAACGGATCTACGGCGGATCTTTCCCTTAACACCATGTACTGGAAAGCGTTAAGGACCGTACTTGCCCTATGCAATGAGTTTAGGGTCCTAAAGATCTATCCAGTAAGTGTTTCGAGCCTCGTAAGCCAGTCCGACACCAGTCTGCCGACTGCGGATTGGTGGCGTTCATGGTCAGCGCAAGGCACGGGATTGAATCAACGACCATGTGTGTGTTACAGAACACCTCTCACCACTGTGCTACACGAACCGCGAAGGTGTTTGTTACTAACTGAGATGGCTTCGTTACTAACATATGAATGGGTGTCTATAAATGTTCGTTTGAAGTTAGGGCTCTTTCAGCGATTTCCAGGACCGACTTTTTCTTTGCCTCGGCAATGATCAATAATTCACTTTTCTTGACAAGCACACGCGAGATTGTTGCTATACTGTTCATCTATTATACTATTACTGTAGTATTGCATGTTATACTATATTTTTTTGTTCTCATTTTATATAGCCCATCTTCACGTCTATTGCGCGGATAACAGCATTTCTCACATTCGATTCGCTTCCTCGCATCTATCATCCACGAATGTCTTCCAAATTTTACGTGTACCTTAGGCTACTGTTTGACGATTTTCATTTCATCTTCAATAACCTACAATGTTGATCGAATCGGCTCTCTCTGGAGTCCTTGGACGGGTGGAGCGTTCCCAATTGGCTTGCAAAGTGTAATGTTTCCGGGGCAAATCTGGACAATCTTCCGACCCAGGAGGGAAGAGGGATTTAGTGTCCTGAAGCGGGATTGAGCCAACACTCGTGATGACCTGTTTCACTACCACTGTGCTACCCGTCCCATCATAAATATGTCAGCCAATTACATCATATATATTATATTACATCATTGTAATGCCACTATAAAATTATTATACTATATATTATATTAAATTTATCACATTGTTATTGTATAATTGTTTATTATGCTTATCCTAACAGTTCAACGCCTCATCGTAGCTGGAAGGTGTTCCTGGGTGTCGGACTGCGAGAGTAAACCAGCACCAGGATACACTACCATCCTGTTATCAAACTAGTGGCATGGTGGCCAGTCTCCCTCTGATCCACTAGGGCGACGACTGCCTGTAGTGGTGACGACCTGGGGTAAACTCTGGTCTGGTTGACCTCAGGACTGAACGGAACCACAATGGCTAAACTAACCAAACACCGAGAAATGGAGATTTTGCTGGGCTCCGCACAGCTAGTGAGGACGGGCTGTACAAGTATCCAAGTACCCAAGCATGCATTGTGTTATATTAAATAATATTATTATGAACATGGAACAATAATATTAATATTATCGCATAATGAAAAATGTTAATGTTAATTACAACAATGTTATAATGATATTTTTATATCTGTTTTCGTTTTTAATCCTTTATATTTGCAATTATACATTTTTTTATTATTTATGTTTATTTTATTTACGTTATTTTTACACCTGTTTAATATTTTTGTTATTCTTCATTTTTATTTAATTATTTATTTGCTTTTCTACTTATTACGTATTAGTATTCTAACTATTGTTGTGATATCACTATTCTTCACATCACTGTCATATTATACGATTAGTTTTTAGGATTAGTATTTTAGTACTTCTTTAGTACTTTTCGTTGAATCCCTTAAGCTTCAAAGCCCTCTGCCTTCAAGTGGAGTATAGAGAGTGAAAGAATTTGTTAAGGGTTTTTTATAAGGCATTGTTGTCATTCCTATCAGAGCTCTTCACTTTTCTCTTTCCATTTGATTTCTGAGGACCTGCGAACGATTGTAAAACAATAAAAAAAGAAGATTTGGCATTACATAATCTTCAGAAAGCAAAATAGTGAATATGCATTCGTAATAGGACTTCCTCATAGAAACATTTCATTTCTCTTAGAGTTGGGCTTAAACCTCAACCACCCCTCTCTCTCTCCCCCGCCTCCGCCGCCTCCCACCTCTAAACGGTCAGAAGATATGAAATCAAAAGAAAAAACCTAAGTGATTGAAAAAATATAGAAAATGCATGCGACCTTAGCGTTACATATAATAATTCAATGACGACGAATAAAAATAGACCATGAAAGATATAAACAAAAGCCCTCACTAGCCACGTTTCCAATCCTTATTCTCAACGGCTACTCTTCTTTCTGGTATTTAGTAGAAAGAAAAAGCGAATTCATTTTCAATTACTATTTTAGCTTTTTAGGCTAGGTAGATCCATAGTCTAGTCACTGCTTTTATTCCTAGCTCTGTTAGCGAACACTACCATCGACATGATATCAGTTGAATAGTAGCACCATATCTACTTGTTCATCAGTTTGCCTATACGAGCAGTTCGTCTAAAATGTAGTTTTCAGCTCTCTGTTCATAAACGGGTAACAAAAAGAACACCAATGTCCCGATACGATGAAGGATTTGCTTTGGACAGGATTTGTTTCCCCACGGACTCGAAAGAAATCAATCGTCATTTTTGCGTAATTAGGAGTTCAGACCACGAAAACTAATGATGTCAAAGTGAAAAGAATTGCCGGCAAAATTCTATTAGCAATCATTTAAATTTTATCTTCCTAAATGCGCTGGATATCGCAAGCCAATTATTTCCAATGCTATGTGTTGCATCACGTGGTGTGGGTGTCGATGGTGGCTTAAGTGGAATACCATGGAATTCACTTACTAACTCTGCTCCACACAACTGACTTTTATTTTATCACTCGCTTAGTTAGATCTATGCTAGTGTGTGGGTATGCTTGCTTGTATGTATTCTGGATTCGCTTCGATTCGGCTAAAATCTTGGAATTATGTGGATCGGAAGTACATAGAAAACGATTCGTGGTCGTCCTCAACAAGTATATCCCAAGTTTGGTTGCGGAAAGTTCGACAAGCCAACTGTAGATCTATCGGACTCCGAAAGCACGGTAGTTACCTTTAGGTGCCATCTCTTCAAAACAATAAGAACAATGTCCTTATGGAAAACGCATAATATTCATCATATCTCTCAAGGCAGCAAAGCGACGAGGACGAATGGAAGATGCTCATAGGTGGGAAAAGTGGTAGAGGCGGCAAAAATCAAAATTAGGTCTAGGCCTTAGTAACAAAGCTTCCATCTCATACTCTCACGGTCAATTCAGGCGACTTCGACGCTGTCGGGAATATCGCATTATATAACGACCTAGATGCACTGGTTGCTAAGCAGCTGGTGAATGCTCTAGCATTCTAGCATTCTCAAAAATTGCATCAGGCTTGGAAATTCGTTTTCGGAAACCGACAGCAACAAAAATATGAGTGAAAGTCAGACCAGTGTTAATATCAAACATTCACACAAATGCGAAAAAGAATAACAAGCGGTCTATGTCAGATCTTGGACTACGACGAATTGACGACCACGCCGGATGGAAGAGAAACGAGTATGGCTCTGCATACTTTTCCTTATACCTTTCGAAACTCGACGATAGCAACATAGACAGTGAAGAAAGTTGTTGAAATTTTCTTATAAAACAAGGTTGCAAGTTTTATTCCAGAACAGAATTGGGCTCGATCACTGTATTCGTCTCTCGGAATATTGTAAAGAGGTGATGATGAAGATGATTTCGTAACTCCCTGGATGTTCTATGTAATGGCCGTCGAAAGTAATTACTTTATAACTTCAGCAAGATTTCTAATGGGATGATCAGGCCTTCTATATGGAAATGTTCTCTCATGAAGTAACAGCACATTCTAATGGAACCTTCAAAACCATTCCTTAATGAGATCACATTCTGAATCAAACAAAGGCATTTATGAAATTTTAAAGAAAATCGCGAAAATCATCTCAATGTCATCTTTGTTTAGAATAGCGGGAGATTTTACAAAAAACGTCTAAACAACGATATCGCTACCGTATATGAACAAGCGCTTCATAGGCGCCATTCAAAATTGGAATCGTGTCACATTTGATGAATGATTGTCTTACACGTTAAATGCAGTAGTTCGGAAACAAAGGGTGAGAAACGATTCGCTAATTTCGGTGTGTTGTGCTAATTCCTCACAGTGGTTGGCTCTAACATGAGACTTAGCTCTATATTTGATCAGGAGAAAACAAGAGCTTTTAGGAGCTTGTAAAAGCACCGAAGACTTCGTTGTAGGAATAGAGAGCAATCGTTTCTTTGCTCATCTTTTTGACTGGACTGCCTCATTTTGGCCACGGGATGTGTCGTACTTCGTTGTCAAAGTGCGATGTTCAACCGAGTATCCATGCGACAACAAAATCATCAAAATCAGGAAGTCTAAGAGTTCCATGACTCAGGTAAAAGTAAACCCACGAAGTTGCACAGCCTGATCCGCTACCGATATTCCTCTACATTGGCGCTAAAAGCGGTAAAACGAAGCGTCTTACAACAAGTGGTGCTATCTAAGTCCGCCGAGAGGGTAGTGCCCGTTGGACAAGTCTATCAAGCAACGAGTGGAAACCTGATTTGTTTTCGTTTAAGGTTCTCGATGACTAACGAGACCACAGGTGTAGCAGGTGATATCGCAATTTATAGAAGAACATATGAATATGAAATGCCAATATGGCCGAGTATCCAGCGAGAAGACTAGATTTTTGTTGCGACTGTTAGTTTTGATCAACGCGGTCTAGCAGTTAAAAAATAACAGGGCACAAAAAGTGCAATACAAATGGATTACTTGAACGAAATTGCCTATTATTTCGCATGCATTACTAACACATATTCCACTCGTCAGTTTACTTCAAACAGAAAATCCGTTTCGTATATGTATATACTCATTTTGGATTCGGCTTCTACATCGCCCGTGAGCGGTCGATTACTTTTTCATTCCTACCTTCGTTTCTGATTTCGGTTTTAACACCTCGCCGAATCAACTAGTAGGAAGACCGAGCGAAGGAGTTGTCACCGAAAATACACTTTCTGATCCATATCGTGGTAAACACCTGGATACGCCCTTGCAAGATTACGTCAGGACTCCAGGGAGGACCAAGTCACACGACCAGCAACAGGCCGACCTCAGTACCCTGCACACTGGGTGCTTCCGTCTGTGACGCCAGACGGTGAGACGACCGGTGAGAGGCCAGAAAATCTCGGGTTACGCAGGACGTCATTGGAACCGGATCTGACGAACACACGCACAGCACGCCACGGAGATTGTTTCTTACTATGCACGTATAATGCCAGAACGCTCTCCACAGACGTCGATCTTCACGCCCTTCTTGTAGCCGCAGATAGCATTGAATTTCATGTGATCGCATTACAAGAAATAAAAATCAAGAAGAGCGACATACGCCAACTAAACAACGGAACCCTTGTGATCCGTGGAGAAAAGGTTCCGTCACGAAATGTCTGCGGCGTGGACTTTGTCGTCCACCCGTCCATTGTGCATCTCGTCGACTCATACGTGATCCTTTCACCTGGCATAGCCGTCCTCCGTCTTCAACTGTCGCATCATAAGAAGATCACTATCGTCAACTGCTACTCACCGACCGACGTAGCTGATGAGAAGGAATTAAACGCGTTCTACTAGCAGTTGGAGAAAGTCATCCGCAATGATAAAGCTTATCATAAATTTGTTGTTAAAGACTTCAACTCCAGAATAGGAAAGGCCAACGAGAGCGAACACAGGATCGGAAATTTTGGATTAGGATAAAGAAATAAGAATGGGGACCGTCTCGCAGGAATCCTGACAGCAGCACGTCTCCTCCATGGAAACTCATTCTTCCAGGAGAAAGAAAGCCGCCTATGAGTCTTCCAACGGCATGACTCATGCGGAGATCGACCATATCCTGACAAATAGAAGATGGTGCCTACTTGAGACATCGGTAGTCCCGTCATTCTGTACTGGTTCCGATCACCGCCTTCTTCGCGCGAAGATTCGATTCAACCGCAAGCTGGAGAAGAACTCTCTTCATCGACCACGAAGAAAAAGTCTAGCTGTACACGACGAGAACATTCTGAACGAAGTCCTGTCCAAACGTGACTGGCAGATTAAAGAAGACCCGACCAAAGACTACGAGCTGCTTGTCGAAGGACTGAAAAGCTGTGCCGAATTGGCCACAGTTCCTCAAGCAAGAAGATCGGATCGCATCTCCATCACTACTAAGGAGTTGCTCGAAAAGAGAAGGAAACTGAAGCCTGATCCTACTGCAACACGTTTAACATGGCTAGTAATAAATACCAGCTGCAGAAGAGCGTTGGAGGAAGATCTACAATGGTACAAGCAAAAGAAAATACTGGAAGCAGAAGAGAGAAGAAGCAGTTTGAAAAAATGCTGTCGGGACTTGTGTGATTATAATGTTTCGATGTCAGCCCTGATGAACGAAGATGGGATCGTCAAAACTTCTCGCCATCATATGGAATTAATAGCGAGAACGTTCTACACCAACCTTTTCCGTTCCACAATCCCGTCCCGGGCCCTAATATCCCCGTTGGAGAAAAATCACCTGGAATTCTTCCGTGGGAAGTTCTAGTTGCGATAGAAAGCATGAAAAGAGGCACAGCTTCAGAACCCGATAATATCACTGCCGATTTCCTTAGAGCTGGAGGCCACAATTTACATGAACTTCTCGCAGATCATATGACAGGCTACCTTCAAAAGGAAAAAATCCCAGACCAGTGGAGGACGTCGCGCACGGTCACCCTGCTGGAGAAAGGAGACTGAAGGGATCTTCGTAACTATAGTCCCATATGCTTGTTGAGTGTACTCTACAAGCTCTTCACGAAGATTATCCTCTCGCGCATATCAAGGACATTGGATTAGGCGCAACCAGTCGAAGAAGCAGGATTTCGGAAAGGATTTTGCTGCATGGACCACATCCAAACCGTGTCCAGGGTCATCGAAGTTTGTCAGGAATACCGCTTGCCTCTAGTCCTAACCATTGTCGACTATGAGAAAGCGTTTGACTGTTGAAACGAATGCAATCCTATCAGCACTCATCGACCAAAGAGTGGACCCGTCTTACATAAGAATTCTGTGTGACTGTTGTCGAAATTGCACCACGAATATACAGCTCTCCCCGACCACTTGCCATAACAATTCCTATCAAACCTTCGTTTTGCCGACGACATTGGCATCTTCTCAAGAAGTACTAGCGAAGCAGAGATTATGAACGAGCTCAATGAAGCCGGGAAAAAGATCGGTCTCCGCATAAATCGAAAGAAGACCCAGTTCATGAAAAACACATGGTGCAAAGGCGAAAAAATTAAATTGGATGGCTCTCTCATTGCAGAGACCACCTCGTACGTACACCTTGGGCGATCAATGAACATGGAAAGCAACATGAAGGAGGAACAAGATAGAAGAAGGAGAGCAGCTTGGGCCGCATTCGGACCTCTCAAAGAAGCCACAGATCAACTGAAAGGCCCGAAAATCCTCGTACACCTTTTCGATTCAACGGTCCCCCAGCGCTCTGTTATGCTGCAGAGACGTAGGCTGATACTTCAACCACGTCAAGAATACTCTGCACTACTCATGGAGCGTTTAAACTATGTCTTCTGAAATACAAGCGACACTCTCGATATCTAGCCAGAATGCGAAGCTCTGATCTTCGATATCTGTCACATATTTGGGATCCAGGAGAATACAAGTCGATATTGAAACATAGATGGGCCGATCACATAATGAGAAGAACAGACGACAGATGGACGAAAAGAATAGTAGAGTGGACTCCAAAAGAATGCAAACGTCCCCTTGGACGACCACCTACACGTTGGACGGACGTGTTCGTAAGCAAAGGTAATTAGCTGTACCCGCAGCTGCAGTTGTTTTACAGATCACGATATAAGACTCGCAAGCGCTGCCATGCTCGAACAAAACCACCTCCATGGACTACGATTGCGAGAGAAAGGAACGAATGGGATATATACTGGGGTCCGCACAGCTCGTAAAGACGGACCGTCCAAGTATCAGAGTAAGTACATATTCATTTTATCCCTCTATCTTGGCGTTAAACTAGTAAACTCAAGAGTAACAACTACGTCACAAGATTACCTACTTGAATCGGAATATTCGCTGAGGAAAACCACCGTCGCAAGAACAATTACTAGCGACTAAATAGGAAAAAAGATGATGATGAAGATAAGTAGGAAATCTCCTAGATGCAGCAAATTGCGTATTTTCCTTCGTTGATACTCGGTGGTCCAGACTAGCAACTCTACTATTCGAATAGAAAGAGATTATATTATTACGTTCTTTGAGAGGGGAATAAGATGAAATAGAAGTGCCAGTCGAAAATCTAAAGTGAGTACATCCGTGATTACTCGGCTGAATCCTCCCTCAGCCTGCTTTCTCTAGGGCGGAGCTACGAGGGGAAACGGAAAGGAGGCGGAGACATGGAAGTCGACGCAAACTGCAGCCACTTCCGACACGTACATCCGACCGAAGCCGAGGATTCTCAAGCGGTCCGGCGATGAACGGATTGTCCGGGAGCAATTGGCGATGTGTCAATGAATGAAAGGTACGGATGACGTCAGAATGTGTTGTATTACTGATTAAGCGATGACGTTAGCCATTGTCGTTTAGCAAAAGTCATCTTGATAGCTGAAGAGTTAGGGATGAACATAAATTATGACACGCGTTTGACTTTTTTTTGAAGTGAGTAACAAATTCGTTATCTCAGATATGCATAGAAATAAGCTTTAAATCGCATAAGAAATGGTAATGCGAGACAAAGGTCCTTCTGAATAGACTGACGTCTCCTAATAATTTACTGCAAAATCGATAATCTATCAGCCCTTTGGTGATGTATAACCATTCTTATATCACGAAAATAGCAGTAACAACAGTAAAATAATAAAAAGATGAAGCTCTCGGCGTTGATCAATTTCCGACGGATGCGCCATGCATTCGACTTCATTAAGCATTGTTTGGAGGTGATTGAATGCAAATCTGGCCTTTACAATAACTCGCGGTGGCCTACCGAGGTAACGAGCCAGTGCTGGCTGCTATCCTCCTAGACAAGTTTGGTACCAATTTGCCGATCCCGGAGGAATAGAAGGCTTGGTGGGCCATGGACGCGGGGATCGATTCCACGTGTGCGTTGTTGGGCGTGTCCGAGCACTGCGCTACACGTGCCAACAACAGTAGTGGTAAAAAAAATAATGGATGGCTTGGATCGTGATTTTTTCGTCTTGTCTTTTTATGCGATTAAACCTCCGTGTTGTTGTAGTTGTTGGTGGGTCGTTTTCGAATAGCGGAATTAGAAAACCTCTTGATCTACAATTAGTTAAATAATGTTGACAACATAATGGCGCTCATCTTATTTTTCAGGATTATTCCATAAACCTCTTTGAATATGACAGAGGGAGTAGTGAATTTTCGGAATAAGAACCCACTTCTGCAACACAACATCAAGTAAACTGCCGAAATCGGTGGAGAAGACGGAACCGATACCAACGGTTGGCGTGTATCATCGACTATCCGCAATCTGACATCAGTCATGAATTGTGATGTAGAATAATGTAGTATTCGATAATTTTAAACATGGTTAATCTGGCACGAGGTTGGTAGAAAACTTTTATTCGATTAACGTTTCGGCGTTTTCGCCTCTTTCAGGGCCTGTTGGTCCGGGTCGATAAGTCCCAAGTCGATGAATAAAAGTGTAGTGCTCGTTAAACAGAAGGCCTAGCCCAGAACAATATCACTACTGTTCCGTCACGTCCATCATCGCGGAACATCTCTTTGAACACTCAAAAAGCATCAGCCTGGAGAAGAACTTTAAACTTTCGTTGATATCAACTACAACTACTGGTCTCATCCAGAACGAAGAAAGAAGTTTTAGTTAAAGCTCAGTCAATTACTTGAGTAATTTGAACACATTAAATTGTCTGATTAGTCAGAAAGAAGCAGTAAAATCAATGATGACGAAAATTGAAGTCATAGTCGCATGAAAATCCTAGCAAGGATTCTGGAAGACGTGCATTAACTCGACACCGTTTCGTAGGAAAATTGCTTGCAAAAAACTGCTTATTGGAATGAGCGTTGAATAAGACATATCCATTCAGTAAGAGATATGTTGAAAACGGGAAGGCGTTCTGTGGCTAGCCAGATCACTTGTTTAAGTGCCCATAACTACCAAGAAGGGCTTGTGTGGCGCAGTGGTCGGAGGTGCCCTGCAACACACACGTGGAATCGATCTCCGCGCCCATGGCCCACCAAGCCTTCCATGCCTCCGGGTTCGGCAAATTTGTACCAGACTTGTTTAGGAGGATAGCAGCACTGATTCGATACATCGGGAGGCCACCGCGAGTCATTTTATAGGCAAGATATGCATTAAGTCACTTCTAAACGATACTTAATGAAGTCGAATGCATGGCACGTCCCTCAGGGATTGATCACCGCCGAGAGCCTCATCTTTTCTAAGTCTCAAGGAATACTCGGATGTCTATTACGAAAGAAAAAACCAACTAAAGGTTTTTGGAACAAGTTGGATCATCATCGTCTTTGTGATGACTTAAGTCATAACATTTTTGATAGCTCCCATTTCGTTTTCACTTCTAAATTTGGCATTGTTTGTGATGATCAGCCCTTCTAGCATTTTCGTCTGTTTACTGAGTGATTCAAACTGTTTCCTCACTTACTAGCAGACTTTCCTTTACTCGATAATGGTATCCTTTTCCTACGCTTCCCATTATCTGGCTAGGAAAAATTACATTCTTAACACCTAGAGCCTCTCCTCTCATTGATTATAACTGGTGAAGAGATTTTAAACTCGTAGGATATTAAATTACCCAGTGTCCTTTATATGAACATCTTATTACTTTAATAGCTCAGTTATAGACTATGCATAACAATTTTGTCACTAAGTAATAGGCGATTTCCGGCAGTCATCAATTTCTAAGCGATTATCGTGACGATAAGATTGTTCGTGATTGCAGAATGTCTATGGGATTTCACGGCATGTTGACATTCCTATCTCATGAGGTGATCTCATGACCTTAACCAATAAAGTAGGTCAATCACAATGGACAACTATAGGATGTCAAGTGTTTATATGGAGGAGAAAATGGCTATTGAAATGTCTAAGGTTTTTCAAACCAACCTTCATTAAGACGTCGGCAAAAATAATCGATATGCTTCTCGATTATTAAGCAAACACGGGGTTGGTATAAAGTATTTGGACAAATATTTTGGATTAAATAGTTAAATATTTTATATCAATGTCGTGTTTGCTTAAGAATCGATGAGGGTGTCCAAAGTTCAGTGATAACATCGGGGCTGTCCAAACTGATTCTTATTGTCGCGTTGAAGAAGACAATAGGAGAAGCACAATCGGATCGATAGCATGATCTATGCACATTTAGTTCCTTGATGACGTCATAAAGTCCTTTTCCTGTTCTGGAATATTGTCCAGAATATCCAGGACAATGTTGCTACGTGATTGTTCTCACATATATCCATGTTGTCATCACATCATCACATCGTTCTCCATTTTCCTATTGTCCGAATAAATCCTGAATATGAATGGGTCTTTAAAACAGAACCGATTTTCATGTACATATTGACTCGTCTGTATTGCCTAAGCGGGAACTTCAAGGCTAGAACAATCTAGTAGAAAGTATAAACCCTCTAAAAGCCTTCATTTTCCGTCGACGCATTGCAATCGATCGATATTTACTGTTTGCCCGTTCGCAAGCGATCCGCTTTTAATAATTCACGCTGTGCAGACAGACTACTTCTGACTATGAAACCTTAAATATCACTTGTTTCTCTTTGGTTTGTTGTGAAATTCATCTTTGTAGTAGTAAGAGCTTTAGTATTAAGTTAAGATGAGCTATTCGATCACGACATCGTAATCATTCCTTTCCTTGTCTTGTCGACGATCAGATGTTTTCGATTGATCATAGATCACAACGAACGTGTCGCTGGAGACGAGAATTGAGCCGAACAGAACTAACGAAGTGCTCAGAATTCTCTTCTGTTCTTGCTTTTCCTTCCTCACTTTCTCTTTCGTTTTTTAGTCCAACCGGTTACGTCCTTTGATTTCTGAAAGAAAGAAAAGTTTTTACTTTATGAATTTTTCATACCTAGTTGATGTAATCAAGTAGCTGACCAATTTGACTAATGAGCACGCGTTTTAACCCTCATGGGACAAATCTGAAAGAAAGCCCTGAAAAACAAAGTAGAATGAGGTGCTTTTAAAAACCTTAAGACGTTTTCAGTTCTGTTTTGTTTAACGCTTAAACCTTGAAACTTTTCTTTATAGGTTTTCTTAGATTTTTTGTATGTTATGAGAGCTGAAAAGTTTGAAGTTTGTAAGAGTCAAAGGTTTTCTTCTTTTAAAGGTAATGATTCTCATAAAACAATTGGTTTCAACATATTTATTACACTGCTGGCTAGAGAATGGCAGAGAGAAGGGCAAAATGGTTGCTTCAGTGATGCAGTGGGTAAGACGTGTCTCCCGGAAAGGATATTCGCGGGTTCGAATATGCCTACGGGCAGGTTTTCGAAATAGAAAATGAAGAGAGACTAGGGTAAACAACTAGTGCATTCCATTCCGATAAGAGGTTAACAGCGAGTGGCAATTACTGGTTGTTTTCTTAGTTTTCAATGAGACGTGATATTCTTTGGTCTTTTTCCTATCAATATCCCTTTTCACAGCTAGAATTATGTGCTCTAAAAAGGAAGTGCTCAGGGTTTTATGTGTTCTTTAGGACGGTGATTGCAGCTAAACCTCTCTCTCTCTCTCTCTTCCCTCTCTCCCTCTCTTTCTCTGACACTTTTTCAACTTCGTCGACTTGTTACGTTAGAATCGTTCCCTAGAGATGATTCGTTTCCTTTTTCTCTTTTTCTCTTCCTGATTTCGTCTATATTCTTCCATTTCTTCCATTTCTCTGCTTCAATACATATGTCATGTTCTTTAACTACCAGCGGTCCTTATCCAATCATTCTTGATGACAATCGTTAAAGTCGAACATTTTCAAAACAGAACCCGTTGAATCGAAATGAGGCCTTCCTTTTTTCATTCTCCGTCTTCTCTCATTCATTTCTCATTCACTTTCATCCATACATTGACTTTTATTAACGCTTTTCGTAATAGAATCTGAGGATAAGGTGATTCGATTAGCTTTTCATTTACTGCATAGTTAGTCTGTGTTAAAATTTTACTTCTTAAATAAAACTAGTTGAGCGAAAGGCGAAAAGAAGAACCCGCATGGTGTGGTGGTGGACGCGTTAGCCCCCGGAAGTGATAATAGCGCGTTCGTTCCCCACCACAAACATCTGCGGTCCGAAGTTTTGCAAATATCTCAGCATCATCTTAGTTCTAAATAGATAGTTAAATATGGACCTTATGTGTGTTCATTAAGAAAATAGCGAGTTAGAAAAACGCATCCGATTAATATCCTGGTGAGATTAAGCGCAATAAGGATGAAACAACTGAGCGAAGATTTTTTTCCGTTGTTATTATTATGACGTCATGAGAAATTACTTCCCAGCAGCTATTGAGTAATGTTGGAATTCGCGTAAATCATTCTCTTTTGACAGAGCTGAGTCGAGGCTGGCTTTTCGACAAACGACAATTAACTCATTAATAGAATGGAAGAGTTGAGCACCTTACAGCACTATGGAAGAGACTTTATTCTTTCGGAATAGTTTTTGTGAAATATTTTTTCGTATTCTAAGTTCATTTAGAATCTAAAGTCTCAAGAACTCTTTAAAACTCAAAATTTTCGAAAACTTCCAGCACAATCGGGATCGTTATCGTGGCAGAAGAGTGCAGTGATTCCTTAGCTGTACATCTGAGTGGTACACTAAGGGACACCATCGGTCCTACTGAACGAAATCCTGTTTGTTCAAACTGCTTTCCTGTTAGATATCGATCCTTGGCATAAAAAACGAAGCAAGGATGTCTCGTGAAATCCAGAAAATTGGAATGTTTTCACCATAGAACAAGAGTACTTGTATCTTGTAGGAAGAGATCCGTAGATGTTAGAGGTTTTTTATTCAGGTAAGCATTATACTAGAGTTAAGATGTGGTTAGTTAGAAGGTAAAGATAGCCATTGTATTGGCTTTCATGACTTCATATGGGATCAGCTCGGTCGTGTATGTGTTATCGCTTTCACAACTGTGCACACTGTTATCTGTGTACATACTACTGAGTGTTTCGGACCATGAGCGTTGATTTCAATGCGCACGCTTCCTTGTGAACTATTTCGCTGCGCGAAGCTTTTTGCCAGACTTTTTGTGATTAATCGATAGTTTGTTGAACACAGATTTTATACCGGGGCCAAGCCACGGATAAGTTTTCTCAATGCGCTATTCATGGAGAGAGTCGTTTTCGGGCCGTGCAATGGAAAGAGACGAAGAATTGCGCTTCAAATATTGTAGAAAACCGCGAGAAAGACTGATAATAGCGTCATTAGCTAATAGACGATTTTTTAAATCACACAAAAGAGGTGTCCAAAAACTTGGGAACACACGCAGAAGAATATAACGGAGTTAGAGAGAGAAGTAGAAGTTAGACAACGAGTACCTCTTGCAAGAGCTCACAGACCATACGTCTTGGTTTCAATGTGCACTCCGATTGCATTCCAATTGTGATCGGTGCGATGAGTCTAACACACGAAAATTGTTGCGGTAGTGAAAGGATAAGAAATCGTCAGGCACTTGAGTAGGTGAACAAATTCGCGACATAGCAAAATATGGAGTTCAAGCGACTTTGCATTCCAGATATCCTTCCGCAGATTTCATCCTCACATTACTAGAAGCATGGGTGTTTGCATTGAAACGATTCCAATACAATAATTTATTCTTTTCTTTCTAAGGCTTGAACATTTTGTCATCTGTGGTGAACGTGTTAGTCCCCGGAAAGGGTAATAGCGCGTTCGTTCCCCAGCTCAGACACCTGCGGTCCGGAGTTTTGCAAAATATCTCGGCATCATTGTGGTTATTTCGTCATCTTTTTCTGACTTTTAAATTCGTGCAATTCTTCGTAACAACCGTCGATGTCTAGTTCTCGTTAATACGTCTCGCTCGACAAATTCTATTTCCTGTTCAGCGTCGCCCTCAAGAATTATGGAGTGCGAATGGGGTTTTTTTCGCTGAGAATATGATGACAAATAGTATTTTTGATTGCGAAGAATAGTGATTTGTGCCGCTAACCATGAATTAATTTCTTTATGCTTTTGTACACAAATCTGTCCATCAATACTAGCTGTTGTTGAAAGAGAAGGGGCCGCATGTAGCGCAGTAGTTGGACGTGCACTGCGACGCAAACGTGGTCGTCGATTCGATCCCGCGTCTCGGGAAGTGAAGCCCTCATCCCTGATGTCGAGGAATTGTTGCGGGACTTGTGTGAGAGGGTAAAAATCATGACTTGATACACTCATAGGTATCAAAAGGTTATCATTATATAGGACAAATGTGCATTTAGTAACCTCTATAATGCTTTACAGTTCAGTGTTTTGCTGGATCCCAGTCATGCATTTGTATCTCATCCAAGCCAATATTGAACACTTAGCGTAACACATAAGGTCTAATGTCAGTTTTTCATGTTGCTGATAAACTTTTGATAACTAGAATGCCTGAGGGGTTGAAAGCATCATAGCCTTATAGAAAAGCCTTTATCTATTCTGATGTAACTATGTTTCTTTAAGATTTATTTGATTTTTAAAGTTGTTTGGAATTAAAATTTGCAAAGAGGATGAAAATGAGACTTAAAATTTCAATGTTCTAGACGAAATCTCTGCACTCGTAACACAAATGACGCATTAGGAGACAGGCGAAATGAAGGACTCGCATAGTGTGGTGGTGAATGCGTTACTCCCTGGAAACGATAACAGCGTGTTCGTTCCGCACCGCAGACAGCTGCGGTCCGGAGTTTTGCAAATATCTCAGCAGCGTTATGGTTATATTTTACATAACACTCTGCCATTTGAAATTAGTAGACAGTAAATAAAACCGTCGACAGTATAGTGTTTTACAAACGAAATTTAGCTTATTTAACTGGTTCTTTGTTTTCCTCGTCGGAAAAAAAGAGAGAAATTTGGCGCAAGTACGGTTTTTGGGTACGACTTAATCAGGATTTCATTTCAGCACAAGAAGAGATCTTGCTTATTATTGGCGGATTGATTCTATTGGTTTCCATTTCAATCGTTTTCACATACTATTGCCGAACTTTTATAGAAATTCTTCGGACGAACTTTCTAATAACATCGGCTTAGTTGAATATGTTGTTTTCTTCTTGAACTGACAAGCGGTTAATAGAAACTTTGTTCAATACTGGCTGACATTTCGCCTTCTTCAGAGCCTGAGCAGCTCAATTTGACACGCAATCTACTCAGCCAAAAACTTTTATAACCTGAATAGAAAAACTCAGTGCATAAATTACATTCACATAGTAGAGAGATTTTTTGAACACTCATTTCTTAAAGGACTGAAAAAAGTGCCTGGTTCAGGTCAGAGAATCAGCCTGAGGCATGGCTCCAGTTCACGCGTGATCATAGGGCACTCTACTCGACGGTTCACTTTTGGATTTCTGGAATTTATTTAAAGCGCTTTTGACGCGCTGATATTTTAGAGTCTTGTACGAGGATAGTGACTTTTACTTCAAAATCTTTTCTGTTATGCCTTCATGCTCTATGCAGTGAAGTGTTTTGGTGTTTTGTTCAGCTTTAAGTTTCACAAGTGCAACGGTGTACTTGATTTCTTCAAAACCATGTGGGGATGAATGCGTAGGCGAGACGGGCAGATCACTTTGCGTTCCTAAAATGAAACACCTAATTGGAAAACTTGAAGCGAAATAAAACGCTCCACTGAGCACGCGTAGCGCACAAATATACAAAGGTGAAGATTTTGAACTAAAATCACTATACTTGCACAGGAATCTAAAAAATCAGCGGGTAAAGCTCTTGAAGCAGTTAGGGTAAATTCGAGTAATTCAAAAATGTATTGCTGGATATCGTAGAAATGCTTACAAAAACATGGCTGTGGAAGAGTGAAGTGTCTCCGTGCTCACCGTAAACACCTGCAAAAACTACTTATTAAGCTTCACTCGTTTAAGGGATACACAAAGTATCTCACCTCGTGGAACACACTGCATTGTATTTCTTTTCTAAAGAAGCAACTAAGCTTGGCGTTTCTCTCTGAGTTTGGACATAGAACTTTTCTGTTCAATGTCACCCCAGATCCATGTTCGATGTGTCCATGTATTTGCACTCACTTGATTGCATGACACTCGCAGATTCGAAGTGCAGGAAACAATCTGTAAATGTGCAAGCCACACCCATTCACATAGTGTGATTGCCTTGAATCCAATGACATAATGATCATAGTTCCTCATGAGTATCCGAGAAGGAAAATGGGATGCTCTTCAGGTCTCTAGAGGACCGTACGGAAGCCAATGGGTCGCTCTTGCATAGGACATGGGTGAGTGAAGGAGACTACTTATCACTCGGTTATCAGCGGAGGTATAGGTGAATAATAGATGGTTATATACTTATGGAAGGTATCTTACACAGGAGAAATAACGAATATAAATGTCGAATCTACTTCTCACAGCAAGTGCTTTCGTCGGTGTTTAACTCCTCTATGCTCCATCTGGGGAGAATTCTCAAACCACTACTTTAGGTACTTCGAACTTTTTTCCAGATTCTTCAAAGTTGTACATTTTTAAATGTGGTTGAGAAATTATCTCTTTAAGGGCGATTTAACCTTACCTACTGACAATGGTCTTCTTGAAGTACACGGTAATATATTGTACTTTTTTAGCGCCACAGTTTTCCTTACTGGTTCATCGTCTCATAATCCTAGTATGATTTTGTGTTAGTATTTATCGTTTTCTATTTGATCAACTGGGCTCCATTTTTTGCCAATGCATTAACAACACTACGCATTGATTTCAACACGCAGTTGCTTGTAAAACTAATGGCGCCGTTCAACTCTAAACAAATGCTTCTCAGCTCGTAGTGGTCTTTATCAAATAAAGTGAAAATCAATGGTTTTTACAGACAGAGAAAACAGTGTGCAGGTTTTCTTTCCAGTATTTATGGACCGAGAGAAAATCAATTTCCTCTTTTCTTTTTTCTCGTCAACGTTCCTAGGATTTCGTCCAGCACATTGGTGCCTTTGAATGTATGACTGATTTTTGCTGCTGCCGCATTTTTGTTGAGATGTAAAAAAGGCAGCTGTACATTTCAAGCAGATTTTAGACTAAGGGAAGTTATTGAAAAGGTTATGAAAATATCACATATATATACATATACCTATATATATAAAAAATATGTATATATATGCTCAAATGGTGCTTGTGGCGCAGTGGTTGGATGCGCCACTGCGACACACACGTGGTCCTCGCGCCCGTACTCCACCAAACCTTCCATCCTTCGGGGTCGGCAAATTGGTACCAGACTTGTCTGGTAGGATAGCAGCACTGGCTCGATACATCGACAGGCCATCGCGAGTCATTGTAAAGGCCAGATATGCATTCAATCACCTCTGACGATACTTAATGATTCCTAATGTATGACGCATTCCTCAGGGATTAATCAACGCATCTTTATCCTTTCATCCTTTGTATATATATATATATATATATATATATATATGTACATACTGTTAGAGCTATTTGTTAAAACTTTTCAGTCAGTTTATCAGGTTCTCAATTCTTCAAGCGCTGTAATTATCGAAAAGTTACCGACTGTTGTCAAAAAAGTAGCTCTAACAGTATGTACATAATATATATCTGTATAAAAAATAAATGGATAAAGCTGTAGGCGTTGATCAACCCCTGAGGGATTCGCCATGCATTCGACTTCATGAAGCACCGTTGGAAGCGATTGAATCCGTATCTGGCCTTTACAATGACTCGCGGTGGTCTATCGGTGTATCGAACCTGTGCTGCTATCCTCCCAGAGAAGTCCGGTACCAATTTGCTCATCCCGAGGGATGGTAGGCTTGGTGGGCCATGGGCGCGGGATCAATTCCACGTGTGTGTCGCAGTGGCGCCTCCAACCACTGCGCCAAGGTAGTAAGACAACCTGAATACTACTGCAATTCTTCAGTTTCTTTCAAAATAATTTTTCTGTTCCTCGGAACTACATCGCTTGCTATTCGTGTGGAGAAAATAGTAATGAGTGCCTGGTTACGGCTAACGTCAGGGATTCGCCTTCACACAACATCGCCCGTCCGAAAGCACAAAGTTCTTTACCCTCTTTGAATCATGGAAGCTCAACGTGTATTCAAATTGTGTAGCTTACACGATGTTGATAAATTATTAAACTAAATTATTAAATTAAAAATCAATTTATCAACCTCGTGTAAACTCAATAATTTGAGTACATATTGATTATTTTGCAACTGAGGTTAAATGACGGTCGGTTTGAAAATTAAGGAAACTAATTTGCGAGAAACCACTAATTTTTATTGCCTGCGCAATACTCACAGCAAGCCTTCTTCCTAAGGGAATAATTCTTTTTAGTTATTACTGGAACAGTTTCATTACTCAAAAGAAGCTTAAGTGCACTCATTTTAAGATTCCGTTACCTTACGACTCAGTTTCTTGAAGGGAAGTGCCCACTCTGATAACTTTCTCCCAACTGAGTTAAACGAATGAAATCTTAGCCTCATTCCCAGCTTGGATGACCATTCCAAGAAATGGAATTCTAGTTTACATAGCAATTCACACCGTCGAAAATACCGTTATCGCAGTTTAGACAGGTGTGCAGCCAGTCTGCCGAAGATATCCATTGTAATCATTTAATGAAGAAACCCAATATGAAGAGGATGGATTTGTTTAAAATGGTAGTGGTAGTTTTCCACATAATGATGTTTCAAAACCGACTTCCCTTTAACCTCGGTATGACTAATCAATATGCATTCTTTCTTTGATAGGCTTACACGAGGCTTATAAACATTATTTATTTATTTATTTTATTATTTATTTAAATCAATAGAACTAGCTGAGAGACAGGCAAAACTAAGGACCCGGATGGTGTGGCGGTGAAGTGCGCTACTCCCCGGTAAGGACAATAGCGCGCTCGTTCCCCACCGCATACACCTGCGGTCCGGAGTTTTGCAAATATCTCAGCATTATATACGATAAACATTATTTATTTTTTATTTCTGGTTAACGTTTCAACGATATCGTCTTCATCAGAGCCGATGATCCGAGTCGATGGTCCACAGTTGTTTGTGTCATTTGGATCATCGGGTCTGATGAAGACGATAACGTCGAAACGTTAGCCGAAAATAAAAAATGTTATCAACGTCATGTAAGCTTATCAAAGAAATAATACATACGCTTTCCACATAGTTAAACATTTCCGTCTGCCACATTTTGCAGATCTAAGCACGCTGTCATGTGCAGGACTCATAGTGCTACAACTCAAGCTTCCCGGAGCGATATTCCATTCACCTCGACATTAGTTGACTACTAATTGTGTTCTTGTATTTTTTGTATATCCTGATAATCTGATACCATGATATTAAATTGTAAAACGCCTACTTCACAATATTCAACGTCCTAACGAGTTTTTGTCTTCTTCGAAGGCTGAAAATGACAAGATCAACATCTAAGGTCCAACATAAGTGGGCTTACGCTTATGAGTGGACGCGAATTGGATAGGATAAATTGACACTGGCCCATTTTCTTTGTGATTGCTTCGTTTACGGCACATGTCTTCTACTGTGGTTTTTGATCTAGTCGATAGCTCCTCGAAACCAAACCAGTGTTCCGGGTATCGGTCGATAGAAATTTTTACTAAGAACTTCAAAATTTATTGAATTTTAGTGAATTTATTTGAATTTAAATTTACTGGGCTATCCTTCGGATGGGCTTGTTTAGTGGCGAGAGATCGTTGCTGATGAAGACAGTCCCCACCACAGAGATAGTTACCGCTGATTGAGATTCAAAGATGTCTAAGCAGCACTTAACCCATTGACGATGGCGCGTAGTACTACTTTCCACCGCATGGGATTATGCCTCATTTTCAGCCTTTTTTCTTTATTTTCTGGCAGTAAGAAGAAATTTTTCAATTACTAGAGGAGTTGAGATGGTGAGAATACGACAGAATTCTAGGAGAGACTTTTCTGCATTGTTCTATGAGGATAGATGGTATTTATGCTGTTATCTATTATATGCATGGATGCATGTTGCGTAGTAGTCGGAAGCGCTCTGCAATACATATGGGATCGATCCTTGCGCTCAAGGCTCACCGAGCCTTCCATCTCTTCAAATTAGTACCAGACTTGTTTGGGAGGATAGCAACACTGGCTCGATACATCAGTAGACGACCGCGAGTCTTTATAAAGGTCACACATGCATTCGATGATACTTAATGAAGTCGAAAACATGGCGCATCCCTCAGGGATTGATCAACGCCGAGAGCTTTATCCTTTTTTTATTTTCACTATATGTTGCTATTGGTACCTTTTGCAAATTACTATCAGCATTTAGAAGCGTTTAGCAACTTATATTGGGTCTATTTCGAATTTTTTATACCCATTTATTCTATACAATGACCACAATTCATCATAGCGTTTAAAATGAAATAAAGTCTCTTAACTATCAAATTAGTCGCCAGTGATCTGGTTTGAAGAAGTTTTTTGTATATTTCTAAGTGCAGAGATACCTTTTCTAATCTTGCCCCTCCTACCTTGATCAGCTTTCTATGAGCCACCGAATGAATATAAATTATGTGGAGCTTTGGCACCAACTGAATGGAAAAAATACACTGTTGTGTGGAGGTCGTTGTTTTTATCACGCATTCATGGCTCGCCAAGCCCTTCATGCTTTCAGGGTCAGCAAGTTGCAACCAGATTTGTCTGAGAGGGTAGCAGCACTGAATTCGCACATCGATAGGCCACCGCAAGTCACTGTATAGGCCAAATACGCATTCCATGATCTATGACGATGGTTGATGTGGTCGACAGCATGGTCCATCCCTTAGGGATTGATCAACGCCTAGAGCTTTATCCCTTTGTCCTTTAATGTATATCGTCCACTTACGTCATCTCATATTTACATTATAGTATATATAGAATCTATTATGGCTTAAACACTAATGTCTTACACTTTGAAAAATCTTTTCGCAAAGACAATTTGGTAAATTGAAGAAATTGAGGAAATATTGAGGAAATTTGAACAAATGTGTTGTTTAATTCAGGATGGCTTGATTTTCACAACGTTGCATTCATCGATGTGCTTCCATGCAGTTTACTCTTGGCAACAATTATTTATTTTTATTATGGTAACCGGGGGCGAATAACACAGTGGTAATGATGCCGATCATCACTAGCGCGGTGCTAGTTCGATCACGCACCAGGCTCACCGAACCTCTCATCCTTCAGGAGCTGGGAAATCGGGAACGTGATACCGGACTTGTCCGGAAGAAGTCACTCTCTGTAATCCAAGTGGAAGAGCTCTAGCCCGACAATCTTAAGACTCCAGGAAGAATCGACTAGACCAGCATTCTACGACATTGAAGATGAAGTGAAAATCGTGAAGCAGCGGTCAAAGCCACACGTAAAAGTTGAAGGAGCTTCGTGGATGATGGACGTGAGGAAATAAGTGGAAGACTGGTTGTGTAAAAATAAAAATTTCTGGTGTTTTTAAAAGCGACCGTCATTTAACTTCGGTAGTAATCAATACCCATTTGGATTGTTAAACTAACAGGATGTTCATAAAGGCTTTTATTTGGCTAGCGTTTCGCCGTTTCTATCTCCATCAGAGCCAACAATAACCGTTTACTGATGTTTTAAACATTGTATTCAAAACATTCAGTTAGAATCCTGTTCCCTTGACATGAGTAGAATAGAACGCCGTCTGGTGGTTTGAGTTCCCCACTAAGAGTTTCCCTTGGATGTAGTTTTCAAAAACTTTTAATGTCGATGAGCTAGGGGAAAGACTCCTGTCATGTGTCGTATACATCATAGTAATATCCTTATGGTCGTTCCATCACAGTACCATTATGTTTTTTCGATTCTACTGGGCTTTCATTTGTAATGTTCTCAGCGTCTGGTAGATAAGTTGCTTATAAAATCCTTTTTTGTTCTTCCTACGTATACCAATTGGGAATTTAAAAAAATCAAAAATAGCAAAATGAAATATAAAATAAAAAATAGAAATAAAAAAATTAGAGTGGGTTTTCACCTGGAGCAATATCTCATCTAAGATGATTCTCTTATAGCAATTATCGGTGTGTAAGTGCATCCGTTGGCCGATCAAATCGTCCATAAGTTCCATCGCTATCAATTCAACCATTCACGTCGAGTTGTTCTCCTACCTACACGCTACGATCCTCCGTCTGGAACCGCCTTCAGTGCACAGCGTTAATGTTTTTATACCATATTTGTGAGATTGCTGGAATTCAATGCTCTGTTTAAAAGGCGTGAAGGAAAGAGGCAGAACTCATCAAAGCACTCGTTCATGCCAGGCCTCCAGATTCCATGGCAATTTCTACTGCTAACTTCGGTAAGTGGTCTAATGTTCTACAGACGGATATGTCTATGTCTATTGTAAACCTTGAAAAATTGAACTTCTGCTTTTCCTTGGGACACAAGTGTATGGAATTCGTACACCCGGTTGGAACGCTAATGATCTTTTTTAAATTTACTGATTCTTTTCTTTACATTGGTCGTAATCTCTTGTCCTTTCAATGGTTATTGTGCCTGAGGCTGCTTCCGGGTACACCGGCAGTAACCCAACCTTTCAATTTTAAGCAAACATTTCTCAACTCATAATGAACTTAAAAATACAAGCCAGGAAGCTCTACAGACCCTTGCTAACCATACAAAGGTTTGGTTCCTCTGCCAAGGCTTTTAGTTACGATTTTCTGGAGCCCATACAGGCCATACTCTTTTGTGGGAACTCGTAATTCAAAGCACGAATTTCTTTAGTAGACCACAATGAAGATCTGAAATACATCGATGCTTACTGTTGCTGCTCTTGTTTTAAAAATTAAAAGTTCTGCATTCATTCTTCATCTTCTGTGAAAATCGAGTTTTTGAATGAGATTTCTTTAGTCCGCCAGAGCTAAATCACTTTCATAACGTTGTCGAGTTCTCAACACCCTAAAAACTTTGCCTTATTTATTAGAGGAGGCAGCATTGTCCATTATGCGCGAAGCATATAAAAATCAAATTTGACCAATACTTGGCTGTCAAATCCGACTTTCTATTAACCTCGGCATTGATTGAATATATCTTTCTACTTCTGTTCAGCAAACACGAGGTTCTATTTTATTTCCTTATTTACGTACAAGCTAACGTTTCGGCGGATTTCGCCTTCCTCAGAGCCTGGAAAGTTCAACTTGACAGCAATCCATTCGGCCAAACACCTCCATAACCAAACAGAGAAAACGCTAAACCAAGATTTCAATCACATTTAGCATAGCTCTGCACACTCACCGCTTTCTATGAGTCTTCCACTGAGTATATCGCGTGAAGACCGACCGCACAGAATTCATGTGCCCCTCCCATCAGAATAACAGGTTTATATACTGTCCAATATCGCGCGTGATAACGAGGCATTCCTCCCTGCGGTTCATTTTCGGATTTTTGGAATTAATCCAGAATGCCTCTAGAGTTTTACGCGCTTGTGTTCTCGATTCTTGCGTGAGGATCGTAACCCTTACTTCAAAATCTTCTCCGTTATGTTTCTGCGTGCTATGCGTACCTAGTGGAGTACTTAGCTTACGTTTGCCGACTAGGTGTTCTTTTATACGTACACAGAGTGGAGAAACGAAGCAGTACATGGAAGAGCTTAAAGAATATGGAAAAGACGAAATACATCAGCGTAGTTACTATCAAAATATGTAAAAACTGAACTATAGAGCAAAAATGCACCAAAGCCAAAAGAGACGGGATCAGATCCTGTGTGTTGCTTAGTTCGTGTGGTGGTTGCTTTTATTCTTTCGGCCTGCTACGTGGGACTTTTACCTCAGTAAGTAGGTACCATGGTTGAAAATCTCAAAGTAGGGTAAAGAAACCATTTGTAAACTTAACAGAACCATGACAAAAAGCAACAAGATTGACAATTCTGTGTACAATATATGCAACAGCGTAGTCAATAGGCAGATGCAACGAGGTGCACTTATAATGGCATACTTGATGCCTTAACGGCTCGTCCTCACTAGTTGTGCGGACCCTACCATAATCTCCATTTTTTGGAGGTTGGCTGGTTAAGCCATTGTGGTTTCGTGGAATCTCAAGGTCCGCCTGGCCAAAGTCTGCCCCAGGTCTTCACCGCCACAGCCAGTCGCAGCCGTTGTGGATCAGATCGAGTTTCGCCGCCATACGACTTTGATACCAGGACGGTGGTGGATCCTGGTATTAGTTTAGTCTGAGCTAGGCTTCCTGATGGAAAAGCTGGTCTCTTCAGCTTGGGAGACCCTCCCAGGGAGATAAATCTCCCCGCTGAACATCGCAGCTCGACAACCAGGAACACCTCCCAGCCACGATGAGGCGGTAAGCCGTTGGGAGGTATAATGACATAGTGCCTACTAAAGTGAGTTCATGCTGTGTTGTGAGAAGATATGCACGGATCATAAAGTTGCTGCCTTTATTAATGAAGGACTTCACAATTATTACAACAACAGAAAAGAACTAGTTGAAAGACAGGCGAAACGAAGGGCTAGCATGGTGTGGTGGTGAACGCGTTAGTCTCCCGAAATAACGCGTTCATTCCCCGCTGCAGACACCTGCGCTCCGGAGTTTTGCAAATTTCTCAGCATCACTGTGGTTGAGTCACACCTAATACCATGCCGTGAAAAATTGTAATAGGAAGTAAATAGAAGTTAAAATTTCCCAGGATCGACTTTCTGTTAACCTCGGCATTGGAATATGAATGCTTCGTTTTCTTGTTCAGCAATCGCGAGGTTGTTATAGAGCGTACATTTATTTAATTCCGTAGAAAAACACAGTACAACACAACAGTAGTTGAGGTTTCGGCAGTATCGCCTTCTTCAGAGCCGCTTTTTTCGTGACTTCCAGTGAGGAAAACTAGAACAGATCGCAGATGCGACTATAATCAGCTCTCTTCCTCATTGGAAGCCACTTAAAAAGCGGCTCTGAAGAAGGCCGAAACGTCAGCTACTGTTGTATTGTATTGTATTTTTTTATGGAAATAAATGTACGCCGTTTAACAACCTCGCTTTTGCTGAACAAGAAAACGAAGCTAACATTACTGCGACGCAATCTCAACCTTTTATTTACTGCCTATTCTTTTTAATGGCAGGGTATGTTGTGAAATATAACCTCTACAGTGCTGAGATATTTGCAAAACCCCGGACCGCAGCTGTTTGTGGTGGGGAACGAACGCGTTATTGTCCTTTCGGGTGGCTAACGTGTTCACCACCACACCATGTTAGTCCTTTGTTTCGTCTGTCTCTCATTGCGGCAGTATTTTTTCCACAACAAATACAATTACGATGAGATTATGGGGAAAAGAACTTTTCATTGGCAAAAGTGTGTAGATTCAAATGGTTCTCATTCTGATTAATGTATGTTTAAAGCAAGTTTGAATACATTTTAAGTCAGTAGAAAGAGTGTGGGAACATAGTAAGGAAACGGACTTGTATTAGGTTGTTCAGGAATAAATGAGCGTTTTAAAATATTTATTGTTTTAATGTGCTTTTTACTAGTAAAATATTCTTTATACCTTGCAATATTATATATCACTAGAAAACCGGTTTTGTGCTCTTTCTTATTTTGTCAAAAGTTAATTTTTTTAACCAATTTTGAGCTTTGCCATTTCCCATGTCAAAAACGAATTTTCGTCAAGTTTTCTTTGATGAGTGCAAACTTGGCCGTAGTGCAGCAGAAACAACGACGTTCTCCACGACAACGCCCGGTCTCACGTTGCAGAACCAATGCTGGAGAAGTTGAACGAGTTGGGCTACGAAACTTTACGTTATCCGACATATTCATCAGACCTCTCGCCTACAGATTATCACTTCTTTAAGCCCCTTGACAGCTTCCTGCACGAGAAGTGTTTCACGAATCACGATGACTCAAAAGTGCTTTCAACGGATTCATCGCTTCCAGAGCTCCAGAATTTTATGCACCTGGAATAAATGAGCTTTTCATTGGCAAAAGTGTGTAGATTCAAATGGTTCTCATTCTGATTAATGTATGTTTAAAGCAAGTTTGAATACATTTTAAATAATATGGTTAAAAGCGCCCATTTATTTCTAAACAACGTAATAATGAGGTAGTGGCTTGTGCACTAGATTTATGAGATATGGTGTGTGAAAACAAATACGGCTTATACGAATAGGTAACTCAGCAATTGAATTGTATTTTATGAAGTAAAGAAGTAAGGTGAAGGAGCGAGCAACAAAGTGGCAGTGGTGCCGGTCATCACGAGCACAGTGCCAGTTTGATACCTCTCCAGGCTCAGCGAGCCTCTTATCCCTCCGAGACCGGGAAATTGGCATCGAGCTTGTCTGTCAAAAGTTCGCTATCTGCGGTCAGAGTAGGAATGCTCTAGCTCGGCTGTCTCATGATTCCATGGAGGGTCGACTCGACCAGCATTCAACGACATTCGTGATCGAAGGAAAATCCTGAAACAGCGGTCAAAACCACATGTAAAAAGTTGTGAGACCTTCGTGAATGATATATGCAAGGCGACGAAGTGAATGTGAAAAGCACTAAGATCCACACAGTAGATGTTGAAGACGGGTCGTAAAAAAAAGTAGGCTGATTTAGGTGACCAATATCCAAGCGAATGCCATGGCGGTATTCATGCTTCAATGGAGTGGAGAAGGTCGCAAAGTCGAGCTAGCAGGCGGTGCCACTTTCTCCACAGTTATAAATAGGATGGATGTTAAGTAATCATACGAGTTTTTTGTCAAGTAGTTCGAAATATAATAGGTTCATTCCCAGAACTGCGTTTATATTAATCTCGACATTGATAAATAAAGCCATTCCAGGCTTTGAAGAAATCGAAATCCGCTGAAACGTCAGCTGTTGCGAATAAATAATACGTAAACGTTTCCAGGCTCCGAAGAAGGTGAAATCAGCGGGAACGTCAGCTATTGTGAAGAACTAATATATTGTAACAGCCTCGTGTATGCTAATCAAGAAAATAGCGAATAACAATAGATTAATTCACTGTGTTCTTGAACAGTAGACACGAGGTCGTTATTACACTATTTATTCACAGTCGAGTCAATCGACGCTACTATTCCACTATTCTGTTATTCTACTACTCCAGCCAATGCCTTCCAAGAAACGCTCAACGAAACAAGCCGTAGTAGGGAGAACCTCAACGTAGGAGTCTACCTTTAAGTACGTTGCGTCAACTCTACAAAAGAAAAGCAACGACAACTGTCTTGTGTACTCGACAAGGACTATTAACAAAGGCAATCAACCGCCACGTATTTACCTTAAATAACTATCAAAACGAAATAGACGCTCCAGTGAACCTTCCGTCCGAACAAACTAGCAGAATCGATTACATTACTGGACGGCAAACGAAGATAGAGCAAGCAAAGTCGGGCATAGAACATGAGCGAAACAGCGCCCAGATAGCGCTGGACGCCTATGGCATAACTGCAGACCAACTTCAGTAAGCTCCCAATACTCGAAAGAGAAGCTGCAATGCACTGCCAGTTTGAACGTAGAGAAAACAATGGAGCATCTAGACGAAGCGGAACGCTGCATCTCTAATCGACTCATTCGGCTCATCATTTGAGAAAGGCGCTGGAAATCACGGAGATTAATCTACTAAATGACTCAAACCTCCATCGACCTGTGACGATTTTACCTCCCATCCATTTTACAAAGTTCAACGAAGTGGGAAGCATAAGTGACAATGAGTAAGCGAGTATGTGAGTGAGTGAGTGTGTGTGTGTAAGTGAGTTTGTCTGTGATATAAGAAAGTGGGAAGCATTTTGAGGGAGTATTCAATTATAATGTTCACTCGCGCCGGATGGACGGCCTCCAAAAAATGCTGGTTGCTCTTCAGGGACAAGCAAAAGAATGTGTCAAATATCGCAAAGCACTTACCCAATAGTGTGCTTATGTCTTACGCTTTCTTCAATAAGCAGCATAAGGTTGCTGTAGCAGATTCAGTGGTGTTATGAGTACATCTCATTAATCACACCGGCCTCCATATTACGCAACTGTATATTGTACATGCATTTCTAGTCTTATTGCACTATTGTGTAAATAATATGTACGTGTGTATAAAGGTTTAATTCCCAAGTTTGAGGTCTTGAAGCATACACGATTACACGAATAAAAAGTCTCGCGTAGCAAGTTAACTAAGTCGAGCAGTCCGTCAACAGTTGGCGGACAGAGAGCAAACCCGACCAACTACTAATATATTACACTCTATATTCCACTGCGCCAATCGCTACATTGATGCATTGGCCAACTCAACTCGAATTCAAAGAACAGGCACGGTACTCTTCTACTATTCCATTGCAATATGCATATATAATAAGGCAGTATGTTTATGTTACTGTAGAAATTTATATTACAAAGATATTACCCGCTTGGTTCAAAGTGCAAACGTCTAGATTATTCGTCTTGATATGTTCGTATGTTCTAACGAAGCATCCAAGACTAACCGTGGTAAATAATTTCCTGAACAGTCACCATCTATCTGTCTTCAATTGTTGGAAGTGATACCACCCGCAAAGTTGGCATAGCATTAGCTGGTTGTTTCAAGTCGAAAAAAAACTGCCCCGTCCTAAAACCTATTCATCGTAAATGAATTATTCTCAATAAACTACAAATTCAGTAAGCAATGATCTATCAAAACTAATACCATCACCTTCACTGCACTGGAGTAAATTATACAACGCTGTTTAACACAGACGGACTCGTAGGCAATGCGCTAAATGGTTGAATCGTAGTGTCATCGATGGTAATTCAACAATGGCTAGCAATCTTTCTGGATGTCTTTTTTTATGTGAAAACAGCGCAAGGGCTACACCATTTTATATCCGTCTAGAATAATTAACTCTAAGATCCGCTAAGGAGCTTTGCTAAGTCTACATATGACGCAAAAGCATGGTCACAAAGGTTTCGAAATGCATGCGCTACGATGCACGGGGGGGAGGTGAAAAATACCAATTTTCAAAACTATGGAAGCGTTCTTGATTGAATTCGAAAGCCTAAAGATGCAATGACTAGTACTTTAAAGTCTCACATGGTCTTGCAGCACATCTCAGGTTAATCCAATTTTTTGCTTCTTGACTCAAAAGGGGATGTTAGCTTTCGCCTCCTAACATTAGAACGACGAAAACGATAGACATTGGCCAATCGTTGCATTAACAACCTCACCTCGTCTTCACATGTTATTGAACTTGTTTTGGGCTTTTGTACAATTTAAAAAAGGCGAATTACTTCGTACTTTGTACTCTTATACCGAAACATTAAAACATTTCCGGCTACTATGACAGCATAGTGTAATCGTGTGAAGCGTGCATGCAGGGCAAGTCATTGAGTGGGTCAAGGTTAACCATACCAGCTGTTAGCCACTTAGGTGATCGGACTTTTTAGTATCGGATTCTACCAATCTTCACCGTAACTCGAATAGCTGCTCCTACCTTTCTTTCATGAAGCCTAACATTAGTAAAACAACCACATGTGCGGCGAGGAAACAAACTCTGTTCTATTTGACATTAGTCATTGTGAGATGAGTTATTCATTCGCGTTATTCGTTCTGTGATGCATCAGACTGCTCAACATGCGAAATTCTTTTATCTATAAGAAACCTTGAATTGAAAAACCATGACGAACTTTACCAATCCCGATTTCAACTATATTTTAATGGTAGCTGACTAATGTTTGCACGTCAAATTGTCGTTTATGCCAAATCGATTCTGCCTTCGGGAAGTGTCCTTTCGCTTTCCAGGAATGGCCACTCAATTGGGAGCGGCTCATGAGGCGGTTGAGAAACTGTTCCAGACGCTCACTGATTTAATGTATGACAAAAAGAAGCACGTCTTACTTGAGAAAGTACTTGCCGCTGCTGAGGAGAAGATGAACATCAAGAGAGAGAAGGTTTTCGTGATTTGCTAAAGATTAACGCGGAAATGTAAATACAGTCTTCATAGAGCACGCAGCAATAAGATATCAAACATGACTGAAACAGAAACAACTGAAACAAACTGAAAAAAAGAAACTCTGACTGAAGAAAGAGATCTGAATTCGTCGACGACTTGCTTCGTTGTCCCAGTATATCTGCAACTTTTTCGTCCAACTTAGGAACACGCCTGCATATGACCTTTGTGATCTTCAATACCATGTCTTAAAACTTTCGTGCTATTGATATGAATATAAACATGGTTATGTTACACTTACACATGGGCGCGTGTGGCGCAGTGATCGGAGGCGCCCTGCAACACACACGTGGAGTCGATCCACGCGCCCATGGTCCACCAAACCATCCATCTCTCCAGGGTCGACGAATTGGTGCCAGACTTGTCTGGGAGGATAGCAGCACTGGCTCGATTCATCAATAGGCCACCGCAAACCATTGTAAAGGTCAAATATGCATTCAATCACTCCCAAACGATGCTTAATGAAGTCGAATGCATGGCGCATCTCTCAAGGGTTGATTGGCGCCGAGAGCTTTTAGTTTTTCACACTTTCGACTTTACATTCATTCGTGTAAATCCATGTAAAATGAATGCATAACTTTTGAATAGGTCCTTTTCTTCCCATCAGATGCCGTTTATTTTAAAGTACAATGACAAAAACGGACTTTGTGGAAACGTTTGAAGTGTTGTTATGAAAAAACAATGAGGTAATGATAGGCTTTCAGCGACTTTGTTCTAACAGTATTCCAAGGCTATGTCACGCTTTTGCGTGGCTTCCATGATTTCCTTTCTAATGAAATATTTTTTTAGTTAGTCTATGGAACAATAGTTAGTCTGATAGTCTACATCATACTCAGTTCATTGGCTCAGTTCCTCTCAAACCTCGTTGGATTCATCTATCCGGCTTGGCGATCCATAAAGGTACTGACTACTGATTTTTTTCTTGTTTATATTGTTATCACAATCCACTAGTGGAAAGATGCCAGTTCTAAAAGAATATATTTACATCTTCATTCTCGTTAATCTGTTTACTTCAACTTGTCGATAACTCAGTTCCATCACTGATGATAGGCACCTAATTTTCGACCAAATTTGAAATTATATTTCTATTAGAGCCTCAAAAATATACGAAACGAGCCAAAATTTTGCCAGTTAAGCAGCAACTGAAACCAAACATAGTAGAGGACGAACTAGTCATCCTAACTGCTGTCTAGACGCACTTATTTACCGGGTGGAGCAGTGGTAAGTAATGCAGTCCATCAAGAAGGAAGGTTCTGGTTCGTCCCTCCCGAACAACCCACTCCAATACGCGTCGGAGCGCCTTAAGCCGCTATAGTAGGCCTGTCAATTCTCAGTCGCTATCTTTCTGGCCCATGATAACCTAGGCAATGATAGCACCCATCGATGTTCAAACTTCACGTTGCTGACATAGCGCTATCCACGACCACCTGTGTTCCGCGGATGACTCATCAGTCGTTGCCTATAGCACCATCAATGCTCATGTAAATTACTGTGCTCATCGATCATGCTAAAGTGCATCTCACCGCTATAATGTTGAACCTTAACTTAGCCGAAAACACGGCTCGTCTGCATCCCTCTCCGCCCCCAGCGTACTGAATCCCTCAGCCACCGTACCGGCGGCGGATAGTGCGGGTGCGACGTCGCCCATGGCTAACAAGTCGCTATTTTTATGTTGCTATTATTGCTATCATTATTGTATTAATGTTGTGGCAATGTTCCAATGCCATTATTTCGTTATTAGCCTCACTTCACTACTAGCCATAGCACCTCATAACTTTAACTTGCGTGGTTCTTATACCAATACTTTTCTATCGTTACTATTATGTTATAAATGTTGTACTTATATTTATGAAGGTCTAATTACCCAAGTTTGAGCTGTGACACATCGCTTCTGCAACTCAGGAAGACCTGCACGTCGTCTTTGTGCAACTAACTCTCTAACATTACAAGCACAGTGCTCAGACACACTGTGCAGTACATACAAGGTCACTGCTTTGATATTGCGCCAGGTTAACCAAACTTTTCTCTGGGCTGCGGAAATTGATATTATAGTTGTTTGGGAAAGGTTTCCTCCCAAATGTATGAATTGCTAACCGCCTGGGGTGAATGCGTGGCCCAGTCAACGCTCTAGTAGAGCTATCCCAGCATGCCAACGAGAATCGACTAGTCCAGTCTATACAACTAGGAGAAAATGAATAAAGAATTCCAAAATTTAAAAATTGGCATCTTTCATCCGTAAAAAATTTGATTTGTTTTTGTAAACACATTAGTGCTGTAATGCGTTTTAGTGCATCTTAAATATCAAGTGGTCTTGGAAATTTTAGGCTGTTCGATCACCTGGCAAAGAAGACGACACTCAGTGGCTGACTTACTGGATCGTCTTCTCTTCATTTTCTATCATTGATTTCTCGGTGTTCACATCAATACCTTTCTACTGGTTATTTAAGGTATTCAATTATATAATGCATTTTGTTTCCAATGAGCTACACTCGCCATCTTATCTGCATCTCAGATCGCTTTCCTCATGTATTTATACTTGCCGACGTTCAACGGCGCGACTGTGCTCTACTATTCGTTTGTCGATCCCGCTTGCACGTTCGTGGAATCCTACTTTTCTACTATTGAAAAGAGCAAGGACAAATAAGTGGAAGTATTTTGTCCCGAGAACTGTGATCCTGTCCTTGCCAATATTGTTTTTCGGTGAATGAATTTTTTATTTGAAATTAAACATGAACTATTCTCCACATATCAATGCGTAGTGGTCTAATTGATGAACTGCACGGAACCAATAAGTGTCGCCTATACCCATGCATAAGCCGGTGCGAATGCTATCCCGTGAAACCTAAAGAGTTCATTCCTCGCTTCTTACGAAACTGTTGGACCGTAGTTTGCCGAATAAACGAGCCCAAATGTATCCATAGATAGAGTAGATCCAGAAGCGATCAACCATATATACATGTATCCTGATTTCGAATTTTATCTACACTTTATTACACTCCATTCATCTAGTATATTTTGTAGCAGTCAATCTTTCTTTGATATCAGATGAATAAAACGGTTTTCTAGAGCACTAGATGAAATATTTCTTTATAGCAAGTTTTTGATCTGGGCCACGAGTTTGCCTCAGCTACAAAGTCAGGGTAAAAGCTTAGTTACGTCTCACATATTTGAACGTGATTTTCATTGCTTAACGAGAGAATAAAAATATTCATTCTGAAATCCGAACAATCTCAACGCTGGTCGTAAGCATTTGAACTGGAATATGCACGAAGAGTACCACTTCAAGAGTGAGTGATGCTCGAAGGTTCTTTGGAAGTGGTAGAGTAAAATGAGAATGTGTGCAACTGCTTGGAACAAGTAATTTTCGATCGAAGCTAGTTGAGATCCACTCAGTAGATAGCTTGTTCCAGTATGATCACAGTTTCCAAACGCTGTATGCAACAAACTTAAAGTGATGAAATTCGCTAGACCGACTTTCTATTAACATTGGCACTGATCAAATAGTTCACTAATTTCTCGATGAGCAAACACGCGGTTGTTGTCTTATTCTTTATTTACAAAAAGCTGGTGTTTCGGCGGATTTAACCCTCTTCAGAACTTGGAATGATCAACTTCATCGAAACCTAGTTAGCCAAATACCGCTATAACCAAAACGGAAAAATCACAAAACCATGATTTGAATCGCATTGAAAACGAAGTAGCTTCTTGGTACCCTCACCAATTTCTGTCGTTCGCTGAGTATCTCACGTGGAGATCAACCGCACAGAGTTCACATGGGAAGGTAGTCTGCCTCTCTCACATTAAAACAGCTGTTTTAAATACTGTGTGAGGCCACATGTGATTACGAGGCATTACTCTCTGCAGTTCACTTTCGGATTCCTGAAATTTATCCAGAATGCTTCCAGGGTTTTGCGCACCGGTGTTTTCGATTCCTGTGAGTGGGTGCTAACATCAGTTATATTTCAAAATCTTCATCGTTATGTCATTGCGCCCTATGCGGTGCCTAGTGGAGTATTTGCTTTAGCTTTAAATTAATCGGCTAAATGTTCTTCTATACGGGCATAGTGTGGGATACCTGTTTTTCGTTTCCGCTCGCTTTACAAGAGATCGGATAAACCGTGTCAGAACACATGCAATCACCGTCTCTGCCGTTAGGGCTTACCATGCAATTTCCCGACTTTCCCATTTTGGTCATGGAGGTATTTGGCTGACTAGGTCTACTTGACATTTCCAGGCCCTGAAAAGGGCAAAATTTCCTGAAACGTCAAAGTAATAAAATAACAACCTCGTACTGGATGATAAAGAAAATAGTTAAAGCAATATTTCTCAGGGAGTTGGTTTTAAAATTTTAATGAAAACGAACGTGACTTCTGCCGAGCATAGAACTCGTTTGTTTATTTTCTCATTATCCCTTCTGTAATAGATTGGCAGCACGATAAATACCATATATCCTTATTGATTACTTACTTGATACTTGAACGACCCGTCATCACTAGTGATAGGGCCCCAGCATAATCACCATTTTTCGGAGATTTGCTGGTTAAGCCATTGTGGGTCCTGGAATCCCGAGGAAAGCATGGCCAAAGTCTGCCCTAGGTCGTCACCACGACAGACAGTCGCAGCCCTTGTGGATCAGAGGGAGATTTGCCACCATGAAACTTTGATACCAGGAAGGTGGCAGATCCTGGTATTGGTTTACTCTTAGCTAGGCTTCCTGATGGAAACGCCGGACTCCCTCTCAGCTTGGGAGACCTTGCCGGGGAGACAGATGCCCCCTCTGTACATCCCATATCGACACCCAGGAACACCTCTCAGCCACGATGAGGTGGTAAATCGTTGGGAGGTATTGATTACTGCTGAATTTAAAGCAAAAATCTAACTCAAAAGAAAGCTTCGTATTCCCATAACTGACTTTCTATCAACCTCGGCATCCATCGAATAATTTACTGTTTTCTTTATTAGTAGATAAGAAGCTGTTAACCACAACGTTTATTCTGTAAAATTCTGGATGATATTTCTGTTACCGTTGCTGAATCGCAACTAGGAATGCTTTGAGGTCACGTGTGACTTCGTGCCATACCTCAGGCTGATTTATTCTGACCTAACCCAGGCACATTCCTGACCCATGTAAGACTCTGTGTGAATGGTCTTCGTTGGAACTGGAAGAGGAAGGCTTACGAGGAACAAAACAGTGAATATTTCAGTATTTCAAAAGCGACCTTCTGTTAACCTCGGTATGGAATAATCAACAACAGTGATGGGTAACAGTAAACTTGCCATTGAAACAAAACTGTGAATGCTTAAAGGAAGCTGTTTACTACTTATTGTTTAGTATTTACTATTTGTTCTTATTTACTTACTTTATTATTTACCCAGTTGTTGAAAAACATTCCAGCCCATCTTACGAATACCCAGATGTTTTCGGACCGTCTACGTACTGCGCAGACCAGTAACGCGTACGTGATAGAGACCTTCGACGTTACCGCCCTGTATACAAACGTGTCAAATGACTCCGCAATGCGAGCCATATTCGAGCTCCTTATACAACACGAAGGAGAAATAAACATGTATGGCTTCAAGATAGAGCAGTTGATGGTACTCTTAAAAGAATGCTTGAGCTGCTCAACCTTTATATAGTCCGGAAAGTTACTTGCCACCTGTAGTCCCGTTGACCGTCGAGTGACTCGAGCGGGCGCCAGTAAATCTTCCATTTCTCCCTGTCACGTGCAAGAGTAGCCCAGTGAGTTCTGCTCGCTCTAGGGACTCGTCGAGCATCACATATTTCTTCAAGGCTCTTTGTGAACAACTCTCACCATCGGCTGGGTGGTCCTCCTGCACTACGTTTGACATCCCGAGGGATCCAGTCACTAATGGCGCTTGTCCATCGGTTGTCATTCATACGTATTACGTGTCCGGCCCACCTTATCCTCGACTGTTTGGCCTACAGAACGGCGTCTTTGATTTTTGACCGTCGACGCAGATCGGAGCTTCGGATCCAATCCCTTACTTGTGTGGAACGGGATACTCCTAGCATCATCCTTTCGAGCGCGTTCAATAACACGCTGATTGGTCTTCAATCCCGCTTACGCAGCTATCTGAACGTGGGGCTGGGTATACTCACGGGTAGTTTACCAGGCTCTCCCAGAGTGGACATTGAGCTTATTTGTTGGACGCGACTCCTAACGGCCTCCCATATACTTCCCTGTCACTTGATTGCAAGCTTTTGGCCGAGTTGACTGGTATAATTCAATCTGCATATATTAGAATGCACCCACACACGCATGCATGAAAACGCCTCGTAAATACAAGAATGTATGTACCAAATCAGCGCAACAGAAACAGGGAGTCCATCCCATGGATCCACCTGCGTCTCAGGAAAGCAAAGGTCGCTTTTGGTCCATGATTAATCCCCTCTCGGCCATCTGGGGACGAGCCACGTAGCCTCGCGACTAACCGGCTCGAGATCTCTCATATGAAGGTGATCCGTGGGTCCGAAAAGTACTACGCTCAAATAAGAGGATTGGCAATGGGACAACGACTGACACCAAGTCTTGCCATTGCGTTTATATCCAAGGTGGAATCACCAGTGTCCGATCTCGGACCGTTACTCTACTGTAGATGTATGGATGACTGTTTTGTCCGTTGTTCAACACAAGAGGGAATGGACAAATGTTTCGAGTTGTTGAAAGGCTCCAAAGATGACCAAATTGCCGGAAAGTCACTACTAACAAGATCTTTTATGCTAATCAAGAAGGCAGTGAAAGCTACGTATAATTTTGTTATATATGTTGAATAAATAGCCATTACAAATTAAGGTCTCACCTATTTTATCGGTTAGCTAAATCAAGCACCTGTGTTCCGGAGTATTGCAAATATCTCAGCATCATTGAAGTTATATTTCGCATTATACTCTGCCATTAAAAAGAGTAAGCAGAAAATAATAAATTAAAACATCAAGAGTTTTATCCTTTTTTTTGTTAATGTCATCCTAAATATAGGTACTGTATCCAGTTTCTCCGACCCCGACCTTCAGCAGCGACTATATTGATGTTCAGAACAACTTCCAATCAACGACTATCATCATAGTGCTTATAGAAAGTATAGAATTGCACTTGAAGGCACTTTTTTTCCTGGACAGAGATTTTTATGCACTTTGACGCATTCGTTCTTTCATGAGTCGAAGCGACTGAGCATAAAAGATGTGCCTTTGCCACAAGAGTAAAAAAAGAGTAGGCAGAAAATAATAAGTTAAAATTGTGATTATAACTACAGCCTCAGCTTAACTGGGTTCGCTGCCGATTTGGGCCCCCAGATCAATCCCGCTGATGGGTAATTGCTGCGGCAAAGATCGATAGAACTAGCTGAGAGGAAGGCGAAACGAAGGACCCACATGGTGTGATGGTGAACGCGTAACTCCCCAGAAAGGACAATAGCGCGTTCGTTCCCCACCGCATACACCCGCAGTCCGGAGTTTTGCAAACTCTTGATGTTGATCAATCCTTTAGGAGTACTTCATGCATTCGACTCCATTATACATCGTTGGAGATGATTGGATGCATATTTGGCCTTTACAATGATTAGCGGTGTGCTACCGATGTATCGAGCCAGTGCTGCTATCCTCCCAGACAAGTCTGGTGCCAATCTGCTGACTCCGGAGAGACGCAAAACTTGGTGAGCTTAAGGTGCGGGGATCGATTCTACGTGCATTGTAGGGTGCCTCCGTCCGCTGCGCTACACACGCCCCTGAGACGAGATTGTGGGGAGTAACTTATGTACAAGCTATTCTACTTATTCGTTCGATCCTAACTTTACTGCTACCAGACTTCTGGAATATTCCTCGGAGTAGACAATATGCGTTATATTTTAGTAGTGGAAGTGCTTACTTGCACCTAATTGCAGCATCGATACTGTATCCAGGGTAAGGAATTCTACGCAAACTCTAGTGTCAACTAATCAGTCAGCCTCGTCAGATTCACAAACAACTACAAAAAGTTCACATAGTTTACTAGGAATGAAGCAATTGCACATTTGTAGAATCACTTGTAACAAAACACCGAAATCGAACCCCAACTGAACTTCCCGACCTCTTTCGTGAGAAATCTCGGGCCGTTTAGTGAGGCAACGTGGAATCTTCCTACACAGCGAGTGGGAGTTAGAAACTAGCCACAAAAAGTTACCACAATTGTACCAAGGCGCACGTGCATTCAGGGAGATGCGGTCGGCGTTTCCATTGTCAAATACTTTCTTATGTACATTTGCTGGAGTGTACTTACTTGAATACGGAATGTGCTGCACATCTAACCAATAACAACCTACAATCAGCTAAATGGAAAGTACATCAGGAATGGTCTCGTTTTCATATTCACTCCAGAAGAAGACATAAAGCTAGTAGCAGCTAAGGCTCAGCAAGCTAGGAGAAACTAAAATTGCGTCAAAACTTGACATGAAATCACCTCATACGAGAAATGTTATGTTTCACGTTCCTCGAACAGACTTAGCTCTTGAGTAGGTTAGCTCCAGTTTTTGAGAGTAAAAAATGTAGCATATTACGGCCTGTATGAGTGATTAAAGAGGACTACATAACCTGAAGAGGGAGGGTGTAGCACAGTTGTTAGAGGCGTCCTGCAATACACAAGTGTTCGATCCTACACCCCAGGGTCACCAAGCCTTCCATCCTTCTGGTGTCGGCAAATTGGTTTCAGACCTGTCTGGGAGGATTGCGTCACCAACTCGATACAGCCCTTGCAAGTTATTGTACAGGCCATATATCAATTCAATCACTTCTAACCATGTTTGATGAAGATGAACGCACGACGCATTCCTCAGGATTTGATCAACACCGAAAGCTCTATCCTTTTATCCTTTTAAGATGGCCTGATCTGAATGCAGAGATCATCAGAAAATAGAGAAATTTGTGTTATGAAAATATGTTACTACTAACGAATCTAAAACGACTATTAAAGTTTCCACTTTGCCTTGAAAATCATTTAATATTAAGGAAGTCTTGCTCAGTGGACAAATCTCATTCGTCAAGGTAGAGAGTGGGAGCGCTTCGCTGCGTCCATTGCACGTCGGAAGAGAGGCGGACGAACAGACTACGAGCGTAGCTGCAATCCATCAAAGCATCCGATTTCATTTCGGGTTAAACAGACAAAATCAGCGAGTTCTAAAGAACGTGCTGTATCAAAAAAAACCGACGAATCCAACAGTTAAAGAATCTAGTTTTTTTCGTGTGCTGTATTCAATCTTATGCCCGGTGAACAACGATAATTGCGCTATTTTCAAATGATTATAAGGACTTGAATAAAATATTTTTTAACTTCTATTTACTGCCTGTTCTTTTTTCGTGACAAGATATTTTGTGAAATACAATCACAGGGATGAAAAGATAGGAGTAAAACTCGAATCTTCAGCTGGGATCCGAACCCTTGATTACCTTTTCTGATGGCTTATGAACTATTCGCCACACCAATTGCAGACCTTTTGCTCACATCTCAGCATCCTCGTGGTTATTTGCTCACATGGATACTTGGATGGACCGTCTTCACTCGTTCTGCAGGCTCAAGCACAATTTCCATTTCGCGGAGATTTGCTCGTTTAGCCATCGTGATTACCTGTTGTCCCAAGGTCAGCCTCACCGAAGCCTTCTTCAGGTTACCACCACCCGAGCCAGTGGCCGCCTTTGTGGATCAGAGGGAGATTTGCCATCATGGGAATAGTTTGTTACCAGAACAATGGTGATTCCTGTATTGGTTTACTGCTAGCTCGACTTCTGGATGAAAACGTCGAACTCCTTCTCTGCTTGAGAAGTTCTGTTGGAGGGATGAACTCCCCGCTGTACATTGCGCCCGACATCCAAGAATAATTCGCCGCCACGATGAGGCGATAAACCGTTGGCAGGAACCTTGTGGTCCAAGAAAATGTTTGCTAGCAACAAGTACACAACTCTCACTATAGCGATCATTAGTAAGAAACGGCAAATACATACAGAACAATAGGTTTTGTAGGACCGCGACGCACCCCGCCCTTATCGCCACAGCATAATTTTCGCAAAGCAGTCAAAACAGAGACTGAAACTGTTTCAAGTAGAACTACCAAGAGTAAGAAACCCTCCACTAAATAACACCTACGCACTTTACTTCTTAATCAGCCGATATGAAAAGAACAAGCTAGTTTCTATAATATTTAAATAGCCAGACGACTCTTACCGTTCATCATTCACTGGAAGGAAAGGCTTGGGAAAACAGGTAAACAGGGCGAAAACTTCTTTTGACTAGTACATGGTCTACTGTCTCGGTTCCATCGATCCCGAGAAAAATACTCTACACATTTACATGGCCCACCATGCAGAATCTAAGAGCTTCGTTTGACTTATAGTTCGTAGAGAATGTTTACCTGTAACCAACAGCATATTTGATGTCCAAACTGATGGCCAAATAGTTCAGATCCCTCGAAAATTTTGTTCTAGGTCACTAACATCCCGAGTTCTTCGCACTGTAAGCCGGTGCTACGGATCCATAGAGGTTCTCGTTTAATTCATAGTATGTAATTTTAGCGGAAACAGGCAAACGACTTTGTTGTGGGTGACTTTTCCTGGAGAATATGGACAAACGTTGAGACCAGAACACTTCCCACACTTCAACCTAAACTTGGGTGATTTCTAACGAACGAACTGATTTTAAGGTAGAGAGTGAGAGCGTCTCCCTACGTCTATCGTAGCTTAGAAATAGCGCTATTACTTGTAGTGGAACGAGAAAACCGAATACCATGGGGGCCACAACTACAGAGACGTTCTTTCTGGCCCGGGAGTGTTCCGAGAAACAAAACGCCGAGACGACAGGCACATGGCCGAATCGATGACGAGAGAGCGCCATGCAGTTGCAAACGCAGACGTGCTCAGCTGCATCAGAGAGCGCGGTGACTGGCAAGACGAGGCGTGGTGCAGACGACGAGCGTTGCAGAGAGATCATTGCTTACGGCAAGCGTGCCAGAGCAACGCAACGAGCACAGACGCCGCTTAGTCGTCCCCATTCTCACCACTCTACTACTTCTTCCTTCTCTGTTCACTCTTGGCCAGAGATCAAGCGTAGCTACAGTATATTCCGTATGTTTTTTGTAATTATTTATAATGCTCATAGAGTCCAGTAGTCATTCACTTTGTGATACGGTAACCATTGGATCAATAATTTCGTTTTGATGATCATATGATTTGATTTTTCTACTTCTCATCCACTTTTCATTGTTTATACTTCCCACTGGCTTCAGTTCGTACCGTCAGAACGATTCTCTTCATCATTTCGTTCACAGAGACTGCAAAATTGCACCTCTTGAGAAAGTTTCCTATACGTGAGCATGTGAATAGCATGCCGGCCAGCATGACAGCAAGCACCACCGAATACCGGTGGGTCAGACGAGCTTCTGACGATGAATTCGGCGTTTCTCGTTTCCATTAGCGCTTTTCCGGAGAACTTTATGATGTTTCGCGTATACACGATCGTAGTTTTCCATTCGCCTGGCCTGCTCGCCTATCGCCCTCTGCGATCGATACGATGACGCGGCGCCGGTCGCGTCGCCGCGCTCCGCGCCGGCCACGCTCTCTCGACGCTCAGCGACCGCGCGCACCGCTTTGCCGAGGTCTCTCATTCGCGTTCCGCTCGGCGCCCTCATACGACCACGACCACTCTCCTCGTCACCTGCACCGCCATCATCTCCTTTCACTTGATCTTTGGCCGATCTGGCTAGAATCGTAAATTATAAACATTTTATGAATGAAGCTGAAATACTCTGAAACGCTAGCCGATTTTAGTGACTTTGGGGCCGTACCTTAGAAGTTTTGTTAAGCATTCGACACTCTTTTTGCCGTAGAACTCGTCACACTTGATGGAAGTAGCTGAATCGTGTGTATCCCCTGTCTAGGGACTGAGCTAATGAGTGAGAAAACATATTTCGTAACTATGGTCTGTGCAGTTAGTAAACGCGTAGTGTGTTTACCCGCCTGGATACTTCGTTGCTTGGCCCTTCTTCGCTGGTTGTGAGGGCCTCAATATGATTTCCATATTTTCGGAGTTTTGTTGGTTTAGCCACTGTTGTTCCCTGGAGTCAGCCTAGCGAAAATCTGCCCCAGGTCGTCACCACCACAGACAGTCGTCGCCATTGTGGATCAGAGGAAGCTTTGCCACTATGCGACTAGTTTGATACCAGGATGGTGGTGATTGGAAGCTTTGGACTCATGTTCAGCTTGGGCCCAGCGAGGTGGGAAGGGGAATGGAGCTTTGCTGTACATCGCAGTTCGACACAGCTACACCTACGAGCTACGATGAGGCGATCGACCGTTGAGAGGATAGTTTATTTACACACGTAGTAATTATTTTGGACAAGAAACTTTTAAGTAAAATATTGCGGAAGGACGAAAGAAATTCAGAGAAGCTTATACAGGTTGAGAATAGTGTCTGTTTCATGGTTTCTTCCTGTGATGTATCCATTGCCCTCGAGAGTTTTCCATTACTTATCATTCGAAGTGAGATATTTGTCTTGTTACTAGTCTCATTATCACCATGCACTAATGGTTACCTCTTGAGGGTTTTGTAGGAGCAAATTCAAAACAACGATCGAAATATCACAGCTTCCAGTGCAGTCTATCGTGGGCAAGGTCTTTTCGGAAAAAGAAGGAAAAAAAATCGGAAAAGATAGACTGTCTTTATTTCAGTATATTCTTGTTAAGGAAATGCAAGGCGCTACTTTATTCTTTATTGACAGAGAAGCTTGCGCTTCGGCGGATTTTCCCTTCTTCAGACCCTGGAAAAGTCAAGTTGTCTGCAATCCAGCCGGCCAAATACCTCTGTAACCTAACAGAGAAAGTGCTAAACCAAGCTTTCAGTCGCATTGAAAAGGAAATAACCTTTGCACAATCACCGTTTTGTATAAGTTTTTCACTAAGTTTTCTACGTGAGGACCAACAAGCGCATTGAGTTCACATAGATGAATAGCATACCTCTCTGACAGTGAGATATTAATCTGAGATAGTTTGAGATCAGTCATTATCATTGTCGTTATTTCAATTTAACTCTCTTTTTTTGGTACATTGCGTAAAGCGGTCAAATTTGGTAGTTGAATAGCTTTTTTTCTGCTAGAAATCCTGCATCAGTAAGGTGCTCAGGATGCTTTTTGTTGAAGGGTGTTAGATGAACCTTTGAAATACTCGTGATGATAGAAATTTCAATTTCTCAGTAGACCGACAGGATATGCTACAGGATTTTCCGGTTACTGTAATATACTAGATAGTTTGGGCGAGTCGTCAAAATTGTTTCCGTTTTTCGGTTATTAGGATGTGACACAAGGAAATACGTAAAGGCACTTAGACGAACTTTAGCGCGTTAGCTTGTTGTTAGGGTGTGTTGTTTTTTAACTTTGTTTTATATTAAAAACTTTTTTTTGTTTTATACGATCCGTCTTCACGTCTGCTTTGCGTATTCCATCAATTCTCACATTCGATTCGTTTCCTCGCATCCATCATCCGCTAAGGTTTTCCAAGTTTTACGTGTGGTTTCGCCTGCTGCTTGGAAATTTCCATTTTATCGTGAATATAGTAGAATGGTTGGTCGAGTCGTCTTTCAATGGAGTCGTGGGATAGCTGGCTTTGGGTAGTTCCAGTTGGATTGTAGGGAGTGATTTTTACCCGACAAGTATGGTAGCAATTTCGCAACTCCAGAGAGATGGGAGACTTGGTGGGGCAGGTGCAGGATCGAACCAGTACCGTGCTCGTGGTGACCGGCATCACTACCACTGTGATATCTTCGCCTACTGAACGCCGTTCTCCATTAACTGGGACTTATTCTGTAGATTAGTCAACAGTTGTGAAGGTGCTATTGTTCGTAATATCGACATGGAATACGATCGGTTCATTGGACATCTTCACGTTAACGGTATGAAAGTTGATAGCTTGAACCAAAAGAAATCTAATGAATGACTTACCTAACATAATTGATCAACTACCCTTTGACTGGTTTGTCGAGTGTTAGAGCAAAACATGACATTTTATAACTTCTAAATAATCTTATGGGCATCATTATTTTACGTGTGTGGTTTTATAGATGACGGTAATAGTATGAATAATCTACGTACGAGGATGGACAGGTAAAAGTCATCGCAGTGGTACTGGTGCTGTATAGTACGATCACGAAGTGCTCGAATCCTAACAGTATGTTTCGTGTAAAATAAAATAACAAATATGACTAACGTATTTCTAGAGGGCTGTCAGGACTACAGCACGGTGCTGTGAGGGGAACATAAAGTGATTGTAGGGAACTCATTGGGATTCTAGGTTTATGCGTAATAGCTTGCAGAGGGAAACTCATAGGAATTTTAGCTGCTACCAAGATGGAATATTTGAGTCCGCACGTTCGTTACATAGCGCGTATTCTAGCTCTCCAGGAAGCTTTATTAAATCCATTCATGGATATTTTTTTCAACGTCGTACTCACTTTGTAATCTGGTGACATGGAGCTTGCTGTGGTTTTCTGAGATGGGAAAGTGTTTAGCAGATAACTCTGTTTTGCAAAGAGAATTTGCCGCGTTGCTTTCTCGTATTTGACTTCGAGACATTTTATGCTCAGTCGATGTCTAGTGCAAGCCTACTTATTCTTCCTCATAAAACCTTCCTTAGCTTTTAGGGAAAAGTTGTGTAACTTATATCAATGAACGTTGTTGTATCATCTCTGAGTTCGAAGAAGTGCTATCCATTCTTTGTTAAATTCTTTTTTGTAGGCGAACATTTCATTTTCAGATGAACCAAAATTTAACCTACACAACGTACACAACAGATCCCCGTGCTCCTCAAGGACAGCAGGTAGACAGCCAAGTGATTTTATAATCAGCAATAATGGTTGTTTAAGAAGATCACTGCTTCTATTGAAATAGTACGGGTGATTGCTGGCAGCACCTGAAGCACGGCTGAGAGATGAGAGACAGGCGAGACGAAAAACCCGCATAGTGTGGTGGCGAACACGTTAGCTCTCAGGAAGGATAATAACGAGTTCGATCACCACCGCAGACGGCTGCGGTCTGGAGTTTTGCAAATATCTCAGCATCGTTATTTTCAGATAGCAATTTGGATGTTTCTAAATTGAAGAAAGTGATCCCTAGTATATGACGAGGTCTTAGTTTACCACTTTCTAATTGTATGAATAGTACTGTTGCAAGATCTTCGATTTCACTTTTAAGCGCCCCTTAATTTTTACAATGTTGCGAATAAGCCGTCGTCGGGGGATTAGGAAGAGTGAAATATTATTCGAAGCTATGACCAGATCTGTTGGGAGTGATGAAGTCTCTCCACTACGTTACTTTTCAGGGGATGTCATTTCATCCATCATCGTACCAATCTTCGACCTACACAACTTCATCTACAGCACCATTCCATTCCTCCAGCTCCACTGCATTCATTCCCAACAATACAATTACAGTGCGTTTTTGATAGTAGTTCAGTCATAAGACTACAAGTATAAGAGCAGTTTTGACAACTGTCTGTACGTCATTAAAAAATTGAGGTCTAAAGTCAGTCCATTTTTGATACGAGATTTACTTCGTAAATGATTTGTCGAAAATATTCGCGGTGGTGGTCGATCTAACAGAGTCATATGTGGTTCATGTCGTCATGGAATATCATGCTCTTTTTTGTTCTTCGACTTCAAAAATATTCAGTACTGAACTTAAGAAAATGTAAGAGAACGAAAGCAATTCGAATTTGCGCATCTTTAACAACGTGACGTAGATTTACTTAGTCTACAATAGTGAGTGTTTTTGTGAAATCTACGAGAAGTTTCTCTCTTCTGACTTTTTCCGTCTCTTCGAGGTTGGTTTGTCGAGTAGTGAAACGATTGAACAAATGGGATGTTGTTCAGTGGGATATGACGGTTTTCGACGTTCATGAATGCGTCTCTGACGTCAACATCCACGCTCGCGTTAAAAATTTTAGTTTCATGAAGGCTTTTTTTTAAGACATTTTTTGCCAAAAATTAAAATAGGAGTAATAATTCTGAAGAATTTTATATTACCCGTTAGAACAGCGGTGTTGGGGTCTTCTATGAATGCTTGTCAAAATGTCATGTACTCAAAGATAGGGTGAAACAGTTCTAGTTTTCTGCAAATTATCAGCACTCATTGAAAAAAGTGGTGTGATGGCGAATCTTTTAATTGGATGGGAGAGATGTTTGTAATCCATTTTTTATGTGGTGTAGCAGAACATTTTTTAACATCATATGTGGATGCATCACTGGTGAAATTGTTTTAGAAGTTTAATTACTTAATCGCTTAAATCACCTATTTGAAATACCAGGAAATATTTTTCCTTATTGTTGATTCCTCGAATACCTTATGTTTTAGTTGCAACAGGCACCCCAATCGAGTCGTGCTGGTCAGGTTACCCAAACCCAAATGCGTCTTTCAAACGACAATGACGAGAAAAGGATTTCACAACTACTTGACACGTATTTCTTGGATCAGCCTGCACCATCTACATCAACATGGGCAACATCGAGTCATCAAACAGTGCAAGTAAAGATGTTTTGGATTGATGTAGATGTTGACATATGATAGATGTTGACACCCTTACGGTGAATGATTGTAGGTGCAATCCAACCAATCACTGCAAGGGTTGCAGCTTGGTCAACTCCCTCCGCAGATATCCTATCAAGGAGGCACACTAGTTACAACAGCAAATGTGAAAGGCGTCAATATGAATGTCAAGGTGTCACCAGTTTCTCCCGACAAGGCTGAAAAGGAGCGTCTCAAAAAAGCACGACAAGCTGAGGCTGCTAGGATGAGGTGACAATTGTGTTATTTGTAGCAATACCTACAGGATCAGTAATCGCTTTAATGGTATTTAGTAGTTCAGATACCATCGTTTAACGCCAGCTGAGAAAAGGGAGCTGAACCTAAAGAGAACTCTTGCTCAAAAAAGGAAGAGGCAGCGAGAAAAGGAACTGGAGGAGCTAGAGTCCATTCTTAGGGAGACCAACGACATTCAGGTTGGTTATTTTTTTTAGCAGACCGCGCAGAACTGTTTCTAAACCGTGTTAGTGCATGTTATACGTTTGTTGATATTAGAGTTTGCGACCATCATAGCGCTTATGGTGCTAATTGAACGGCTTTATTTCAGGAAGATCCTGATATTACCGAACAACTTCGTGAGAAAAGAATGAGAGCCAAATGGGCCGAAGCTGCTCGGCAAAGGTTTATTCGATTTTCTGACCATATTAACACATGTGGAAAGTAGTGTTGAGGCTTGTATTCTCCAAACATTGGAAATTCACTTTCAGATATGCACGAATGACACCTGAAGAGCGCAGGGCCCACAATAATCGTCGACGTATGCGTCAGATGCAGAATGCCTTAGCTGCTGTCAAGGTTGGATGTTCAGAGTTTCTTATAGTTTTCTTTGGAGTTGTATATCTTCTGCGATTTGAATTACCATTATCTTATAATATGAGAATTGGACTTCACTTTGATATTACATGAAATATTTTACTGTTCAGGCTGCTGGAGGTACAGGTGATCCCATCAAGGATGAAGAAGCAGTACGTGCTCATATTAAAGCCCAAAATGCTAAAAAAGCTGAGGCAGCAAGACAGAGGTAAATGTCTTCCCTCATTTTTACCGTAGAATGTTCCATTTATGAATAAAGCTGGAAGTGGGATTTGTGTGCTTCTCTTCTCAGGAGTTCATAGTGCTTCTTCTGAAGTTACTGTCATCTGTATCACCTGTCGTCCCTTTGATCGAGTGACTCGATCGAGCCCCACTAAATCTTCCAGTTTTCCCTATCGCGTGCAAGAATAAGCTAGCAGGTTCTACTCCCTCTAGGGACTCGTTGAGCGTTGCACCTTCCTTCTAAACTTTTCGTTAGGAACTCTGACCTTCAGGTCGGTGGTCTTTCTGCAGTATGTATGATATCCCGAGGAATCCAATCAGTAACGGCTATTGTCCATCGTTTCATACAGATTACGTGTTCGACCCGAAGTTGCTAATAAAGAAGCATATCACTTAAGTAATACTGTATTTTCTTAACTGAAGCAAATCAACAAATTGTTTGGATGATTCTTCTCTTACGATGTCACCTAGTATGTGTGAGAGCGATACTAAGTTGTAATAGATTACCTAGTAATGATAATAATTTAATTTTGCTGCTGCGTTTGTTAGTGAGGTTTTTTCAGCTGATGTCACGGGTAAATGGTATAACAAATGATGTAGAATTTTCTCTTAGATATCACCGTATGACGGAAGAGGAGAAACGTATTTACAACCAGCGACGCACAGAGGCATTCAGGCGTCGCAGAATGGAAGAGGAAATGTTGCTCGCAATGCCTATTGGAAGAATCAATGGAGAAGCTTTGGATAGGCAATGATTCTTTATCTGCTGTATTTAAAGTAGTCTTTAATGTTGCTTGAAACGTAGTCATTTTCAGAGCACAACAGATTGTTGTGCGTAATGCTAAGCGAGCCGAGGCGGCACGATTGCGCTATCAACGAATGACACCGGATCAAAGAAAGGTTTTTAGTAGAGTGTTAGCCCTGTAATAAATTCGTCTATGAGTTTTTCAAAATATTAATTCTCTTTCAGTCATACAACCAAAAGAGATATACCCCAAAACGTAGACGGCTGGATGGGATGGATTCTATGTTGTCGTCTAGTGGTGGATCGTTGGTTTCTTGTAAAAAGGTACATCTGACTTTTTTTTCCGTTTTACTGTCGAAATTCACTTTTCGCTTAAATACGGCGATCATTTTTGTTAATCCATTCGCGGCGGCGTCTAGTTTTGCTGTCCGCCGCGAGCGACGACGCCTAATTATCAGCTTTTACGGGATTTCTTGTTTTTTAACAGTAAACAATAATTTCTCGATAACTAGAGGCCTTGAGGGGTTGAGAACACTACGGGGTTGTGAAAGAGGCTTTTGCTGTATCTTATTCTATAGTTAAGAATAATATGTGTGCTATCACTTAGTACATGTTACTATGGCACATCGGGCAAATGCATTTTATCATCATTTGGAACGGTGTTTCAGCTGCTGTCGAGTCTATTTCCTTCAAATTTTACCACCTCATAGTGGCTGGGAGGTGTTTCTGGTTGTTGGGCTGGCTGCGTTCTACAGTGGTGGGGAGACCTCCACCCAGCGGGGTCTCCCAACCTGAGAAGGATTCCGGCATTTCTATCAAAAAACCTAGTTAAGAATAAATCAATACCGGGACCCACCACCGTACCAAACTAGTCGAACGGTGGTGACGACCTGGGGAGACTTTGGCCTTGTTGAGCTCGGGACTCCAGGCAACCACAATGGCTAAACCAGCGAAACTTGGAAAAATTGGGAATTATGCTAAGACTCGCGTAGCCAGTGAAGACGGACCAGTCAAGTATTTAAGTAGGTAAATATTGAGTCTATTTCGACGTTTTTCGTTGTACCCGCACGTTCCACACAAGAAAAAACATGATTCATCGTAAGGAATAAAATGGGATAATAGTTAAATGTTAGCGAAATTACCAGTCGACTAATATTTCCGAAGAAAGGTGTTTTGTAAATCACCAATTGAAGAGAATGTTTTTTTGGTCTGACCTCTTCTAGATTGCTGTGCTTTAGATAAGCTGATTACAGGAGGTATGGTTAAAAAAACTTTGCGTGCCAAAATAAATTGTTGGAAAGAAATTGACCCTTTACACCAACCATTGCGCAGTCGCCTATGGCCACTGTGGTGTCCGCGCTGTCGCCAATGATTATAACTATAAATCAGTAGCTTAACCATATTCTTCAATAGAAGCATACGCTGAAGATTCTACTTACCATTTTTTTACATGGCATAAAAATTTTAGGAAGAGGATGCATTGTCAGCGATTGAGCGCGACGTGTTGAAAAAGACTCAACAAGCTCAACAGGTAAGAGGAAACTCGATGATGTGAGAAGCATTGTGGCGTTGAGTTGATCTTTCTAGGCAATAATGCGTCAACAACGACAAACTGTGCAAGTACTCTCACAACCCGTGAGTACCACTCCAACTTCGCAAGGAGTTCAGGGGGGTACTTATATCATTCAACAAGGGACATCAACTCCCATTGCTCATATTGGGCAAGGTCAAGTACAGCAGGTTTGTTAAACAGTTTGAATGTTAGTATGATCAGTTTACAAGGTGTGAAGACGTCAAGTTTGCAGATAATAGGAGAGGATAGCATTTTTGTAATTCCGCTATTCTTAAGCGGTTGCTGAATTTTTTCATTTCTGCTTATGTCCTAGAGGAGAAAAATAAAGGGTGAAACTCTCAGCGTCGATCAACCCCTGAGAGATGAACCATGCACTCGACCTCACTAAACATCGTTGGAGGTGATTAAATGCTTATCTGGTCTCTACAGTGACTCGCGGTGGCCCATCGGTGTATCCAGCCAGTGCTGCTATCCTCCCAGACAAGTTTGGTACCAATTCACTGACTCAGGAGGGACGGAGGAGTTTGTGGTTCTGGGGCGACGGGATAGATCCCTTGTCTATTTCGGAGAGTAGCCGACTACTTCGCTGTCTTAGAGGAACAGATGGAGAAGTGAAGGTGGACGTAGCAAACATAAACGCTAATCTGATTATTTCATACATATGCTTAGATTTGATCCACATAATAGCTAACCTTTCAACGGTTTACCGCTTCATCGTGTCTGGAAGGTGTTCCTGGGTGTCGGACTGCGATGTACAGCTGGGGCAATCGTCCCCCTGGCAGGGTCTCCCAAGCTGGGAAGGAGTCCGGCGTTCGCATCAGGAACCCTAGCTAAAAGTAAACCAATACCAAGATCCACCACCGCCCTTGTATCAAAGTCGCATGGTGGTAAATCTCCCTCTGATCCACAAGGGCTGCGGCTCCCTGTCGTGGTGACGACGGGCAGACTTTGGCCAGGCTGTCCTCGGGCTTCCATGGAACCATAATGGCTTGACCAGCAAATCTCCAAAAAATGGTGATTATGCTGGGACCCTATCACTAGTGATGACGGGTCGTTCAAGTATCAAGTAAGTAATTTATAATCATATATAATTTCCTGCGATTATTTGAGTATGCTCCACTATATAGGTCCACTATTACTTTTTCTAAGGGTCATTTGATGTAACGGAGTAACTTGCGGCACAAGTTAGAGATCCTGTAGAGTTAATTTTTTTTTGATTGGTAAAAGTATTTTTTGTACACTACTGAGTGAGAAGTCTGCTTGCTAGTAGGCTAATATCGGTGAGAAGGAGCATTTCTTTGAAATTGTTGTGATTCAGATACAGTTGACATCATCAAACGGAGTGAACCATCAACAAGTTGTACATGCTGTTCATCAGGTTCCAGTGCAAACAATTCAGGGACAACAAGGTGGTCATGTTTCTGTCAGTCAACAACAGGTGATTTCGAAATCACGTCCTTTCTTTTGCCCTACTATATCTATATCTACGCCTTTTTCCTTGGTAGTTGGTCTATTGGTAATATGTTCTTGAAGATGCCATCATCGTCGAGTCACTTGGTTGTGCAGCATCAAGCTCCTACCACTTCTGGTGGTCAACAGCTTGTCCATCAACATACACCTCAGCAGATCACCTATACTACCGGTGGAATGTTGGTGAACGGGCAGCATATTCAACAACAAATCATCAACCCCTATGGAGCACCACCTTCGCGAACTTGAGTACGATTACTTGATTTTGTTACATGAGTGATTCTCTTCCATGGGAAATCATTTATCGTTTTTCGATCACGTAGAAGTAAACATCAATCCATATGTATTTTACCAACAATGTTTTCCAGTGAAGACAGTGATGGTATGTGTTTTTCGTACATTTACACAAGTTGGATATGCTTATATTCCAACGTATTGTTGTATGAGCAATGGCAGACGATAGGAAGGGATTTTGTTTTCATCACTTTGACAAATATTTCCAACCGTCTAGATCTTACTCTGTGCCTGTTTGGGACTCTTTTTTTGCCATTTTTATGGTACATTGTTCGGATCTATCGAATGTTCGGATCATTCATTATTGCTTGAAGGTATGCGTGAGGTTGGTGATTTGTATCACTCTTATAATATTGTTTATTCTTCATTTGTTAGTTGTCTCGTGTTTTGAATATTCTGACAACATAACAGCGAATAAACATTGATAAACTTCGTTACAGTTTGTTTCGTGCTTGATTGATTGATGGCAGTGTCTATCGCTTGTATATCTGTTCCCTTTCTAATTTTACGATCTACTTTATTACACTCTGTGTGTGTGTTTGTTTGTTAACTCATTGCTTTGAAACATTAGATGAACCAACATCCGATTTATATAACTGCGGGTTCTCCGAGAGACAGCTCATCACCGCATAGCCACAGAATCTTGGAGACATTGACCCCAGCTGAAGTTTCGACGTATTCACAATCCGACCTGTCCTTCCATCCTCAAGTTTGTTTCTCAATTCGTTTTTTTTTTGGATTTTCGCTTTACAAGAGCATGGCGACATTGGAGTTTCAGCACATATAATTCAGCGCAAGGGAAACCGCTTTTGTTCCAGACAACTACGTACTACACTCCTGCCCCGACAACATTTCAGACCAATTCAACGACGATGTTCTCACATGACCAAAAGAGTGATTATGTATGGAATAGAGCACCTCCGTTTCCACTAGCGTGTTACTTTAAACTGTACACCGCACTTTCAGCTTTTGGTTCCGTCGAGGATTTCGACAGAGCTCGACCCGCACGACTCACTACATTTGCCGGAATTGTCCTCATCTTTAAGTTCATCGGAAAATGGACTGGTTTGTTCTTAATTCGAATTCTGTAACCGTAATCTAAATGTCCGGCTTTTAGCTATCGTCTATCGTTACTTTGTCGAAGGAGCATCCAGCAGTTGCACAGGCGGATCAGATGAATGCCTTTATCGACACGTATTTCGTCGAGCATAAGCCGAGTACTTCATCGCAAGCGATTGAGGGCGGAGAGCAAGAGCACGACGAGTTCGTTACTGTGTTTCTTTTTTCTTAAGTACAACTTCGTAATTCTTTTGTTTGAATGCAGTGTAAACCACACCTGGAAAGCGCTGGCAAATGTGGAATTTTGTAGTTTGATTCGTTGGTACTAGGAATTGAACTAGAATAGTCTACTTTTTACTGTGTAGTTTTTGTGAGCGTTGATTTTCTTACTGAGAAAGTAATGAGCAGCTATATCGCTCTTCCTTTTTAACAGTATTTCTTGGCATCCTTATTGTATGCTATCGCAGTTTCTGCAACCACTGTAGCACCTATCGGGTTTCCATCCATAAACGTTTGAATGTCTAGAGGTTTAGATTCGACCAAGTTGTTCAATCGGCAGTGGATCAAGACATCGAGGCTAGAAAGAAAGAGCAGAGAGAGATGGAACGAAGGGAGCGCGACCGAAAAGAATTAGATAATTTGCTGCAAGAGTCTAACGATGGAGAAGTTAGTGTTTTTTTTACTTACATTTCGGAAAAACTCAATATTTTATTGCCTAAGATCGACCTACAAAAGTATCGCGAGCAACGATCGAAAATGCGGCGTGCAGAGGCGGCTCGTTCACGATATCAACGCATGAGCGACGAAGAGAGAAAGTAAGCTTAGTTTCCGAAAGGCATTTTTCTGAATTCGTACCGTGGTCTTGTAAGTACCCTGTGTTGCTCTGTGTACTTAATGTGGTTGCCGCTATATCGTAACTAATGGCCGTAAATAACATCTAGTTCCACCAGTGGTTGAACGAGGACACAGGCGTTTAACACATAGGAATTAGAAACTGGTGTTCCAGGATTTATAATCATCGACGGCGGCTTCGAGCATTAGGGCTTGATCCGGACATGCCTAAAGGACAGTTTGTAGACAACGAAGCCATCCGGGAGCACATTAAAATGGCAAACGCCAAGAAAGCTGAAGCGGCAAGATTGAGGTGCGTTTATATAACTTGAATAGAGCGTTGTTGATAAAAGCAAGATTGCATAAGCTGGTCATTTTGCAAACACTTGAGAAAGAACACCTTCTAGGAAATTGCACGATGACGTTTATGTGTTATTGCGTCAGTTTTTTCTGCTTCAAGATATCATCGTATGTCTGCTGACCAGAGGCGAGAATACAATCAACGACGAACAGAGTCATTTCGAAAACGTCGTGTCGAGGAAGAAATCTTGCTGTCCACACCAGCTGGTCGTATTTCTGCTGAAGCTTTACAGAAAGTTAGTACTCATTTTTTCAATAGGCACTAGCAGGTGTGTTTTTGCATTGGTCTTTATTTACAGGCTCAACAAATAATGATAAGAAATGCACGTAAGGCTGAAGCTGCTCGAGCGCGTTATCAGAAAATGTCACCAGAACAGCGAAAGGTCCATTATTTAAAAAAACTAGCATACGTTGATTTATTTTTGATTTGGTACGCGTATTTAGGAATACAACATGCGACGGGCTCAGGCGAAAAAGCTGCGTGCCATGGGACGTGAACAGCGTGAAATGATGAGCTCAGATTGCTCTATAGGTGAACTTTTATCTCAAACATTTCGTTTTGTCTTCTCGTTCACTTTATTGTTAAGACGGAAGTATTCCCGACTCATCTGGATTGAGTTCATCGTATCAGCACAACAATGCGGTATCATTGATGGATTCTGGTGATATGTCCACTGTCCAGGATCGTTTGAATTTAGTTAATTCTCAGGTATAGTCTACGATTTAGAACAAATCTTATTATATCAATGATTCTGATAATCAGGTATCTCATTCTACGGACGACATTTTCGAACAAATGGAGCGAGAAGTTATTAAGAGAACTAAGCAGGTACTCGAAAACTGAAATCAATTGCAAGTACTTGTTTCAGTGTAATCTTGAAAAGTTCACTGTAAAAGAATGTCAGATGTTATACTCGACTAACGAATTTTCATTGCAGTAACATTTTCGGTTACGTCTTATTTTCTTCTTGAAATATGTTGGGCACGACTTCTATTTTGTAGGCACACATGGCTTTGGCACGTCAGCAACAACAGTCACAGGCAGGTCGGTTTAATTCCATAGATCAACAGCTTATGGATGGTGACACAGTCTTAATCACAAATGATGGACACATTGTGGATGAAAAGGTTTATGTACAGGTATTGGTTTTTTTATGGTGTTGTTTTGAAATTATCGTTTTGCCTAGTCCCTCTTGGTTGTGGGAAGAAACAAATGAATTTTTTAATGTTGCTACAAATTCTGTGATTTATTTGAATCTATTCTTCCGTTAATCTTATCTCTGTGGAGTTATTATCTACAACCATATAACTTATTCCTATCATTCTCCACTTTAATATGTTCCAAGTTTATTCCCTCATTGGTTCAAAGCTAACTCCAATTCTTTCCTCTCTTTCCCCTTATGGCACACTTTTTACCATACTTGACGTTCTTGTTGTTGGTCTATCATTTGTATATTCCATTGACTACAGTGTTGTTCACATATGGGTCAGACTGGGCCATAAATATGCTTTCCACCTTAACACTTCGGGTTGAGAGCTGAGCTTTCGGAAACTGCTGCTAACTTTCGATAAGTAGAGTACTTTGTAAGCTGGGAATTTCGAAAGCTTACAGGGAAGATTTTGCTGTATAGAGGATAGAGATATAGATATAGAGGATATAGAGGATAGAGGGGAGAGAGCAACGGGAAATAGATAGGATATTCATAAGTGTTGTTTTATTTTTGAGGTCCTCTAGAAGTGAAATTACCAAAAAAAAGTGTTGGAAGCAAGATCTAGGTTTTCGACACGTTGTATTAAATGCTTGGTTTCGCCTGGCAATGGGCTGCGTCCAAGGAAGCAAAAGCTTCTCTCGATGAATGTCTAAGAGAGTATTCAACAAAACACCTAATTTTTTGTTGGTCGCCGACTTGGTACGTGTAGTGCACCACTTAAACATCAGTATTTTCAGTATTTCCTGGATTACCAAGTGAATACGGTCTTGTCCTAAAGGTTATATTTGGCTAACGTTTTAACGCCTTCGGACAAGGCAAGTGTTTTATTTTCTGCAGAACTGGGGAAAAGAGAATTATTTGTATAGTAATAGTGGTAAGTAAAAATAGTAGTAATAATGATGTAAGGGATTAGAGTAGAATAGTATGAAAGAATTATTAGAATATCAAGTCTTGGTTATATATTGTAGAAGAATATCAAATTAGAATTATACGAAAGGATTCGCTCCACTGCGGTAGAGTTACATATTCAAAAGCGCCTTCCTGAAGTTTTTCTTTTCATTGAAAGCTTTTTGAAACTCAAATTTGAAGAAAATCGGACTCCTTCTTTTCGAATAACAATAAAGTTGAACCACGTTGGGAAACATCTTATATTCTAGTTTTTTTTTTCAATTAATAAAGGAATTTCTGGGTAGAGAACATTGAAGGACTCATTATGGTGTTCACGACATATGTATGTTGCTTCTCATTCCGCAAGCTCATAAAACTCGTACGCTGTCGAATGCTAGAAAAGGCGAAAGTGTTTATGCACACCATCGACCAGGTGCAGTCCTGTTTTCCATGATTTAGGAGAATCATTATCTTAAATAAGTGTCTCTAAACATAACGTTTATATGTCTTCTTTCATTGATAAACTAACATGAGGTTGACAAGAAAGAAAGGATTTCATTCGGCTAACGTTTCGGCGTCTTCTTCCTCAGGCACGACATTCTGATTCGATTATCGACAGTCGTTCGTACTGTAGATGTGATGTTTTTATAGCCGTATCGATTGGAATCTTTTGCATGGACCACCACTTGAATGAGGCAACCTCATCCGGTGGGAGTAACTTGTTTTCTCCGGAAAACCCATCCTGCAGCAGACGGTATGATTATCAACTAGCGCATAGCGTAACAACATTTCAAAAGTCGACTTTTCGGTCTTGGAGACATAACCAGTGTTATCTAAAATATCAGTAAAAGTTATTCGTTTTCTTTCTCAGCAATCGCGAGGTTGTTAAACGGCGTACGTTTACTTCCATACAACAACACACATACAACACATTTGTAACCGCGTTGTTCAAAGCCGCTTTTTTCATCTGTTTTCCACCTAAGAACAACAGCCGCTCAGAGTTGTATATAGTTGACGACTCTAATATCATATCTCGGACGATATGTATTTAAATTTCTAACATAATCCCACCAGCCAATCCCGAGACCGACTTTCTTTCAACCTCGGCATTGACCAGTAATTCCACGAGGTTGCAATTACAGCATTTTTGAATACAGAATAGTTGACACTTCTGCAATTTCGCTTTTTTAGAGCCTGAGAAGTTCAAATTAACATGGAACCTACTAAGCGAAACGCCTTCATAACCTTAAGAGATAAAACTTAAATAAATGTTCCGTCGAATTGTGCATAGGTTCTCAGGATCGACTTTCTATTAACCTCGGCATTGGAATATGAATGCGTCGTTTTCTTGTTCAGCAATCGCGAGGTTGTTAAACAGCGTACATTTACTTCCATAGAAAAACACAATACAACATAACAGTAGCTGACGTTTCGGCAGTATCGCCTTCTTCAGAGCCTGGAAGGGTATACTGATATACAATCTACTAGGCCAAACGCTTCAATAACACAAAAAGACGAAAAACTCTTTGGTAACTACATGATCAGCAGCTTCTCGAAAAACTCACCGCTTTTTACGTGACTTCCAATGAGGAAGTTTAGAACAGCTGATTATAGTTGCATATGGTTGATGAGTGCTCCACCCCACATCAGAAATTGATGCGAACATACGGGGTCAGGTCGGTATGACCTCTTGGCATTCCTCCCTGCTATTCATTGTAGGGTTTTTGGTATTTATCTAAAAAGCCTCAAAAAGTTTTCGTGCTATTGTTTTAGTATCCTGTGCAAGGATATTGACTTGCTTCAAAATCGTCTCCGCTATGCTTTTGTATCGTATGCGTATCTAGTGGGGTACTTTGTGTAAGTTTTCGGTTGCCATCTAGGTGTTCTTTTATACGAATACACAAAGGTCTGCCCGTTTCGCCAATATAATCATCTCTGCAATTATTACAAGAGATCAGGTATATCGTACCTGAACTCATGCAATCACCATCCCGGCTGTAAGGGCAAATTACGCAATTTGTTGTTTCACATAGACGATTTTGAAGTAAAAGTCAATATCCTTGCACAGGAGACTAAAACGCGAAAACTTCCTGAGGATTTTTGGATAATTGCCAAAAACCCCACAATGAATAGCAGGGAGGAATGCCCAGAGGTCATACCCGACCTACCTGACCCCGTATGTTCGCGTCAATTTCTGATGTGGGATGGAGCACTCAGCAACCACATGCGACTATAATCAGCTGTTCTAATCTTCCTCATTGGAAGTCACGTAAAAGCGGTGAGTTTTTCGAGAAGCTGTTGATCATGTAATTACTATAGAGTTTTTCGTCTTTTTGTGTTATTGAAGGGTTTGGCCTAGTAGATTGTATAACAGTATACCCTTCCAGGCTCTGAAGAAGGCGATACTGCCGAAACGTCAGCTAGTGTTGTAATGTATGTGTTTCTCTGTGCGTAAGTTCTCTTAAACAGCTGTTAAAAGAAGTGAAGAAAAGAATAGGAAGCTATTTTGTGTTCACAAAGTCATGAAAACGTTCAACTGAGTGCATTATGTATCAGTTTGACCTTTCTAGGCTTTTAAGAACCCGAAACAGCCGAAATACCAGCAATTCTATATTAATAACTGCTCTAATATCAACCTCATGTTTGCTCATAAAGAAGAACAGTGGGTAGTCTCACTGGTCTCCAACATCATCTAGACATCAGCAAAAACCATCGTATCTTGCTGGAGAGAATTCCACCTGATCTATCGATTTGTGCTGGTCGACAGTTGAGCCTTGATTAAAAAAAGCGTTTCGTGAGCTCCGTGATGTTATAGTTAGCTAAGAATTGGGATATAATTGTTTAAAGATCACAGATTCAATTATTTTTGGTGCTATGGTTTGCAGTCAATTACCATCGGATCCTATGTGTTAAATTCACAGGTCTCAGTCTTTAGAGCCATTCGAAAAGTGTCTTCTATGAGTATGGCCTGCTTTCAAGTGTTCATATTATTGCAGTTGTCGAAATACTTCTGCAATCGTGAACGATTTTTATTTTTCTATTATATCTTGCTCTTTATACTGTTTTTTAAACACTTTTTGTTTAACATCTCGCCGCCGTTCTACTCCGCATTTGTTTGGGCCTTCTACTTAAGTACACAGTGTTGTACATTGCGTGAGAAGTGATGTTCCTTGGAGTTTGGCTCAGGATATCTTTCATTCTTTTATAACTGTTTCTCGGATGCTAGATTGATGCTCTTCATCGGTGTACGATTGCAAGTTATGGTTAACTAATGAATGTGAATGCGTTTTCTTACGAAAGGATACGCATAATGTTTCTAGCCATCACAGCTGATAGATGAAAAGGCTCTCCACGAAATGTTAATCACTGGTTTGGACGCCAATGGGCAACCGGTAGAGTTGCGCACTGTAGACGGCACATTAATCCGGGGTGAAGAACAATTACGGTATGGTTTTCCAGCTCTTATCACTGTGTGATAGTATGGTTTGTCGTAATTTCAGTGCCATCACTAATGGTCAGCCTTTCCTGATTCACCCACAGCCATTACCTATTTCAAATGTGGATGATCAAGGGAAACCACTGACATTCACGAATGCTCAGGAACAGGTTTGGTTGTCTGCTTTTGAATTCTCTTACTCGATTTCTTTTACCTGCTACCTATTACTAACCGTCTTAATTATCTATTATTAATCCGGCTCTACCTTGCAGATCGAACTTGTACCTACATCATCGTCTATGGTATTGGAGTCATCTCATGGTTTATACGCTTCTCATGAAATAGTGGTTGACGATATGGTGATCGAATTTTTATGATGAAAATGAAGCTATTGCTTAGGAAAGTTTCGAAAAAACAAAGAGCGGAAAAATTTAGCAGGAGAATTGAAGCTTTATAATGAATAAATTTGGTACACCTCAGTTAGTTTTCGGCATGCTAAACTTTATCGTCGCACCAAGAACATACCCAACTATTTGTACTTCAAACGAAGAAGTTAATTCCATAGAAATCTATTTAAGAAGTATGTTTGTGGGCTTATATTTTCTCGCTTGCTTGTTTGCAAAGATTTTCCCACTATATGATCACCTGTTTTTAACATCAATATTTTATAACCTTATAGGTTAATCCGCAACCTTCTATCAACCTCGGATTTTTCCGATAAAGTAGCGATCACGTTTCTTTCTGTTTCAAATCCTAACACTATTGTTCAGTATTACTTCCATTTATTAAGAATACTTTAGACTGATTCATCGCAGGCAAGCATTAGATTCCAGCCACAACCTCAATCCGAGTCACTTCGTCGATCGCTTCCAGTATCAATGGGCGGAAGCGGTAATACGGCTGGTTTAACGGTAGCAGAACGAAATGAGATTAGCAAGGCAAAACGCGCGGAAAGGGCGAGAATACGGTGCGAGAATTGGCACTAAGGTGACCTCATTAAAGGATTGAGTTATGTTATAAATAGCCTTGTTTAGGTATCATAGTATGCGACCGGAGGTGCGACAACAACAAAACGCGAAACGTGCTGAGTTACTGCGTAAGGTTAGCTTTATCTGTTTTTAAGCACTGTATTACGTTAGTGAAATCTCTAGCTTTATTTTTTAATAAAATGGCGTGAAATCTATAAGTTAACTTTGGCCACTATACATGGATGGTTTTCAAAAAGGTGATTGAATCTGTTTGCTGGACACTGTTCACAATTTAATTACTATTTTCATTATGGTATGGCACATTCTCCATGTTTCAGGCTCGACAACGCGATGAGGAATTGTGTCATTTAGCGGAGACCTGCCAACTTGATACACTCGATGAGGAGACTCGGAGAGCAATCGCTGAAGCTCAAATGAGACGAGCCAGAAGGGCAGAGCAAGCGAGGGCGAAGTATCATAGAATGAATAGGTTCATTTGATAATACTCATTTTAACCATTTCATTTCCTTTTTAATCATATAGTTGACTCAGTGAGGAACGGAGACAGTACAACGCAATGCGCGATGCACAACGGCGTCAGAGGAAAAGGGCACAAGAGGAAGCGAGACAACGAGTAGTAATGAACGGTAGTTCCTTGTGCGATTTTTAACCGTTTTTACCATTCTAAATTTTTTATTTTCAGCGGTGTTATCCACCGAAACAGGGTTAAGTCCTAACTCCTTATCACCAATGAATGATTCAATCTCGCCGAATGATCACGGTTTGTCACCTGGTGGTGCTGAACCCGGTCAAATCATCTATTCAACTTACGAAATGTATCAGGAACCGATGTTTTTACATCGATAAACGCTGTACAAACATAATTGCTTTTAATGATTGTAAAATTGCGATGCTGTTCATATTGCCGTTGTTATTGTTGCACTGTGATAGTATGTAATATTGTTTTTTTTAAATTTCAGTGCAATAATTAAGCTGTCTACATTGTCATGAGAGATCGTTTTATTTGTTGTTGTAGACGCGTACCTTAATAGATGACCATTCCCTTCTCCAGCCGATGTTGAAGGAGTTTACGTGTTCCACTTGCTGCGCTTCGTTTATTCTTCTATGTTCCTTACGATATTCTTGTCTTCGTATATCACTCTCAGTCATGCCTTTTCTCGAAATTTGCCAAATATCGTAGTTTTTCTTCTCTTGTATTCTTCAGTATTGTTCGGTTACATGCCCGTTACATTTTTAGAAGAAGAATGATGATTTGTCATAGTATAGCTCAGTGATTTTTGTCAAGATTTAAACAATACGTACGTTTTCGTTTATAAAACGGGTTATTTTTTTCGTATATGAGTGCAATTTCTCACTGCTTGAGAGTTCTCTTCTAGTGTTGTGGTATACCTTTGAATCCATATGTATGTAAACTTGGTGTTTCAGAAGTTGGCTTCATGTTCGATTGGTGGTAGGTGTAGGTTAGAGAGGGTACCTACTGGCACGAGGTAGCGCCGTTGTTTGAAGAATTAAAATTAGTTAGAGAGATCGTTCTTGGGATTGAGTGATGAACTGTTTTTATTGCAGGTGGTTCGTGAGGACTCAGAGTAATTGTGCAGTGTTGGAGAGTATTCTGGATGTGACAGGATGTTGGTTCTGTATGTAGTCCTCGCTACCGACGTGTATTATTGATACAGTAACTGCTCACATATAGGGAGTTGCCGTTACGTTACATCAGCTTGTGAACATAAGCAGTGCCATAGTTTATGCTGCGAGTACGAAGACGAACAATAACGGTTTCGGAGGACACCAAATTAAAGCAATATCGTCCACGTACGATAGCGTACTGTTCTGGGTGGGGCAATTCTCTATGGGGAAGTCACAGCCATTTACGTTTGACGTTCACATAGAAGGAAGACTACAATCTTAAGTGATGACATCGTTCAAAAACTTTCCAGTCGTCTTATAAATGTGAGTAAGCAGATATGTACTCACATGCGGCAGGATTTTTCGGTAGCTGAGCTTGTCACAATCAAGTATTGAGACAGTTATGGTGAGATGCAATTTGTAGTTAGCACAGGTAAACAAGGAGAAATCTAGATTAGATGTAGAGGTCTTCGACATAGATAAAAAGCTCAATCTTTAGATGTTCGCCAATGTATTTCGCACAAATGGAAGAGTTGACAATGGGACAGCGACTGGCAACAAGCCTTGCCGTTGCCTTTATGTCTAAGATGGAAGCACCAGCAATCGATCTCCGGTCATTACTCTATTGTAGTTACGTAGATGATTGCTTTACTATTTGTTCCACGCAGGCGATGGACACATGTTTGGAATTGTTAAGCGAACAGTCAGAGTGCATAAAATCCACAAGAGAGGAGCCGAAAGAAAACTGGCGTCCGTTTTTCAACGTTTGAACTAATCTATCCAAGACTGTTATAAATGTTACAGTAAACCAAGTAGCTGGAACATACTAGTTCATTATCGCTGCTGTTATCTCTCAAGAAAAAGGGCGCTTGTGAGGAACATGTTTCGAACAGCCACAAATGTATGCACAGGAAGACAGTAGATGGAGAAATCCCGCAAAGTGGCGTGTGAAACACTCAATTCCACTGACTGCGGAACGATAACCGCTCGTGTCAAGTTTAGAGGAAAACCTCATCCCTAACGATAGGTCTAGCGAAAATAAGATACAATCTATTACACTCTCCATTTCCAACGAAATGAGTGCAGGATTTGAAAGAATTTGCTTAAAAAGGCTTAGTTTAAAGAAATCAGCAGCGATTAGAATACCACAGAACACAGCTAGTTCGTAACCGTTTGTATGGTCGTCTACGTGAAAGGTACAGGTATGTAATATGCGCTAACGAATTGAAGATGAGTGCGTGAGTTCGGATACGTTGCACCTGATCTCTTGAAAGCGTGCACGAACGAATACGTTGGCAAAATGGACATACCACTTTGCGTCTGTATAGAAGAGCAAGTAGTTGAACTTAATGCCAAGCAGAACATTCCACGAGATAAGCATAGGACACAAAGACATAACGGAAAGAGCTTGAAGTAATAGTTGCTCTCACAGCATGGGAATCTAAAGCTGAGTTTTTAGCATGTAAAACACTCGAGGCATTCTGGATAAATTCCAAGCATTCAATAATGATCCGAGGGGAGAAATTCCTTATTGTTTTGCATGATCTCAGGCAATATCTTAAGCCGATGTTTCAATTCAGGAGAGACGCGTTACCCATCTATGTAAACTCTGGGCGATTATCTCCACATAAAATATTCAGCGGAAAACGATGAGTATGTGAAGAAGCTGCTTTGTTTCCAATGCGGTTCAAATTTCGGTATCGCCGACATGACCTATGCAGGCCCTGAAGAGGGCGAAATTCGCCGAAGCATTCGCTTTTGTAAATTAATAGACAATGTGGTAACAACCTCGTGTTTGCTTATTAAAGAAAGAGTGAATTGTTCTCGAAAGGTTTCCTAGATAGGAAGGTTCTCGATATTTACATTTCGAATACCGACGATGATTAAACCAAACCAGAATTGCCGCCGTCGTAGTAGCTGTGATGATCGTCGCAAGTTCTCTGATTGAAACGGTTCGCGCGTGATGGTTATCTATGGATGGCTCGCAACTCTATACAAAATAACAAATCGCTCAACGAGCAGGGAGCCAGCCTCATATGCACACTGGATCCTTCTGTCTAGGATATAGAGCATGTAGAGGATTGATGAGTGGCTATCAGAGCACGGATTGCATAGGACGTTATTGGAGTCGGAACAATTCAACATAATCTTCACGTTTTTCTTGACGTCGTGGGTAACATCATATTCCACATGAAAGTCTTGAGACAAACTAAAAGCAAGAAGGCGAATAACACATTTACTATGTTGTTGGTTTTCCCATAAATACCAGTAAATTTTGGTATTTTGAATTCTTTAGGAATTGACATCCTTTTAGGACAAGCTGCTACAACTGCTAACCTACCGTTCTGTAATGTTGTCTTGAATTTTATTCCGCTTTTAAATTTTTTAACACAAGCTCTACAACTGACAACACCCACGATGGGTTCAAGTGTCTTGGTGGATCCATTCCGTGGTTTCGCGGTTTAGGATGCCAATCTCTACGGCAAAAATTGGAAACGTTTAGATTCTAGTGATTTTAATTTTGATTAATAAATTTCATTGTGAGATCGCATGTGTTGAAGTCAGCGCCTGCGTTTGCAAATGTGCTGCATAACGAGGCTCTTGTTATTCGTACAGAGAAAACGTCGCTACCAAGCATACAACGTGCGACTGCATTAGCATGTATCTGTTATCCATGGCGTAGTCTCATATAAGATCTGGTGACAAACCTTGCATGGTCACTCTCCGTCTTCAGTCTTTGCGTTGAAAGAGAATGATAAGCTGCACAAACAGCATAAAAACTTTCCCAAATACTTGAATATCCGGTCCGTTCTCATCGGTCGATCGTACTGCATTTGCAGCCACCTAAAGTTAGCTGCAAGCGTGTTTTTTAGTCTAGTAGGTGGTCATCTTAGAACACTTCCAAGCCCTTGATATACACGAAAAGATAATTTTCGGAAGGAGTTTGCAAAGTAAACTCACCAAGAAAACCGGCTACAATAATTTCTTCGGTCGCCCTTTGCAGCGGCAAGATCGTGCTGGAGATCCTACGCAACTATGAAAAAGCTTTCTTTCCATGATAAGTTGTCATGTGTAATGAAAGAAGTGACTGTTGCTTAAAGTTTCAAGCTTAAAGGAAGATGACTGCAATGCTATTTGTTCATAGAGCTGTGCTTGTGAACATGCTCCTTTTCGTAGCTCAGACCTCACAAGAAGAGTATTAGGTGATTCTTCTTCAACATCGAGGTTTGTGAAAGGGAGAATATTGGTACATAACTTCGCGTGTGGCGCAGTGGTTAGAGGCGTCATTGCGACACACACATGATATCGATCCCGCCCCGGGCTCCATGACCCACCAAACCTTCCATCACTCCAGGGTCAGCATATTGGTACCAGACTTGTCTGGGTGGATAGCAGCCCAGGCTCGATACATCGGTAGAGCGCCGCGAGTCGTTGTAAAGGCCAGATGTGCATTCAATCACTTCCAGCGATACTTAGTGAAGTCGAATGCATGGCGCATCTCTCAGGGATTGATTAACACCGAGAGCTTTATCCTCTATCCTTTTAACTTTTCCGCTACCATCTCAATATCATGGTGATAGACTGCACCAACACTCATAATCTTCGATGTCAGGAAGTTAGATTCGCATTGTCCTTGACTGCATTGCTTTCAAGTGTCACTTTTTTGAGCTGCTTCTAACATTTTTCCTGTTTGCATAAATGTAATTTCTCTTCGGTGTTCTTAAATTTTTGGTGAGGAACCTCGCAGTCATCGGTTGGGTGTTCCTCAACTGCCAGTTAGGGTTCCGTTCAGAATGTTTTAGTCGTGTATAGCTTGTCTTTTCCTTCTTGTGTAATGATAATAGTGATATGCAACCACTATGATGCTGAGATAGTTGCTGGATCTTGGATCCCAGGCCAGATTTGAACTCGCGATTACACTTTCCGAAGGCTCACGTGTTATCACTGAGCCATTGAGGCCCTTGCTTTGTCTTTTTTCAACAGGTTTTCTACCTAACAGTGCTCTCAGCAATGATATGCTAGTTTTTAATATGGATGCTATGATTTAGTAATAACAGTTTTTATGCTCTTATATCTGACTTGAATCTTAGCTTGGAGAAGGCCGTGATGTAGTCCAATTCAGGAGGACGTTATTTGCATTTGAGGATTTATCACTGCAGATTACGAACTGGAGGCAAACGAGAGAAAATGATTTGCCAGAAGTTGACAATATGTGTAACGATAGAGTGGATGGACAACAAAAACTACGCCACCGATATTTTCCTTGCACAAAAATAAACGTGTTCCCATCGTTGGTGTACGTTACGTCGGTCTGGCCGCTTTTTGTCTCCTATGTGGAGTAATCGCATAGAATTCAATAGGATCTGCGCTCTCAAGAATAGTGTTAACATCGACATCTGAGAATACTGCTTTACAAAGCTAAAAACGGTCTCCATGGAGTATCACTAAGGTTTTATTTTTATCCAATGACTTTTTATGTAATCCGAAATTGGACTATGGCTTACCGATTTTCCCCATGCCTTACGACGTTCAAGTGAGAGCTCATCGTGTGAAGCAGTGATGCTCGTTTATTATTGGTTGGACAATTTCATATTTTCTAGAGTCCTTTTGTAGGCTTGCTAGCTCGTATTCAGGTCTTGACAGCAGGACGTCGCTAGCTATTGTGAATCGAAGGAATGTTTTGTACTTTCAATGAATCTTACCACTAGTCAACTGACTACTTGAATCAAACTGTTAAACCGAAAATAAATATGAATGTGTCGCTTTCTTGTTCAGCAATCGCGAGGTTTTTAAACAGCATACATTTACGGCAGGGACGGTGATTGCATGAGTTCAGGTACGATATACCTGATCTCTTGTAATAATTGCGGAGATGAATATATTGGCGAAACGGGCAGACCCTTGTGTATCCGTATAAAAGAACACCTAGATGGCAAACGAAAACTAAGACGAAGCACCCCACTAGGCACGCATAGGATACAAAAGCATAGCGGAGACGATTTTGAAGTGAAAGTCAATATCCTTGCACAGGAGTCCAAAACACCAGCGCGAAAACTCCTTGAGGCTTTTTGGATCAATGCCAAAAGCCCTACAATGAATAGCAAGGACGAATGCCTGGAGGTCATCGCCCTGTTTGTGTGTGAAGGGTGGGAAGAAAGGAAATGAACAAGAATGTTCTTGTTACTTGGCTTTCGATACCACGTTGTCAGGTAACCGCTATTTGATAGGTTCATTTGAACGTCCAAAAACGGAAGCCAGTTTTTTTTCGGTTTTTCCCGGGTGAACTTTATGTACTCGGACTGCTCGTTCAATAANATGTTCTTGTTACTTGGCTTTCGATACCACTTTGTAAGGTAACCGCTACTTTATACGTTTATTTGAACGTCCAGAAACGAAAGCCAGTTTTCTCTCGGTTTCTCCCGGGTGAACTTTATGTACTCGGACTGCTCGTTCAATAATTCAAAGCATTTGTCCATCTCCTCCTGCGTAGAGAAGACGACAAAACAATCATCTACATATTTGCAGTCGAGTAGCGGCTGGAGATCGAGAACAGAGGCCTCTATCTTAGACATAAACACAATGGCAAGGTTTGGTGCCAATCGCTGTCCCATTGCCAACCCCCTTATTTGCGCGAAATATTTCCCAGACCATCTGAAAATCGAGCACTTTAGGCACTCCTTTAATAGAGCCATTAGCTGCTGGATGGACAAGCCATGCATATTTATTCTTCCTTCATGTTCAACAAGAAATTCGAAGATGACTTGCATTGCGGAGTCATTCGACACGTTGGTGTACAGTGCGGTAACGTCGAAGGACTCCATCACGTACGCGTTACGTAGACGTTCTAGGAACATTTGGGTGTTTGTGAGGTGAGCTGGAATGTGGTTAAGCAACTGGGGTAGTTGTAGGCTTAGAAATCAGGTTATCCTATCTGTTGGCCCGTCTACACAGCTGTTGATTGGTCTAACCTTAAATAGTGATGGATCGGTAGACGCAAGATCATCGCTGGATACTAACTTATGAGTTTTTATAAGCAAGTACAAGTTTTCGCGTTTTAGTCTCCTGTGCAAGGAAATTGACTTTTACTTAAAAATCGTCTATGTGAAACGACAAATTGCGTAATTTGCCCTTACAGCCGGGATGGCGATTGCATGAGTTCAGGCACGATATACCTAATCTCTTGTAATAATTGCGGAGATGAATATATTAACGAAAGGGGCAGACCTTTGTGTATTCCTATAAAAGAACACCTAGATGGCAAACGAAAACTAACACAAAGTACCCCACTAGGCACGCATACGATACAAAAGCATAGCGGAGACGATTTTGAAGCAAGTCAATATCCTTGCACAGGATACTAAAACAATAGCGCGAAAACTTCTTGAGGCTTTTTGGATAAATGCCAAAAACCCTACAATGAATAGCAGGGACGAATGCCCGGAGGTCATACCGACCTGACCCCGTATGTTCGCGTCAATTTCTGATGTGGGATGGAGAACTCATCAACCACATGCGACTATAATCAGCTGTTCTAATCTTCCTCATTGGAAGTCACAAAAAAGCGATGGATGGTGCAGTCGTCAACCACATGCGACTATAATCAGCTGTTCTAAACTTCCTCATTGAAAGTCACGAAAAAGCGGTGGGTCTTCTTTCGAGAAGCTGTTGATCATGTAATTACCAAAGAGTCTTTCGTCTTTTTGTAAGTGTTATTGAAGCGTTTGGCCTAGTAGATTGTATATCAGCATACCCTTCCAGACTCTGAAGAAGGCGATACTGCCGAAACGTCAGCTAGCGTTGTATTGTATTGTGTTTTTCTATGCAAGTAAATGTATGCTGTTTAAAAACCTCGCGATTGCTGAACAAGAAAACGACGCAATGGACAGTAAAAAAAAGTCCAATATAAATTTTAGTTTGCACAGTGAAACTCCTATTTTAAAAGGTCATCGTTTGGTTCTTTGTAAGTTTACCAGTTATATCATGGAGACCTGCCTCGCAATCTCAGACGGGTGCCTGAGATATTGTGCTAGATTGTGCATAATCAGAATGCGATACTCCCAGTGGTTAACCCCCGGAGTTTTCGAATTCGTGCAAAATGCTTCAGAGTCAAGCGGAACCCTCCACATGCACTAATAGGAAACGAAACATAACGGAGAAGATCTTGAAGTGAAAGTCTTCGCACAAGATTCTGAAAGATCAGCGCATAAAACTCTTGAAATATTTTGAATAAATCCCAAACGTCCCGAAATTGACCGAAAACTGGAGTGCCTTATGTTCACGGGTTACCTAGCCCCACAGATCATGTTGATTTTTTTGCCTTTTACTTTTACAGAGTCGGATATTGGTCCGAGTCCATTGCCCACAGCGACTCATTTATCCGAAGTGAGTCTTTGAAGTCGCACCGAGTCAAACCCGGTGCTTTCTTTTTTAACGGTGCGGCTCACTGCGAACAGTGACAGTTCTATGGAGGTAATGATTTTAATACATCGTTCATAGTTGGCAGATTTTCTCGAGCATTACGAAATCGACGTATTAAAGGTAAAGTGGTGCTTTAGGAGTATACGAACCGATAAAAATGAGAATGTACTATAAATATGTCTTGGAACGCAACAATATTTCAAAAAAATTTTCATAAATGATATAATAACACGAGGTTGTTACAAAACTATCGTTACGCTAGGATCTCAACGTCTTCGTCTTCGACGAGTAGAATATTAATCCAACTCGATTGTCGATAGCGCCTCTATGCTTTACTCTAGATGCTATAGCACAGTAAATTATTCTTTGCAACGACCATAGCATCAGCCATTAACTATCTCTCTTTCTTGTGGGAATATTGGTCTTGATATCTCACTAGCTTATTGTCGGTGTAAATGTTTCCTTACCTGAAGTTGGGAGCGTGTGGCGCAGTGGTTGGAGGCGCTCACTGCGACACGCACGTGATATCGATCCCCGTCCCCATGGCCCACCAAGCCTTCCATCTTTCCGGGGTCCGCAAACTGGTACCATACTTGCCTGGGAGGATAGCAGTGCTAACTTAATGCAATGGTAGGCAACCGCGAGTCATTGCAAAAGCCAGATATGGATTCAATCACCTCCAACGATAACTAATGAAGTCGTATGCATGGCGCATCCCTCAAGAATTGATGAACGCCGAGAGCTTAATCCTTTATCCTTTTTACCTAGAGTTGAGGCTCGACAGTACTCCAATTATGAGGCTCTACGGCTCACTCGCATTGCATATAATTCCCTACACCGACTTTGGTTCCATCCTAACACTTTTTGCACATTAATGAAGGAATCACTAAGTGACTTTTTCAATAATTATTTCCCGATTAATTCAAATTTCATAAATATTGTCTTTTGCATGAAATCTCGATCTATGCTCTTCTTTGTAGACATTCACAGGGTAATGTAATGCACTGAGATGGCATTTTGTGAATATAATGAAGCCCAAGGCGCTGTCATCCTCCTTGTGTGTGTGTGTGTGTGTGTGTGTGTGTGTTTGTCGGTGTGCGTATGTGTATATGAGTATATGTGTAAGTATGTCGTCCACAAATCTGAACATCTGATTGATGAAATTTCCGCTGTACTCTTTGAATTCCGTCATGCCCATCGCTATTGGTTATTGTCCTTGAATTAATTGCTGTTAATACTCAATACATGACAGGGCAATTAAACAATCGGTATTACGACAATCGCTACCGTTTAAGTTGAGGTGAAAAACCTTTTGAGTCGATGAATGTAAGGCAAAACGGTGTCCTGATCCGTTTTGATACTCCACTTGAGCTTTTCTATCATGGTGTTGTTATTCCTAGTTATAGAAAAAGGATCACAGCTGCTCATATCGCGTGACAACGTGGCCCGTTTCCAGGTGGCGTATAGGGCGTTAATTGGGGACTAAAAGCGACCTTTGCTTCCCTGAGATGCAGATGTATCAAAGGGTTGGACTCCAATTTCTGCTGCGCCGATTTGGTATATACCTTTTGTATTTTCGAGTGCCCATTCACGAATGCGTGAGTGGGCTTGTTCTCGTTCGTGCAGATTGTATTCTACGAGTCATTTCGGTCAAAAGTCTGCAATCAAGTGACAGCGAAGCACATGGGAGGTGGTTTTAAGTCGCCTTTGACAAGTCAGCTGGTCCTTTGGAGGAGACTAGCAAGCTATTCTTGAGTATATCTAGCCACATATCCAGAGCTCAGCGAGCTATAAATGGGTGCCAAGAAGTTATACATAGTAAAATAAACGGGCCTCAGTCCCCTAACCCCGAAAGAGTCCCCGATACAGCAGCGAGCACGGAGAAGTTGTTAAAATCTCAGGACCATTCTAGACTGCCTAAATCGTGAAGGACTAATGGTCTCTCTGTACCTACAATGTAAGTACAATTGCACTTGAGTCCTAGATAGAAGGTATGGTCATCGAGGCAAGAAGGACAAGGGAAGACGTTTTTGACTCGACGAGACGAAACGACGCCAGCCATTCAACGCCGCCTATAATACAGGAAAACTGTTTCTCGGAGCATGCGACAATAGAGGAGTAGGCGGCGTCGGCGTTCTCATCAACACGGGTTTATCCATGAACATCGGTTCATCTGAAGGACTCACAACCCGAGTCGGACGTTTACTGTAGATCAATACCGGCTTTGACAGTCTTCGCCGTTTACGCACCGACATCAAACTATGACAAAGAAGAAGTCGAAGCATTCTATACGAGATTCGAGAAGTTGTACAGAGAAGACCATGCATTCTTCAAGTCGCCATTGGAGATTTTAACTACGATAGCTAAGCTAAGATTGGACCAAGAAGAATGTCTGAAGAACGTCACATTGGGACTCACCTTCAGAAGGGCAATATTGAAAATCATTCACAACTACTAACTACTCGGATCTCTTCAAAAGCACGGTGATCGAGCAAAACCAGGTCAGGACATGATAAAATTTGCTCAAGAAGGAGCCTTCCGCCAGTCCTCACCAACACTCAGCTCTTCACACGTTACGTGTCAGAATGCAAGGCTTCTCTTCAATGGAAGATCATGAAGATCGCGCTATTGTTCGAGAAGGGTGACCTCCACAATATAGGCAGCTGTCGTCAATCTGCTTGGTAAAGCTGCTCTATAAACACTTAACTCAGGAATGATAAGACACTAGATGAAGGAGAATCATGTGGGCAAGCAGTGTTTCGAAGAGGATTCGGTGCGATGGACCACATCCACAAGACAACGAGACTCAACGAAGTATCGCCAGAGTACAAGAGACCACCTTGTTGCACTTTCACCACTTTGAAGAGTTCTGGCTTAACCACAAACTGAGAGACAGGCGAAACGAAGGATCCGCATGGTGTGGTGGTGAACGCGTTACTTCCCGGAAAGGACAATAGCGCGTTCATTCCTCACCGCGGACATCTGCGGTCCGGAGTTTTGCAAACATCTCAGCAATTTTGTGGCTGGATTTCGCTCAATACCCTGCCATTAAATTATAGAAGGCGGAAAATAAAAAATAAACGGATTGGCTTCGTATGAACCATTCACGCTCAACGGAATGAATATCTCCGAATGCTGTATTACGTCTATCTAGGTCGAGAAATTAACACGATAAATGACTTGACTCCAGAGGTGAGCGAGGCGAAGCGAGTGGCTCGAGGAACCTTCAAGAGCATCGAGTATGTAGTGTAGACAGCAAAGAACACTCGACTCCATAGCCACCATTTCGACTCCACAATTCTTCCAGCCTTAACGTATGCGTAACAAATGTGGTCACTACGTAAGCGAGATGAAAGATCACTTAGCTTTACTGAACACGCAATCGAAAGGACGATGCAATGAGTATGCCGCATCACGGAAGTGAGAAAAGAGATCCAAAGTTCCAATCTTTGTTAACGATAAAAAATCAAAGGTGCCATTTTCTACGCCAAACTGTCGACTATAAGGTGGACCGGACACATAATGCTTGTTAATGACGATCGATGGACAAGAACCGTTAGCAGTCACTAACGGTTCTCGTCCATCGGATTCCTCGGAATGTCAAACGGGCTGCAGAAAGTCCGCACCGACCTGATGGTGAGGGTCCTTCACAAAAGCCCTAAAAGGAAGATATGATGCGCAACGAGTCCCTAGAGCGAATAGAATTCACTGGGATGCGCGATAGGGAGAGATGGAAGATTTACTGGAGCCCTTTCGAGTCACTCGACGACAGGTGACGCCCTCTAAACGTTTGAAGTAGCTGGTGAAATATTTTTTGTTTCAGTTAGAGCTGGAAATGTTGATTCTTCGTTACATATATCAAGCGACAAAAAAGTTGTTTACCAACCTTTCATTGACCTACGATTTACAGGAAGCGCGGTGGCGGAGTCGCCATTAATAACACGCGGAGAGCCTCTGGTTCAAACCTGCTCCAAGGTGAACTGAGCCTTCCCTCTCTCTAATTTCTGAAATACTACCAGATTTGAATGTAAACAGAATTTTCCAATTCGGAAAGGCCGTGATCTGCCTGTGGTGAAGACCTGGTAACTCTAGCGTCGTTAACCCAGGATTCCAAAGGAATTAGCTCGACCAGCATTCAGTGACATTCAGAGCATCTAAGACCTTCAAGCAACAGCTGAATCCTCAAGCAAATCAGAGGTCCACCGTGGATGACGAATGCAAAGGTACGAAGTGTTGGTTGTGCACAATATATGATGTCGGGCCATGTGGTAAAGAAATGAAGTATAATTTACTCTTTTCTTGATGACCAGACACTGAGTTTTTATTGATCAGTGCCGGTGCTAATGGAAAGTCTATCATGGGAGTTATAACACTAATCTTTATGCTGTCATGTTTTTGTCGGTAGCGTTTACCACGCAGGTTTATGCAAAAACGTTTCGATAGTTTTAATAAAAGGAGAGAAATGGGAGTTTATTTTTAATGAATGAAAATCCTCACTACATCCAGCATTCATAAACTCTACTGAGCTACCACGATAAGTAGTTGGGACCCTTTCGCACAAACGTCAGTGAAATAAACCTGAAAAAGCTGATTTTGCACTTTTACATGAAGACATGAAAAAGTTGATTAGACGAGCAACCGATATCAAACCAACGACTGTATGCGTCGCATGGCGCTTCTAATCACGGCACCATAGGCTCAGCAAAGGTGTCTTATAGATGAGTTTTATGGCTTCCGTGCTCTCTCCTACTCAGATGATATAGGAAATGTGACGAATCTACGGTTATCTCGCCGGGTTGAGGAACCTCTTCGTCTTCCGGCCCATTAACATCGCCATCATAACACGAGTTTTCCAAAAAATTTTCAAAGCGACCATCATTTAACCTCGTTAATAAAACAATCGACATGTGTTTAAATTGTTAAGCGCTTGCACGAGGTTGATAAACTCGATCAATCGAATTATGTCCACTGAAGAAGATCTGACTCGATACGAGAGCAAAGAATTGTGGACCGTCGAGTCCGATCATCGGCTCTGATGAAGACGAAGACGTCGAAACGTTAACCAAATAAATCCATTTACAACTTCATATAAGCTCAACAATTCAAATATTCCGAAAAATTTCTCAAAACCAACTGTCCTACAACGTCAGCGTGAACGGTCAATGTACTTTCTAGATTGTTCAGCTTAGATCATGTTGATAAGAATTTTAATTCAGCTAGCGCTTCGACGTCTTCGTTTTCTTCACAGCCGATTGATGAGAGTCGATGAAAGCTGTCATAATTCCGACTGCTGCAGGACGGGTCGGCTTCATGAATACAAATCACTATTACTAGACGATGAGCAACAACCGTCCTGTTAAAAGGAGCACTGGCGAGTCGTGCTCCCATTTGAGCTGCCTTTCAGTTCAGAATATTCACATCGATATGAGTACAAAGAATCGTATCGTGTGGACGAACAACTGTGGGTCATTGACTCAGATCAATCAGCTCTAAAGAGGACAAAGACGTCGAAACGTTAGCCGAATAAAAGTTATATATAAATCTTGTGCATGCTGAACACTCGCAAAAATCCTGCACTTAAAAGAGAACCTTCCGTTGCAAAAACGCTGATAACAAATTATATCTAAACCACTTCCAGAACGTCTGCTAATGTCGGTGCCGAAAAGCGATGTGCAGTGAGGAATCATTCCCAGAATGGTCTTGATTGCTGCGAAGGTATTTGACGTTTCTATTTGGAAGCACAGCACTTCTTGTGTCGTCATGGGATCGGCGAGCTCCGAATGGTTCGGCTGCTGATAAATGAAGTTTAAATGGTCCTCGTTCAAGCTAGCAATAACCAGGATTACGGGTATAGTTGCAGGTACCCAAATTAGTGAAAGAGGACAGATATCATATTCACAGTGTGAATATTTGCGCTTCTGACTAGACCGAAGTGTTCATATCGACATTCCGAATACATTGCTCCCTCACTGCAGAAAATGACGGTCTTAGTATCACCACAGTCTAATAGGCAACCCTAATTGTTGACCCAAACTAGAGCATAATTGAATTTTCGTTGTTTTCATCCTTATTCCTTAGGAACAGCAAGCTATTATTTTATCGTAATAGGTGGAAGTAGATTACCTGTAACAGTACACTCTCATTATAATAGTTTATATATAAATCTAATGATCTATGAGCTGCAAAAACATGCCGACATGAGTGTACTGGGTTAGTAGGAGGGCAGTACTAGTAACACGGCTATCGTTCTGAGCGAATTTTCGGACGTGTTTTGGAGATAAACTGCAAAATCGGAAATGACAACTATGCGCTGGGCTCGAGATCTCGAAAGTGCAACTTCTGGTTTGAAAGCAAAAGTATTAAAGAAGAATGACACGGAGAAAACCCGACGAAATATTTCTGACCAGTAAAAATCACCCAACGCCAAAAATAGATTCCAAGTCATCATGTCGGACACAGTTCACCCACAGTCCGGTTCGGATCGGGACAAACTGTGTAAGTGAAGTGGTGTTGGAGTCGTTTGAGTGAAAAGGCATTTTTCCGGTGTTTTCTAAATAGTAACGAAAAAATAATGCGTGATTACAACCACAATACTGCCGTCCAAAGTTTTTCAAATATCTCAGCATTAACATGGTTGTATTTCACATCATAAAAAGGATAATAAGATGAAGAGCTCGGCGTTGATCATTCCCAGAGGTATGCGCCGTGCATTCGACTTCATTAAGTATGGCTTGGAGATGATTGCATGCATATCTGGCCTTGACAATGACTCGCGCTTGCCTACCCATGTATCGAGTCAGTGTTGCTATCCTCCCAGACAAGTCTGGTACCAATTTGCCGACCCCGGAAGAATGGAAGGCTTGGTGGGCCATGGCCGCGAGTACCGATCGCACGTGTGTGCGGAGTGCCTCCGACCAGTGCTCCACACGAGCACTTTTTTACATAATTGTAGTAGGCAGTGGACAAGGAGTTAGTAATGTGACATCAGTTCGTTCTTGAACGCGACAACTGATTTTCAACGGAGGCCTGGATAGAAATCTTCCTCAAATCGGCTGAAAACGCACATGAGTCCAACGTAAGGGTTCCTTGGATTTGTTACGCACTTTTTTGCTCTTATGATACTCGCCTCATTAATCTTATGAAATCATAAGTATGTAAAGTTGGGTTCAATCAATTGACAGATCTTTAGTTACTTCATGGACACCAAAGTATCTGGATGGCCTCCTTTTAAAAATAGTGTGGCTATGAGCACAACCTTCATTCGGTTGTTGATTTGTAGCCCAAGTTTGTCTTTCTCTCATAGAGTATTAAGATGACTATGTAAGGGCGTTGCCATGCACTTATGGCCGTCACGCAGAGCCATAAAACCTTTGTGTTGTAATCGATCTTTGCTGATTTGCGATGTGGGTTCTACCAGGACTAGGTTACGATTGCTGACATAGTTTTCCTTCTAACTATTCTACTACATGAAAATTTTGAATTCTTTGATCATGAGTTCTAGCAATCCTAACGATAGTTATTAGCATTACCTCGATAAGAACGAATACCTATGTCCACGATCAGAACAAATTGGTATGGTTTCTAACTCACTGTTGCTCAAATTCATTGAAAAAATCATGCGTCTGAATTGTTGAGCTCACAGGATGTTGATAAACAGATTTATTCGGCTAAAGTTTCGAGATGTTCGTCTTCATCAGAGCAGATGATCAGGGTAGGTGGTCCACAGCAGTTCAATTTTCTCGGCTGGCGTCTTCGTAGTCGTACCGAGACGGTTCATCTTGTGGAACATTGCACGAATGAGACATGCTCACCCGGCAGTGCCCTTTCATATTAAATTTCGTCTAATTCAGAAAAGAATCACGACTATACCGCAAATGATAAGTAGGTCATTTCCTATACAATGCCGTTACTATCAACGACGTTGCTTTCTTCTTATGCTCGTTTGCCAACGCACTCAGTGAAGAGGTTTGACGATTTTCACGGTTCTAAATTGGACAGCAGAACATTGCTCCTGTCGAGCAGCACATCGTTAGTTGGGTTCTACACTAGACTCAACCAACTTTCTCTATTCCTTCGTAAATGCAAATGGTATCAGACTTGTCAGAGATGGTGAGGAATTTCTGCCTTGGGATATTGGTAAGGCAATTCAAGTCAAACTACAAGGCAGATATGCACTCACTTACCCCCAGGAATAAAGTTAAAAGCGCGGGGTAACCTCCTGATTAACATAGAGCGTTTTCTATTCTCCGGCCTTAACATTCCACTTCAGATACACGTATCTCTGCTCCTCTTCGCATATCCTTCGACAGAATGTTAATTGAAGAGTCTACCAACAAGAAAGCTATATTTTCTGGGAGATCATTAGTCTTGCCGACACATTTTAAGAACAGCTTTTAAACTATCGTCGAGTAATCCATGTAGAGAACATTTTCATGAAAGTGTGTTGGGCCGCTATAAATGTGCAAACACAAACGTACAAGGAAGTCGATCCTGGGTACTACTACTAGATCCTTTAGTTCTACAAGACCGAACGAAAAATCGTAGTTATTTTTATCACTATAATGGGCCATGACCGAGAAGTTTCTGAAATCGTGTGATTCAGTCTACAGAAATTTCCTTGCTCATTTAACAGGGTTAGCTTCTCGCAGGTGAGCCTCTCCCTTTATCCCTCAACTATACGCCGTTTGGGACACGCTATGTGCTCACCAAAAAAACCCCTTTGGAGATTCTCACTTGAGAGAGATCTGCGTGTTAAGGACATAGTGAACACTTCGAGTAAGCAGATGAGTTACCAAAGAAGAAGACTGTATCAATGCTTTAGCCAATTTTCTTGACAATTTAACAGTATATACCTTTAGGTAGGCCAGCTTTAAATTTTCTAGCTTCACTGTTTGTGACTATTTTTATCAGTAATCTGTTGAACTCTTTCTACCGTGAGTAACAAAGTTCCACTCCAATAAGATTTTCACTAAGGATTTTATTATGGCGCTCGTTCGAGTGGAAGTGAACGTCATCCTCATTATGTCGCTTAACTGCTTTATTTCAACGTTGTTTTCGGTCTGAATGGAATGGGCTTTGATAACATGATTGAACTTTGCAGTAACTCTTTTCCCCGTCTTTTTAACGCACATACTTATAGAAAGCTAATAAAAAAAACAAAATGCTGGCAGAGAAACACGTTGTAAGGACACGAAAATGAAAGGTATTAAAACAGAAGACCCAAGATGTAAAAACAGGATAGAAAATAGCTCTTTTTGTCAGAAATGTATCCGGCGGATTACAGGAAACAACTTCCCAGCCGGAAAAGTTTTTCTTCCTTGTACTTTTGTGTTTGCACATTTATAGTGGCCCAACATACTTTCATGAAAATGTTCTCTACATGGATTACTCGACGATAGTTTAAAAGCTGTCCTTTAATAGTTCCTTAAAATGTGTCGGCAAGACTAATGATCTCCCAGAAAATATAGCTTTCTTGTTGGTAGACTCTTCAATTAACATTCTGTCGAAGGATATGCGAAGAGGAGCAGAGATACGTGTATCTGAAGTGGAATGTTAAGGCCGGAGAATAGAAAACGCTTTATCTTAATCAGAAGGTTGTCCCACGCTTTCGACTTTATTCCTGGGGGTAAGTGAATGCATATCTGGCTTGTAGTTTGACTTGAATTGCTTTGTCAATATCCCAAGGCCGAAATTCTTCACCATCTCTGACAAGTCTGATGCTGATTTGCCGTTTACGAAGGAGGAGAGAAAGTTGGTTGGGTCTAGTGTGGAACTCAACTAACGGTCCCATAGTTAACCACAATGTGAGATATTTGTATAATTTGGTACCCAAGGCCAGTTTTGAAGCCGTGATTACCTTCCTGAGATAAAAAAGACTGGCTGAGAAAAAGGCGGAATAGGGTCCTCATGGTAAGATCGGTTACACGTGAGCCATCGCAAAGGGTTTAAACCTGGTTTGGTGTTCCGAGTTTTGCAAATCTCCCAGTATTCCCACGTCCCAAAATTTCAATCACATTGAACACAGTCTTTCCACACTCACCGCTTTCTATGAGTCTTCCACTAAACATGTCACGTGGAGACCAACCGCACAGAGTCCACATGGAATCGTATTGTTCCCATCTCATCAAAATAACAGGCTTATATACTGCCCAATATCACACGTGATAGTGGGGCGTTCCTCCCTGCGATTCATTTTCGGATTCTTGGAATTAAGCCAGAATGCCTCTAGAGTTTTGCGCACTTGTGTTCTCGATTCTTGCGCGAGGATCGTAGCCACTACTTCAAAATCTTCTCTATTATGTCTCTGCGTCCTATACGTGCCTAGTGGAGTATTTGGTTTACGTTTGTCGACTAAGTTTTCTTTTATACGCACGCAGAGTGGTCTACCCGTTTCGCCAACGTATTCGTCCCCAAACGCTTTACAAGAAATCAGATAGAGTGATACTAATACTGATAATCTCCCGGCATTGTTGTGGTTGTGCTCCTCGTAATAACCTACGATGAAATAATAATAGCAGTAAATAAAAAGTTAAACTTTGATCACATAGATATTGCAAGGTATCACCGACCACTGCGCTAAACGTTCTTTTGTTGCAAGGTAAGCCTAGATAACCGAGGCCCTGTGGTCATCAGCAGCTCATATCCGATCCTACTTTACAGATGGTGAGTACAGGACCGAAATCTGGTGCACGAACGACTTAAATGATGCGAATCGAGTTGTTCTAAGCAGAAGTGAATCATCTGGCACTGTGGCACAGCATAGAGCGGGGTATTCCATTCAGCCAAACGTGGAATCACACCTTTTTATGGAATCTAGTAGACTTTTTCAACTGTTTACAGAGTATTTTGGAAAAAAATTATTAAATGCAACTACTTGGTGGGTAAGATAAGAAAACTCGACTGGAAGACACAATCCTGTAACCGGGAAAGATTATCTTCTAATTGATGCCTTGTGCTTTGTATTGCTCTTGGCTCAGATACGTTCCTTATTTACGTAGCGTATTTTGTAGGTTGTAAAAGCCTTATTCCTTATAGTCTTCAATACACTGATCATTTATACCAAACGAACTGAAACGTCATAACAAGTCATTCAAAGGAGATTTACAAGCGGGAAGTAGGATGCCTTAGGGTAAAATGAGATGTCACAAAGGAGATTATCAAAGAGTAGAAGAAATCAAGAAAAGTTAAACATACATGAAAGTAATGATCCATAAATGAAAATTAGAAGTAAAATCATTCGTCAAAAAAAACTCGTTGTTCGCCAATTAACAAACCGACATGTGCGAGCGATAACATATGAGGCGAACTGACTAACAGCTTAACATAGCAACACAAAGAAATATCACACGTGTAGCATATACACACACATGCACACACAAATACACACATACTTACACACACATACACGTATACCAAACCCATACGTATAGAAACGTACACACACACATACACACACACACACACACACACACACACACACACACACACACACACACACACACACATCCACAAGGGCGAAATTGGCATGATAACTGAGGACATAAGATGATAAGGAAAAGAGGAAAGCGAGAGCAACAGTCACTACGACTATGGGAAAGGAACGGAAAACGCAGATATTTCTGATATGCTATTCTCATATTACGAGGTAAACACAGTTCAATTCATGAAGGATCATAACAATGTGCTCAAGCGACATGACTGGATCGCTAAAGGACTTCAATTGAACGCTGAAGTATGCCTGTGAAGTAGAATACTCTCAGGAGCATGAACATTTCCGAGCAATCATTCCTGGTACACGAGCCATCGTCACCTGATTGTCACCGTTCATATAGATCATTCGTACTGCGTCGTATCTGGAGTTTGTGTATCGAGTGGATACGAAACTCATTCGTGTTTTATTGCTTGCAACTGAGCTCAATGAGTAGGAGATATCTTAATTAGATTGTTTTCTTTTAGTTCATTCTTTGGACTTTGGAAATCCTACAAAAACGACTGGACATCCTACCCTCTAACAACGAATGAGCCGTCGTGGTTCACATGAGTCATCAACCAGAAGCACTAACTTAACACCCTGCGAACTTTTTCTTCGGGTTGGTTTAGAGAGAGAGTTTACTCTACCAAATCAACGATTTTGAAAGAACTTAAAGGACAAATACGAGCTGCTGACGAACGATTGGAATAAGGGAGAATAAAAGAAGAGGGGAAACTGCTTAACATAGATTCGCAAATAACGTTGCTTTATTTAAATAATTATATTCATCAACTTATTCAGACCACTTGAACCACCTTTCTTCACACGCACTTGGTTGTAATATCAACACACAAACACACACACATACATACATACATACATACACACATACATACATACATACACACACATACATACACACACATACGACACTTACTGCCGCAGCTGAACTACAGTAGGGAATATGTGTAGCCGTGAAGTTTTGATAAATCAGCTCTTTCCAATCACTTGGTGATGCAGCTATTCAACCCATCAGACCTGATGTATTTTCAAAAGGGAAAACGTTCGTCGTTTGGAACCGCATACTTATTCCACTATATTACCCATGAAAAAGCGTATATAAATCTGATTTGCGCCTTAAACACACTGATTACTATGTCAAAAACATATAAATTATCTTCAACCTATGATTTTATACAACAAAGTCTACAGCACTTATTAGAACTCACTGATAAATCCTCATAACAAAATCAAAGCCATGTTGCCTTACGTGAGGTGAGTAGAGCGCATTTTCACTATTTTTTGGTTTAACTTTACTAGTTTCTCACAACGCTTTACCTCCCCATCGTGGCTAGGAGGTGTTCTTGAGTGTCGGGCTGTGATCTACAGCGGGGTATTCATCTCCAGCAAGGTCTCCCAGGCTGAGAAACAGTCCGATGGCTCCATCAGAAAACCCAGCTAGGAGTAAACCAATACCAGGATCAACTACTGTCTTGGTATGGATTTAGTCGCATGGTAGTAAATCTGCCTCTGGTCCACAAGGACGGTGAATGCCTGTAGTGGTGGCGACATGGGCAGACGTCTGCCTGGCTGACCTCGGGACTTCATGGAACCACAATCGCTAAACCAGCAAAACTCCAAAACAATGGAATTTATGCTGAAGCCCGCACAACCGGTGAAGACGGGCCATCCAAGTATCCACGTAATTCTACCAGTTAATTGTTTGGATAAGCTGCGTGATGTATTCCAATATAATCTCAATCAACATTACTGCCGCTGTCATTTCGCAAAATAGTTTAAAAGAGTATCATTTCAAGCGGAAGTACATCAGTCACCAGGTTATTCAGGCTACGAAGAAGTTCAACATTACAATCCTGAAGCCCAGCTAAGAGTAAATCAATACCAAGAAACCATGCTATCTCTACAATAACACTGTCACTAACTGGCAAGTAATGAAGAGGAAAGGCAACCAACGCATATTTTTCAAGATTCCAAGAAAATAGAATCGTGCCTAGCCAGATAATTGCAAATCCAATGGGAACTGTGACAAGGAGAAAATCTTCATGATTTGTGAAGGGGGCTATATAAATTTCAATTTTCTTTTGCAGTCGAGAAAAATCAGCTAGACAAACGTCTAGTGGCAATGAGAAGCATGTTCCGAAAAAGAAAAACCGTTAAAGCATAGAGGATAAAGCGTTCGGCATTGATCTATTTCTGAGGAATGTGTCATAATTTCGATCTCATTCGTAGCATCGTGGAGGCGGTTGAATGTGTATTTTGCTTGTAGAATGACTTTTAGTGTCCTATCGATGCATCAAGTCAGTACTTTTATCTTTCTAGTCTTGTTTGGTATCAAGTTGTAGATACTGGAGAGATGGAAAGCTTGGTAAGCTAGTGGCGCAGGATTGGACCAATGGCCCGGAGTGAATTGCGGTGCATCCCTAACCATTTACGGGTCAAAAATACTGTTAAGTTATGAAACCGATTCATTTCTTTCTCTTGCTATTTCTCTTTTTCATCCTCATGCCCACGTGCACATTATGCGCTACGTTCTTGTAGTAAAAGTACCGATAAACTTTTTAACAACAATCACCACAACTGCCATGAATAATATCGCATTAGCAATCTCTGCAAGCGTGCACCGAGATACAGCCATTGTGAAAAGCCATCACTATATAACTCCAACGGCGTTTTTTATGCGGAAAGCCTTCAGATGCGACGTCGGACAGGGTATGTGGGTTAATGCGCATGTAAATGTGCATATATGCATATAATATTATATATGTGTATAATATTATAATACATATTGTATTTCTATGCATCCGTGTGTGCATATACATTGGTACATGAATGTGCATGTGTATGTCGGTGTTTGGGTGTGTGTGTGTGTGTGTGTGTGTGTGTGTGCGTGTGCGTGTATATGTGTTCGTGCGTGCGTGCGCATGTACGTGTGCGAGTGCGTGTGTTGTATTCATTAAACATTTCGTCACCAACAACTATAAAGCTAACTACTCAAAATAACTTAAGGCAAGAGCTCTAGTTGATTTAATAGAAAATTTTACGTACTCAGAAGGATGGCAGCACATTGTTTGGATTCCTGTCGCATCCTGCCTAGTGATAATTCCCGTCTTGGCAACTCTTGTGTGTCCGGATCGACTTACCTACGATTTTTTTTACACCTCCGAATAGCATACATGACTAGTCTATGTTATTTGATTTATGAATAAAAGAATGGCATAAATGCGTTTTTAAAAAACTCACATGAGCGTGGCTGACTGAGCAATCGCCTTTGCACATATAAGCATTGTACTTATGCGGAGCTATAATGAACTTCCAACCCATTTGTTGGAAGTCTACCTGAAAGCGTTTAAAATTACGCACTAGAACGGTAAACGAAAGTGGCTTGTCATTTGTGAGCTAACTGGATGTGCTGGATGATGTTATTACAACTCTAAATAATGAATAAGAGGTAACCATGAAGCAGCACCGAAGGAACAACTACGTTCCGCTACAACCTTGTCTAATACCGGATCGGACCACAGGTAATCAATCATATCAACGAGAGTTTCAGCACTAGATGCTTACAAATTATTTCATCCACATATGCTCAGAGTGCGAATTTCCTTGGTAATTATGCTAATAAAAGTGGTAATCCGAACGGATGTCCAATGAAGGCCTTATCCATTTACCGCGTAGAACTCTTTTTTTTACTATCGCACCTACGCATACATAACGTAGCCCATCAGCGTCTACAACGTTTTCGATAGCACCTCCTTAGATTTTACAAAAAAAGTAATGTGAGATGTTTTCTCACAGGTGCCGAAGTTGCAACTAGTTTAAAGCATGTCATCACTGACACTGTTAATGACCAGTAAATGAACAGGATAAAGGAACAAACCGTAAGATCGTAAAGACAACAGCCAGGTTCGTGATCTTCAGGCTTGCATACTAAAGGACTACGTTTTCGTCGGGACTGTGAGTCCGAGGACAGTGTAAGTGACATAAACATCGTCTAAAGAGAGATAATCTACTAGAATGAAATCCATAAGGTCACAATGACTGCAAACACCTTGGTAGTTGGAAGTCTTTACAGTACAGTAATCGTTTAATTAGCTTAGAAAAATCGAAAAGCAAGGAATTTCATCATTTCATCACGATTTGATTAATGAATTGATGTATATGTTTATTATATTGATTTCAGTTGAATCCTTGTTCACGATAACCTCAACTCATGGCTGTATTGCCTAGACTAAGATAACTAAGATAATCATCAAGAAGAAAAAGAAGTACCACTATTGTTTCCATTCGTCTTAAGCGCACGACTGAGCTTCCATATGAGTTTCGTCTGCCCAAGAAAGGAGAGGAGAATCAAGTTTTTAAGTGAAGTCTTCTATTTTCATTGCTTATGGCGAACAGACTAGCCTGAGAAGCTCACTGGGCTTTCTCACGGCGTCTAGGTATACTCGCTAGTACTTTCTTTACAATTACTAGAAAAAGTTTACGCTTCCATGTTGGAAATGACTCAGAACCTTCTTCTATGTAATACATGTCAGCCACTTGATAATGGCGTTATGAGGAGATCAACGTGTAAGACAAAAGCCTCGTATAAGGAAGTATATTGTGTTACGAAGTATGGAAAAAAATGCCTACATATAGAAAATACAAGCAATTACGACATGACAGAGGCAGAATGCCCATCTTCTGAGTCCATTTGTGTCTGCGGCAAATAAATAGATGTATTGGGCGGGTTATAATGCCCTCTTCAGTACCACACGTAACTACACAATCTGCTCAAGATCTCTTCCATTTGCAACCCACATTGTCCCACCTTATTTTTTCTAAGGAAAAAATGCCAGTGCTTTTTATACATTTAAATATTTTGAAAGTTTTTCGTAGGCCGATCTTTTTCGAATATGTCAGAAGTTTCTCCCAAGGAGAAATAAACAGCAACACACTTTTCATATGCGTATATGACTCGTCTACAGCTGTCAAGTGCATCATAACACTTCCTTTATTTCTTTCACTGTGTAGCAACCGCTATCCAGACAGATTAGGTCAAATTCGAGAGCGACTTGCATATCTGTCATGTCATCTCCTTATTAACACATTGAAACCAGTCCGAGCCCGATCTTGTTTGGAAACCTGAGATGGCACTGTTAGAGGGTTCCTAGTTTCTTATAAGAGGTTGCCATTGTAGATCGTAGGAGGGGTTTGTATTCTTGGAACTCGGATTCCCTTAGGACTTCCTCTAACGGCAGTGATTTTAGCGGTTAGTCGATTGACCATTTGAAGAGATTGCACGAGACGATTTCAACACACCAATTACATTCTTTCCTCCCAACGGTTTACCGTCTCATCGTGGCTGGGAGGTGTTCCTGGGTGTCGGACTGCGATGTATAGCGGGGATTCGTCCTCCCGGCAAGGTCTCCCAAGCTGAGGAGTCCAGACCCACAATGGCTTAACCAGCAAATCTCCGAAAACCGGTGAATATGCTGGGACCCACATAACTAGTGAGGACGGGCCGTTCAAGTATCAAGTAAGTAAGTAATTATATTCCTTTAGTATTCAACTATAAATGGTGTGTTATTATTTATCTTTTGGTGTGAAGAAGTAATGAAATAGCGAGTTTTTATGGAAAAGTGGGTAAATCGTACTGGAATGAATGTGAAACCACAAGATTGTAGTCACTTCAGCTTTCACAAAGTCCGTTTATTCCTGCTGGCAGGCGAATGCTGATGGCACCGCTAGGGTGGAAAACTGAGTACGAGAAAGGCAAAGAAAGTGACTTAGTGGTATAATAGGGAATACATGAAACCCCGGAGAGGACAATCGTGGGTTCGAATCTGGCCTATAGTTCATGTTTTGAGAATATCTCAGTATAACTGAGGTTGTACTTCACGTAAGACCCCACTGTGAAAAAATAAGAGGCAGTGAATAAAAAGTTATACATTGCAACTTCAGTTTTAGTCAGTTCAAATTTACACTCGCATAAGGTCATTTGTCGCTGAGACGTTCCGATAGGAGATGGGAGGAAAATCGAGTAAATTTTTAAATTCACTTTTACAGATCCAAATTTTCAGTGCACGGTGGAAAATCCTCCTTTAATCCACAAGGGTGGCGACTGTCTGTGGTGGGGTGTGTGAGGCGGGGCAGACTTTAGCCAGGCCGACCTCGGTACTCCAGGAAACCCACGACGGCTTAACCAAGAAAACTCCGAAAAAGTGATGTTTATGCTGGGGCTTGCACACACAGTGAAGACGGGCCATCCATGTATTCAAGTGAGTGAATAGGTAAGTATATACATATATATATATATATATACATATAATATACTTACTGCATACTATATATATATACATCTAGTTCAGCCACTATATATATATATATATATATATATATATATAATGGTTGAAAACGAGGTTAATTGAGAGAACGGAATGACAGTTCCTCACATTAGGAGAATTCCGGATTTCTCGTGGATGCATAACGATATTTCTTCCATTCAGCATGCCGATTACGTAGAGACCCAGGATAGGTTCCGTCCTCCACCATCTGAAAAAGAGCTATTTGAATCCCATTCACTAAATTAGTTGTTTTCATGTATTGAAAGACAAATGGTTAAAGCGCTCGGCATTGATCAGTCCCTTAAGATAACTTTATGCATTCGACTCCATGGAACACTGTAGAGGTGAGAAAGATGGGACGTGATTTCATGTTTAGTTGAACACCATAAATGACTTATAAGGGCTACTAATGTGTAAGGTCAACGCTTTTTTTCACCTTCTAAAACAAGTCTGGCACTAATTTGTCAACCATAGATGGATGGAGGGCTCGTTTTGTAAGGTCCGCAGCAAAGGTTTGTATCAGTAACCATGGTCTGCGATACAGTGCACCTCTGGCAACTGCTCTATATGTGCCCTTTCTAGACCACGTCGTTCGTGAATGGAACAGTCCATGCGTTTTTCGTGTAGGCAACAATATTCGGCATCTTGTACTTGTTATATTTTCTTGCTTTGACGTCTTAAATCACCAACAACAAACCTTCTTGCTCTCCATAGCGTGAATCACCGTAGTAAATTTTACCAAAAACAATAGAGTCGTTATTGACGCGTGCATGTGTGACAACAACGTTGTCGTAACGAGTAAGCACTATGAGAGCAAGCTGATACTGAAAAATTCACCTCTCGACATCACGACTGTTCAGCTCTAACACCACGTTACCACTTCGTTGAACCTCAACATTCTTTGTTGCGACCACGTCACCGAGCTGAATACAGTTTATCGTTTGCTATGAAGTATCGACATCTCGATCCATTAGCGCACTAGGCAAGTTTTTCGTCAGCTAAATTCCCGACAATAAGTGTTGGGCCGAAAGACATGGACACCTCACAAACAGAAGAAGCTTTATGAAATCACTGCAGGAGTGCACATGACTTTCTGATGCAGTATTTCTATCAAACCTTTCTAACTTTCTAATTCAAAAGAAGGTAATGTATTTTTTAAAAGATTCGAAATTTTAAACGCAAACACAACGACTTCACTGAAAACACATTCGAATGCAGCATCTGTCCTACTTGACGAAATCCCGTTAGTCAAACCGCTTGGCTGCTCGAAATAGCCGTAACGAAGAGTTTTTGTACTGTGCTTCATAAAAGGAAAACTTCATTTTGGGAGAGTGGTCACACTGGTGCCGTACTATTAAAGATCAGCGGAATCTATGCTGAGGTATATCCTTTTCTCGTAAAACTCAAACGTTCATTTATTCTCGGCCACATACGGGCTTCAATCAAGTCATATCGTCCAGAATGTGTTCAAGGTTTTCGCGCTGGCATACAACGATGTTGTTCTAACCTTTCCGTTTAGAAGTTTCTCTTGTACAATAATCGTCACTGGTACCGGCTCCGGTAGCGGTTCATCTACATGAAGGGAAATGTGTAAGTAGGCCTGAAATGAGTGTACTGCAGTAATACTATAATATTTTTTAGATGGGGTACGGTAGAAAAACACGTACGCTTAGCACTTTTCTTAACATTGTCGTTAATGAGACGGGAAATTGAGCGATCAAAGTGTCATGTCCTCCTGCAGTACGATAGACATTGAAACATTAAATGATTCCTGGCTTTTTTGCTCTTAATTGCTAATATTTCCAGGGAAATATGCATATCCTGTATGAAGTTGCAACTCTAAGACAAAATGGTTTGACATTGACGACGAGCTCAATATAGTCGTCACAAAATAAAGCACTCGTGTTCAAACAATTTTAATGAGTCTATTCGGAAAGTAAGAGCTAGGTATTGTTGAAAAACGTGTCACCGGATGGATGTACGGCCATAATAAACGTTTTCTCTGCATCTTCTTCATCTTGTATTTCATCAAATTCGTTCATTCCTTCAATTATCTCTTTGATTGCTGAAGGAGGAAGTTCGACTGCGTCGATCTTCGGTGGTTCACGCATGCCCATCGATTCCAGTAGACGACTCTGAAGAACATCGTCGCTGTGAAGTAACGTAATAGATAGTCCGAATGTTTTACGCACTTGATTAGAAATTCTCTCCAAGTGAAAACAGTCATGATTTATGTGTATTATTTTCACTAGGGCAAAAAAATATGCAGTTAAGATTTATGGACCTCTGGAGAGCCACTACGACCTATATAGTGAAAATTATCCTGCGTCTTCGGAATTATAAGTTGACGTAATCGGGGAAACTACTACTGACGAAAACTCATGTAAACTTAACCGCTCTTGTAAGAACATGGGAAACACTGAACGATTTAACTAGTAATAATTCTCTGATGAATCTCTAACTTTCATGGGTGGTGTTGTGACATAATTAGGATAAAATACGGAGCAGATCTGAAGAATTTTATAAACTTGTGAACGGTGTCAAAAAAGACACTAGGATAGACCTTACCGTATTCCTATAAAGAGCAAAAAAGATCCAATAGAAATAATGCCTTAAGTTTATAAGCAATGGAATAATCGTAAGCATTTGAAGAAAAATGGTAACAAAAATCATGTTTTCCTGATTTTTGGTGAGTAGTAATCCACCACAGTCAATAAGAGTAACTGGGAATAGCCAACTTGGCTTTCACTCTTAGATCTCCATCCTGAACGAATGCACTGTGACATTAACAACATGGTCAACAAGCAAGCATTGTAACGCCCACTTTTCTGCCTCTTCATTCGTCATGAAAATCACTAGTGTAGACGAATGGAGCAAAAGTACCGATATCGTTTAGCATTTATAACTTCTACTCACCTTAATGTCTTCGAGTCGGAATCGGGCCGTCTGCTCTAGGCACGCATCGCTACAGTTTTGCGCATGAACATCGACGAACAGAAGAAATACGAGAACGCATGTGAATCCGAATCCGACAAACAGTCGGAACATCATCATCACTAATCCGACCGTGCAAGGAAAGACACCTTTCTGTGGCAGCCACAGTTGAAGCTCCATACCAAACTCCGCCTCATATACCCGCCCATCTTGTGTGTTTCCGTAACACCTCAACGCATTGGCTCTTGAAAAATTGCCAGAATAGGAGTGGTCCCATTCTCATGATATCATTCCTACGATGTTTTAGGAAATCTAAAGAACACTTTCCTTGTAATTTTGAATTACCAGTCAGTTAACCTTTGTTATCCGGTTGGTTCCTATGGGATACAACGGGAAAAGGCTAATAGTGTCTGGTGGATTTCATCAGAACTAAAAGCCATGAAATTTACCCAGTCTGTTTCGCCTTTAGGCTATAGAGCCGAGGCATTCAGAAGTTGAAGAAACCACGAACTATTGCAAAACTAACTTTGTAACGTATTTAACTTCGTTAGCAATTTATCGCTCCGGCGAGATTCGCAGTAAGGCTCTCTCAGATCGTCCTCGCAGGCCCTTGCCTGAATATGTGGGTCGGAAAGCCAGCTTCTAACCCGTTCGATGATTCGCCGTACAGTTTTATATTTAGCTGGACTTCCAGATAAGAATTCCGAACTCAGATAGGATGGACCTGTGAAATTGTGTGGCACCGCCTCAACAAGATAACTATTCTGCCCAGCATTTCAGAGTCACAAAGTAGAAATGGATATAAAAGATGAACAAATGAACATTACAGCATTTGGTCTCACTCAAGCTTTAAAAACTAACTACCAGTGGCTAATGTTAAAACAGGTGCTATTAAAACATACAAAGCAGAGGACAGTTCAAACTGTTCCCTAAATCCCAGCAGATGTAGCTCTACGTTTATGCTCCAGTTGTGAAATCAGTGAGACGATGAGTAGTAATTTGGCACACGCGATGGCCTGGAAGTGTCACTTATCAAGTTATGTCTTTATCAGCTTAGATGAATTTATTCTCAATGGTCTTCGATTTTCGAAAGCTTCAAAAATGTACTGATGGGTCTAGAGAGCACCAATGGTTGAAGTGACACTTTATTAAATCGCGCTGCTCTTCCTCATGGAAAATATGGGAAGGAAATTGAAGAAGGCTAACTATAATGTTCTTTGAATCAGATGATTTACTTGACGCGACCTTCTAGAAAATAACATGACCATTCGTTCAAAGTGGAGCACAGCTACCTAGCTACAGGAGCCCATGAGAACCCCGTCTTCATTAATCGTACAAACCCTAGCAACGCTCCCAACTAAGGCGATATCCGACTCTGTAGGCCTCTTTTAGTGTAACCCTAACATAACCGACCCAAGTCGTAACTATGCCACTCATTTCGTCGACAGTTCTAAACTGTGGGAAAATTTCAGAGAAAAGTGGTGCTTCACTCGAGATTCGACCCCATACGACTACGAAAACCTACGACGCGAGGACGATCGACTGACTATCGACTCTGAAGAAGACAAAAATGTCGACACGTTAGTCGAATAAAGGTTATGGAACAACCTAGGGTAAACAGCACAATTTAAACAAGCACACTAGCTCCTTACGCCCACGCTAAGTAAAACTCCTTTTTTTTCCTTCACAAAACTCTCTTTTCTACAAATAACGCTTCACTTTGTGCCATCTAGCGTATGTTTCTGACTGCCACAGAATGCACTGTAAAAATGAATACGGATTATACAGTAAGGTATTAGATCAGCAACTATCTTGTATAGTAGGACCATGATGGATGAGGCAATCTCTAGCGGGCCATTGAGACAATTAAACATCCTCTTTCATATTCACACTGCTGCAATTTATTTCAACTTGCTTGGCAAAGAGAAATGACTACAGAACGCTGACATAAAACCAGACTGCTGACAAGATTGCTCTTCATGCCATGGTCTCTTTGACCAAGACCAATTTTGATTTTTACTATATGCAACATAGAATGTTCGCCAGCTTTAGATACTCATATCGACACAAGCTCTCCTATTTTTCGCCACTTGTCCATATGTAGCAACCAGCACCGAAACATTCCTACGCTTCCGAAGTTTTCTTGTCCTTCGCACAAGGCTAAAACACATTGAATTTACAAACATCCTTCATAAAAAAAAACGATGGAAAAAAATAGGAAAACATCCTCTTTCTACAATAATTACGGTAACCAAACAAATTGCACTAATTGTACAAGCACTGGTCAACTCATATCAGTATTACCTACAAAAAAACTCAAAGAAGCACATTGGCTAGAGGTTGCCTGTAATGCACTGTATTCAGTTCAACATCGCAACCTTGGCAAACTAAGCCAAGATATCTAAGTAGGTCGAGAAAATGGCTCCAGACCTGTATGGGTGGATAGAAACACCGTCTTGGTACTTCCGCAACCTCTCGGCTGACACCGTGCTGGTTGAACATGCAAACATGCATTCAATCACCTATACGATTCCATGAAATCAGCCGAACGCAAGGCGCAACCCTAAGTGATCTATCACGTGGAATGCCTTGTCCTTTATACTTTCATCTAAACATTGTCGAACCAATAAATAGCTTGAAATGCTGATGCTAAAAAATTAAGGAAGGAAACACACCTAAACAAATTACGTAATCAGAAATACTTCCAGCGATCTAGGGCGCCGAATTGACCACCCCAAGGCCTAATGACCGAGCAATGGGATTGAACTACGGACATAAAGCACTGTTTTTGAGGCAATGAGTGCATTCGGTTGAGTATATTGCATATCAGTTTGACTTTCCAGGTTCTGAAGAAAGCGAAACCGCCGAAACATCACCTATTGTATTCTAATAAGTCCTATAATATCAACACCTTGTCTGGTTAAAAAAATGAAGGATGAAGTTCTCGTCGTTGATCAATCGCTGAGGGATGCGCCGTGCATTCGACGTCGTAAAGAATCGTTTGGAGATGACTGAATGCATATCTGGCCCTTACAATGATTCGCGGTGGCCAATCGATGTACCGTGCCCGTGCTACTATCCTCCCAGATAAGTCTGCTAGCAATTTGCCAACCCCTGAGGGATGAAAGGCTGGGTAGACCATGGGCGCGGGGGTCGATTCCTCGTGTATGCTGCATGGCACCTCCGACCAATGCTCCACACGTGCCTCAGTGTTTGGCTATCGAAGAAAAACAGTGAGCTATTAATCAGTACCGAGATTAATGGAAACTCAGTCTTGGAAATTATGACCTCAATGCCTAAACAGATAAACATGGTGATAATCTTTCTTCAAGCAGGGTTAAGCTCCAACAGCGACAATTCCTTCGAAAGTTGCAATACGTGTGCACTGAATAAGGCATTATAAAACGGAAGTGTTTCTCTCCGAAAAAAAAAACACAACGTTGACTTCACTATTTTTAGAATAACGCAAGCACTGACATGGTGCAAGTACTAGATGAGAACTCTTTTTAACAATATACTTACTACATGCGTTTATAATTTGATTTGCAGAATGATATAAAATATTGCTGTTGTCGGAAAACTACATTAATGTCGCCTAAAATAGCATACGGTTATGTGTACCATAATTCAAATGAAGCCCTTTCCACTTTCTGCTCATTAACTGATTATCTCACTAACAGATTCGAGACAATGCGACGACAAAACAGTACCTGAAAACAACTACGCCTTTCAAATTCAAACAAAACATATCTCATTCCACCAATGAGTGTACTACGTGAAATACAGTAAGAATAAGTGGTATCTAGAAATCTTTGCTTACAACATCCAGCTTTTCCTGTCCTACTGTTCCGGCAAAATTTCTTTATTTCCATGGTTTTTTTTTGAAAAACGCAATCACGGATATCCTAACATGCTTTGTCGTGACGTAGATTTATTCTTTCAGAGTTGCCGAAAGGAAGTGTTACTGAGCTTGATTACTCAGAACGAGGCAACGCCTTTCACAGGTCGACCGACGACCAGGAACCTTGGGCAACGGTAGAGAAAAGCGAACTAGCGCCAACGTATTTTATATGAAGTTGTGATTGCGATGCATTAAAAAAAATCGCGTCTATCAGAACAATGGTAGCTTTGTGTACTGTTCAAATATTTGATACTTGAACGGCCCGTCATCACTAGTTGTGCGGGCTCCAGCATAATCACCATTTTTCGGAGATCTGCTGGTTAAGCCATTGTGGTTTCCTGGAATCCCGTGGACAGCCTGGCCAAAGTCTGCCCCCGGTCGTCACCACGATAGGTAGTCGCAGCCCTCTTGGATCAGAGGAAGATCTACCACTATGCAACATTGATACCAAGGCGGTGGTGTATCCTGGTATTGGTGATGGAAACACCGGACTCCTTCTTAGCTTGGGAGACCCTGCTGAGAATCCCCGCCGTACATCGCAGTCCAATACCCAAGAACACCTTTCAGCTATGACGAGGCGGTAAACCATTGGGAGGACTGTTCAAATAGTCAAACACAATTTGAGTACTTGGAAAATAGCATGAAAAGAACTAAAAAAAAACTAATAAAAAACAAGGTAAAAACTAACAAGTCCAATATAGGGATATTCGCAGACAAAGAGTGGTAGAACGCGACACGGTTCGCTATTTCACTAACAACTTGTGGTTAAGTATAACTATGCAGAAATTTACTATCGAATGGAGCCTACGTTTAAGAGACACAAGTTTAAATAATGTCTTTTATTGCTTGGAAGTAATTTCAACGGCGTAACTAAACTTTTTTTTGCACCTACCAGAAATTACTAGATGCTCTGTCATGATCTATGGTTAAAACCCCGACCAAGCGACAACTTAACGCTACAGGGGTCATACATGAGAAGACAATGGAGCTGCATGATCCTCTAGAAATCATCTCCCTTGCAATAGTTTATTTTGATGCGCAAAACTATTTCTTGCACTTCACATAATGAATCGATTATCTAACGCAGATGTTGTAGTGGTCGTCGTTCACACAAAGCTATCCTCCACACTTAACGGGCTGCAAAAACCATTTTCTGATGAGTTTATTGACCGGTAGTTTGGCTTGTAATTGGCTGTTGTTTCATTCCGATATGTCAATAGTGTTACAAATTGTTGTTGTGTCTTTCAGTTTTCAATTGTTCAAATGTGTTTCAAATTGTTACGATATGTTACAATAGTGTTTCATGTTACCGGATACAAACAATTCTGTAATGTTCTAGACTCCTGCACTATTCTATTAGAGCGATAGAGCAAAATTTCTTCTATAATCCAGTCACCTCAATTCCTCAGGACCTCTCATTATGGGAAAATTATCGTTCCGTTGCAAAAAGAAAGATCAGCAATTCCATAAGGGCAGGTAATTGGGCGTTGTTCCATGCAAAAATAGTCGTCGCGTAGGTGTTCACCGTATAGCCACAATTTTCGGTGTTTTTTTTTTAATAATCTCGCTTACGTACTGAATATGAACAAAGTTCGTCGGCGTTGAACACTTCCGGCTTTCGATCATTGTTAATATCGTCAACACTTACGTGAACGCGTGACGTTTATAGGAGTCATAGAACACGGAAATAACGGCTTGCTTCAATTTCAAACCAGCATATTTCAGCTCATAGTGAAACTTTTCAGTTATAACAAAAATTACTAGAATCTACAAATTTTTGTCTACAGGATAAAAGTTCTCTGATCAAACCGTAGTTCTCCAAACTCCATGAGAAGGCTTTTTAGCCTTTTTCTTCGTCGAGGATCGTAATTCAAAATTAAATAAGCAAAATTACGTTTAACCGAATATGACACTGATTTCCAATACCTCGTTGGATTTTGCGGATACAAACAATTCTGTAATGTTCTAGACTCATGCACTATTCTATTTATGGATAAATTATAATATAAGAAAGGATAAAACTTTGGGCGTTGATCAGTCCCTGAGGAATGCGTCTTGCATTCGACTTCATTAAGTATCACTGGAGGGGTGACTGAATGCATATCTAGGCTCTACAATCATTCGAGGTGGCGTTCCAACGTATCGAATCAGTGCTGCTATCCCCCAGACAGATGTGGTACCAATTTGCCGATCCGAAGTCTTGGTGAGCCGGAGGTGCGGGATCAAACCCATGTCATTACAGATCACCTCTAACCACTGTGATACGCGCAAAGGATTATAGCACGCCTTCAAAAGACTAGCTTCGGCCCGTAACGAAATGAAAACTTACACAGTTCTTATTTGAGGTGCTGATTCCCTAATATAACCTACTCTGTATAAAATATCCAACTTAGAGTATAAAATTCCAAGCATACGAAAGTTTAGCACATTTTCAGAGAGTATTTTTTCCAATTTTAAATGTTCTATAATCTCCACACACCACCCAAGATCACAAATTTCCCCCAATTTCTGCAATTATTCGCCCCAAAATGCGCAAATCATGTTAACTGAAAAAGACAGAAAGAAGTATAGCATTTTTGCACAAATTCGAGCGTGCACGAGAAAGAAACATTAACGATCACAAGGAGATATGTTGGAGCATGTAATCTTCCAGGAGGATTTTCTTACGCCTGAGGAACTCGATATACCCGCCTGGGTGTGCTACCAGAAATGAATCTTTATTACGGCAAAGAAAAACGTGCAAAACTGCAAAACCAGTATTATAAGGAAATTAGTCGTTCGTTTCCTCTGGCGTCACAAAGCACTGATCATCGTGAACAGGTATTTTCTACGGTGACAATGCATTCAACCTTTACTGATGTCTGTTTGAGTTATCCAATGACTAAGGTGTAACAGATAATACAAATGATCGTTTCCTTGGTTCCCCAGGAAAAATAAGATGTTTTTCTGTGTGAGAACACTCAATTATAAATGACCATGGAACCAACCTAGGAACAACTAAAAATAATGCTGAAATTGGATAAAATAAAAAGCCTACCAATACAAAAAGGTTGGCGGGTAATGAACGAATGGTATGCTGTAGCGTATCATCGGAAATTTCTGGTGACCTGCAAAATCCGAGAATATTTTACTTGACATTTGAAAAAGTTCAGAAAAAAGAATCATTAAGTTAAGGGTGGAAGGAGAAGGAAAATTGACATTAACTTCGAATTAGCACTACTCTCGTTAACAGAAAAGCTAACGAGCAATGCTCATTGACTAATGAAAAAGCATCACATTAACGATAGATAATTGTCAAAAAATTTTACACAGAAAAATAAAAACCATAAATAAAATCATAAAATAATGGCAAATTTTTATCTGCTTTCTATTTTTCTTCTTTATTGCAGAGTAGTATATGAAATGCAACCATAGGAATACTGAGGCACGCGCAAAACTCGGAACCTCAGGTGAGCTTCTACCCCGCGCTTACTCCTTCCGGGGTTCACCACTAGAGTAAAAAAAATTGTTGAGAGAAATACAAAACGAGGGTTTCGAATAGTACGATGGATAGCTTCCAGAAAGGATTACCAAGGGTTCGAAGAACGAACTGAATATGTTACATAAACTCACTTCAGAGCAATCTTTGGAAACGGTAACCGACCAGCAGTTAGTGCCATCACGACCACTATGATGGAGTGAACAGCATAAGGAAGCAGAAAGAACGTTTTCTTAATAAAACAGATAATGAAAATGTACAATTAATATTTCAAAATTCTAATAAGGCAGTCATATTTGCTGTTCAGAATATTTCAGGACTATAAAAGATTAATTCATACTGAACAATCGCAGTGCACTACGCCAATGTGATTTGTCATTAATATAGTTTATACTTATTTGATCTTACATAAATAACGACCAATACTACTTAGACTCAGTCAGAACTATGGAAAAAAACAGCGTGTTGTCAAAGTAAAGAGGTGATAAATGGTTCTCTGAGTAAGCAGTTACGAAACATAAAAACTTAAACTCGCACTGTATGCAAAGCAGGAATCTAGGGATACAAGTGAAAGATACTCAGTTATAGCAAGAGTTTAATCGGCTTAGAAATTAAGCGGCCTGAAAAAGGACTACATTACTTACGAATTCATGACGAAATCGTCTGCGCTTCTAATACATTAGCTTTCTCTTGATGACTGAAGATGAAACCGGCAAGAAGAGGTGAAATTTGAGACTAATATTTGGTAAATAGAGGATACAAATCATGAGAAAACTTGTTAGTTATGTTATGTAGTTATGTAGAGCAAGTTATGTAATCAACACCGCGCTCTGTTAGTCAAAGCAAAATTACACGAAACAAAAATAAAAAAAAACTGCGCATTCGTAGAAAGCACTTCTCCCTCAAACAGTTAGAAAAATACCTCTGAAAAACACAACGATTGATGTCACTAGCCCGTTTACTGAGATGCTTGTGATATAGTTTAGGGCAATACTGAAGCCTCTTCAACAGAAATAACGACTCACCCGTTTTTCACCACAGAACATGAACATGTCGCCCAAATCGAACGATGTTGTTAGTTCGATAGCCTGAAAAAGAACTAAGACTAGATATCTATGGTTAAAGATCAACTCCGCAAAATTTTCATGTTCTGAAACCGATGAAATATAAACTAGCTTCTACATGATTTTACCAAATACTACGTTTTGAAGCGAAAATTATTTTAACTCTAACAGATAGGTATCACACACCTGTTTACTATGATTTCGGATCGAATAGGCGACCCGAATTGGACTCCGTACAGTTGCTGCTCGTGGATCCAACAAATTGCCCTTGATTGAAATTGGACATTGTAAGAGGGGCACACGACACAATGGTACCACCGATCGTACAGTGCTTACGCCATCGGTCCTTCAAAGTTTTTCCCCATTTGATCGTTCCTTTTAACTTGGTATATGAAAACAGAATTTTATAGAACAAGTAGATAAATAACTAGGCAGGCACTCTGAGCGTGAGCGCCACTTTAAGCAGTAGTAACGTGATAAAAACATACAGGACTAGTTTATCATTTAATCACCTCTTTACTTAAACTCCTCTTTAATGAGCCATTAGAATAAAACAGATTTGTGCTAGAAACTAGAGTACGGTGACTATAAGCACTACAAGCACGCGGTGACTGATGAAGTTATTGAACGGTAGTACCAAAAGATACGTATTACTACACAAATACCGACAATTGTTGCAGTTTTTGTTCAATTTACTTACTTACTTGGATACTTAGACGGCCCATCTTCAATGGTTGTGCGGACCTAACATAATTCTCATGCTCCAAAGAGTTGTTAGTTCTGCTATTGTGGTTTCCTGGAGTCCCGAGGTCAGCCAAGCCAAAGTCTTCGCCAGGTCGTCATCACCTCAGACAGTCGCCACCTTTGTGAATTAGAGAGAGATTTGCCACCATGTGACTAGTTTGATACCAGGACGGTGGTGGATCTCGATATTAGTTTACTCTTAGGTGGACTTCAGAATAGAAACGCCAGACTCCTCAGCAAGGGACTCAGAGCTGGTGGAATGAATCCCCCACTGGGTATAGCAGTCCGAGACCCCAGAAACATTTTCACTATAATCATTTTAAAATGTGGACGCAGCATATAAAATGGTGACGATCGCGTTAAAATGTTCAAAAGTAGTTCTAGCAACTACAAATATGATGCTTTGATAGAAAATCATCATAGCAATAGTCTTCTGACATGAGAAATGGCTTTCCAACAGGATATGAAACAGGAACATCTAACTCCGTAAAAACTACTAAGTGGAAGTCTTGCCACAAGGTCTTACGAAAGCCAGCAACAATCAATGTACTAAGAAATAAATAAAAATAGAGTTCGCATGATGACCACTCACCTTTTCCACTCGACCGCCAATCTTCCAAGTGGCGTTTCAACATCTTCCTCAGCACTGTTAATGGTCACAGCACAACAGTAACTGATTTCTTCACCCATCGTAAGACAATCTTTAAAAAAATGACAAAGACACGACATGAATGATAAAAAATTACAGTAGTAATTCTAATAGGAACACATGAGGGTATTGTTTAGAAGAGCTACTTACTAGGTTTCGCTCTAAACGTGGTCGTACTAAACATGATTAAATTATTATGATTACGGATAACGTTTTAAGAACTTTACTATCGTATTCTTTTCAAATACCTTCCGTAGTTCTCGTACAGCTCTCAGATCCAACAGGTGACACAACATCAGCCTAAAAAACGTGAACGTTACCTGTATCGCTGACTTTGGAACACTAACCCTAAAGTTTGACCCCGTATTCTACTTAATAGAGCACTATTAGTAAACTGGAATTTCCATATTTACGGGTCAAAGTTATAGATAATTGAATTTTTCAAGAAACAGACAAAAAACTATTCTCGGCTTAAAAACCTCTCCATATTTGTGAAACAGTTTGTGCAAAAGAAGCTGCCAAATAAAGCAAACAAATAACCAGAGTAACTAGGAAAATCATTGGATAAAAGTACTTCTCTTAAACAAGAACCTATTTAACGGGAAAACTAAGAAAACGATTATTTCTGGTCCTAATAAGGAGGTAATACGGTAATACTACACGCCATTTTACAAGTGATGAAATAATTGAGGTATAAAAAGAAAAAGCCTAAGCCAACACATCTATAGGAAGTAGTACTAAATAGCAACCTATTTTTTCGTTAATAAGCCCCTAAAGGCTATTGGTCCATGCGATCATCATCTAATACAACAAAGATAAATGCAAAAGTAAATCACTTAATAGATGTACGGTTACAAATTAAATGAAAAATTAAATCTTTATGTGAACTTTCTCAAAAAGAAAAAGCATCTTAACCTTTCATTTAGTGAAACACTAGAAATTAAGGGAAATCTCTGATGATTACGGAGAAACAACCACGTTTGACGCAATATAAACTTCTTTTCCAACACATTCATAACAAAACAACTTTATAAGCGTCAATAATTTCTTCACTACTAGGATTTAGTAATTGACAATACACATGTAGTGTCTAAAATACGATTTCAATTTCAAACTTGTTTGAAATCGAAGTTTCTGGAAGACTCAAATTGAATCCTATATTGATAATGCGCGCTTAGTATTAGGATTTGGTTCAATTTTGCGTCGATAGAGCGAAATCTGGATCAGCATCGGTAGTGCGACATGTGAACAAACCTTACGGGATCCACTTGTTGAGCTTACTCGACTTTCAAGTCTTCTTCAGATGCTCCGAAACAGTACAGAAACCCATATCGAGTACAACCTTTGAAAGCATTGTGCTTGTCATGAAATAGTTGCCCGAGTGTTTGCTTCCACCAAGGCCTTCATTTCATCGTCGACAAAAGCATAAGGATGTCCGATACGTCCCTTGTATTCAAAGTTGCATTCGATATGACGGAATTTTTGAAACAAGCGTTAGAATGTACACCGGTTAACATTCGCTTGGCCTATGCATCATCAATTTTGCGAGCTGTTTGCGCTGCACTACGAATGGGTTTCGCCGAGTGTTCTTAATACAACGAGATCCCAGTGGCGAATTAGATACAAATTGCCGAATACCTTAAGCAGAAGCTCTGAAAATCCTTCGTCATTACTACAAGAAAGAGTTTAGTTCCAATGTCAAAGGAGCACCAAATGTGGTACGCAACAGATTCTAGAGCCATTCAAAAACTATGTGAGTACCAGTTGGTGTTGAATGTGGAGATTCGTAGTTATCCCTCATCAGTTCGATGTCGAGATTACGGGAAAACTTGTCCAAGATGTCCTCTCGCTTATCATTTGGCAAGGAATTTAAAAGTCAGTACTGAAAATTTGAAAGGAAATAGTTCAAAGTGGTAAGCGTGGCAGGTTCTAAACTATCGGTTATTCCTGAACTGAAAATCCAACTACCAACATGCCACATGTTATAAAATATGGTTATCAAAACGCACAAGGCAGTACTAGTATATAACCTGCACTTATCGATCCATCACCGTTCACAGTAGGACTCATAAGCCGTGTAAACGGGCTGATGTATAGAATAATGTGGTTTGTAAACCTAATACTAATCCAGTTTCTAAAACACATCCCAGCTCATCTTACAAACATCCAAATGTTCCAAGAACATCTACGTGATACGTATCATAACAATGCATAAAAAAGATAAAGTATAAAGCTTTCCGCGTTGATCAATCCCTGAAGGATGCGCCATGCATTCAACTTCATTAAGCATCGTTTGGAGGGATGGCTGAATGCATATCTGGCCTTCACAATCATTCGAAGTGGCCTACCGATGTATCGAATCAGTGCTGCTACCCTACTAGACAGATGTGGTACCAATTTACATAGCCCGGAGGGATAAAGGGCTTGGTAGGCCATGGGCGCGCGGATCGATTCCGCGTGTGTGTCGCAATGGCGCCTCCAACCACTGCGCCACATGCGCCCAATACGAGATGATAAAGGATAAAAAGGATAAACCTCTCGGTGATGATCAATCCCAGAGGAATGCGCCATGCATTTGACTTCATTAAGCATTGTTTGTAGGTGGCTGAATGCATACCTGCTCTTTACAATAACTCGCGGTGGCCTACCGATGTATCGAGCAACTGCTGCTATCCTCCCAGACAAGTCTGGAGTCAATTTGCCGACCTAGGAGTGATGGAAGGCTTGATGGACCATGGACGCGGGGATCGATTGTACGTGTGTTGCAGGGCGTCTCCGACCACTATGCCACACACGCTGTTAACAACGCATACGTGATGGAATCCTTCCACGTTACTACACTTTGTAGATATTGGTTGAATGAGTACATAATGGAGTCCATAAACGATCTGCTACAAGAAGGGACAATTAAAATATCTCGCTTGAAGACTAGCAGCTCACGCCCCTCTTAAAAAATGCCTAAACTGCTCAATCCTCTAATAGTCTGGGAAATCTTATGCACAGATGACAGAGCTGGCACTGGAACAGCAGTTGGCAACAGCCTTGCGCTTGCGTTCAAAGTTGAAGCTCCCATAGTCCGTTTCCGGCCATTACTGCAGAAAGATAGACTACTATTCTGTCACCGCTTATCGTACCAGAGTACATAAGATTCAGGGGAGAAACCGAAAAAAACTGGTTCCTGTTTTTGAACGTTCACATTAACATATTAAAAGACGGTCACATTACCAAATAATACCGAAGGACCTACCGAATTCTGAACAATTCTGATGGGAGGGGCATATTACGCTTCCATATGAATTCTGTGCGGTCGGTCTTTGCGCGACATACTCAGTGGAAGCCTCATAGAAAGCGGTGAGTGTGCAAAGAAATGTTCAATGTGATTGAAATCCTGGTTTTATTTGGTTATGGAGGTGTTTGGCCGAATAGATTGCTGTCAACTTGACCTTTCCAGGCTCTGAGGAAGGAGAAATCCGCCGAAACGTTAACTTAGTCGTGAATAAAGAATAAAAATAACACCTTGCCTTTGCTCAACAAGAATACGAAGAATTACTTATTAATACGAAGAATAAGGACAAATATGATGAATGCGTTTGTTCGATCACCGTACATCTGATCTCTCTGAAAACGCGTAGAGAAGAACAAACAGGCAAAACGGATAGATCATTTTGTGTATGCGCAAAAGAATACCTATACAGAAGCTTAGAATTCGGCAAAGCACTCCTCTAAACACTCACAGGATACAAAAACATACCAGGAATTTCGAAATAATAACCACGATCGCCCCATCGAAACTTAGTACACCAACATGTGAAATTGTCGAGGAATTTTGGACAAACTCTGGAAACCCGAAGATGAATCGCTACGAAGAGTACTTCGTAATCGCATGTAACTTCGCCCTATACCTTAGGCTGACTTTTTAATCTGAGACGAACACATTTCCCATACACATAAACTCAATGAGACGAATCTCCCTCAATAGGTGAAAGGTACACAAAATTATGCGGATTTTAAATAAGTCGTCCTCCATCCGACTGAAATTCAGGTTTGATTTTTTCGCCAGAGCCATGAAAAAATTTGGCCGACTGAATGCCAAATACAACCCACTAGAAACTGAAACGATAACCATTGACGAATAAATATCGTGTTGACAATCTCGCGTTGGCTTATTAATATTGTTATCTTATTTGTCAATGCCAAGATTAATAGAGAGTAAGCAGAAAATTCAGTCATTTTTTGAATTTGCGAAAATTTCTTACAAATTAGTGAAAATGGTGGGATTTTAAAAGCCTTGAATATCAACACGCGGCAAATGATTCCTCTTCCATCACATGTATCACCTATCGTTCCATTGATCGTCGTGTGACTCGAGAGGGTATCAGTAAATCCACCATTCCTCCGTACAGCGTGCAAGAGTAGCTCAATGGAGAACCAACTTTCTTCAAGGCTTTTCGTGAAGAACTCATACCGTCGGGTCGGTGGACTTGTTGCTGTGTGTTTGATACCCGAGGAATCCGGTCACTAACGGCTCTTGTCCATGGGTTGCCGTTCAAACGCATTACGTGTCCGGCACTCTTTATCTACGAGATGGTGTACAGAACGGCATTTTTGACTTCTGATCCTTGACGAAGGTTGGAGCATCGGATTCCTTCGCTTACTTATGTTACACGGGACACTTCTAGCATCGTCCTTTCAACAGCGCGTTCAATAACGCTAAGTGGCCTTTAATTCCAGTTACGTAGCGACCAAGTTTTTGACGTATACGTTAAAGTAGGAAGTACAGTGGAGTCGAAAAGGTGGGCATGGAGTCCAGTGTTCCTTGTTCTTTTCACAACATTCTCGACACTCTTGAAAGGTGATCACTCCGCTCGTTTCCTCCTGCTCAACTTTTGAGATAACTCGCTCATCATGTTGATTTTCGGACCTCGACAGACGTAGTAGGACCATTCGGAGATATTCATTTCTTTGACCATGAGTGGGCCATACGTGATTAATTCTTTCCTCAAGAACATCGTTTTGTGATATTTAGTCGAAGACCAATTCGTTTACACGCTGCTTACAATACTTAATGAAGTCGAATGCATGGCGCATCCCTCAGGGATTGATTAATGCCGAGCGTTCTATCTTTTATCTTTTAAATATATGATGTATAAAAGTGTCAGTTGGTGTACTAACGATTTTAAGTCTTCATTTTTGTTATACTTTTTCGCATTTTTAATTCGTAAGTTTCGTGACTGTTTTGCATAGTCTTCGATACTTAGGTACTTGTACGGTCCGTCTTCACGAGTTGTGCGGCCCCAGCACATTTGCCATTCTTTTCTTTCCCTCGCAATCGTCGTCCATGGTGGTGGTTTTATTCGAGCATGGCGGCACGTGCGAGTCCCATAGTGATCTGTAAAATAACTGCAGCTGCCTGCACAGTTGATTAAGTTTGTTCACGAACACGTCCGCCCAACTTGTAGGTAGCCGTCCTGAGCCCGGTTCGGAATCCCATCAGCACCATGTTCGTGATGAACGACATCACTTGTGCCCATTTTCCTCTTCCATACAAATAGTAAACTTCACTAAACTTTCAAAACTTGCATAGTTGGAAAGAATATCTCTTGCAATTATACCAGATGACTTGTCTTCCAGATGGTAGGAAAAAGTATAGGCACTGCTCCTAAGTTAGTCTTGAACAGTACATTCAGTAGAATCCATACTACATTTGCATAAATATAAAGATACAGCTCTCGGCCTTGAACAATTCCTGAGAGATGCTTCATGCATTCGACTTCATCAAGCACCATTAGAGAAGACTGAATGCATATCTGGCTTATACAATGAGATGCGGTGGCCCATAGATGAAACGCGTCAGCGCTGCTGTCCTTCCAGACATGTCTGGTACCAACTTAGCGGCCCCGGAGGGATGGAAGGCTCCATGCGCCTGGGGAGCGGGGTCGATTCCATATATACTGCAGGACGCCTCACATTGCCCAACATGTGCTCCTTTGTTTTGTACACACATATTCACATAAATAGTCTGAAAATAAATCGACTCAATCTCTGATTCCACTCGAAAAATAACACTGAAGTGAAGTAATTTGTTTCGAAATGAAATTCCTAATGTTCCCAGCCGTAAGATAGACATTATAACTAGGCCTTCTATGATTACAGAGCCCATGTAACTCAGTGGTTAGAAGTGCTCTGCAATAAACGTGCAGACCATGGTTCGATCCAACGCTTCAGGATCATGAAGTCTTCTACCTTTGGGGTCAGGAGATTGATACCACAGTTGTCTAGGAGAATAGCGGCAGCGACTTGATAGATCGGTAAGACACCGCAACTTCGTATAGCCGAAATGTGCATTCGGTCACTTCTACGATGCTTAATATGGGAGATGGCATGAGGTAATCCCTTAGAGTTTGATCAAAGCCAAACGCTTTATTCTTCATCTTTCTATGGATACAAGTACATATGTCAATGACATAAAAAGGAATCGTTCATGTCTACACAACTTCATCAGCAGTGTATTTGAGGTTAATTCATATTTCTTACAAAACACTGATTGTCGAAGCAATCTCTATCTTCCACATAGCCTTTCATGTTATGATCATAGTTTAGTTAGGTTAGTCCAACTCTATATCGGCCATCCCTGCTAAAGATAACGATTATTGCATAGGTGTGGAGATTTTATGAAAAGTTCAAACTCGTATTGACTAAATCGTAGGTGATCATACAGTTTATAGATGATGTCATGTTTTTTACCGTCTTATTACGATTTTTCACAACGTGAAACATTCAGAAAGTCACTAAAATTGTACGGCCAAATAAGCGAAGCGATATGGTGCCATCGAAGTAGTTGAAGATAAAAAAAAATAAACTTAGAATTCAACTTTGTAGATGTGACAAATAGGTATATCATAGTTAGTCTTCCCATAAAATGGATATCACCACACTTCCTCAAAAATATCTGGAGGTTCGGACACTCAATTTTAATCCGTGTTTGCACCTGAGAGCACATCATGTTCAAGCTACACGAACTGTCTCTAAGATGTTGAGAAGTAATCTCAAAAACAAGACAGTAAAGGCCTGTTGATGTGTAATACTTGAGGATACGATTTAAGAATGCTAGAAAGTTTACTGTGCACAGCCTAACCATGGTGTGAATAAAATTCAATGCCTTGGAACCCACCAATAACCACTCAACACGCGTAATTGTGATGTTAGCGTTGGCCGAAATGTCTGCCTTTATCACATGATCATTGTGATTTAGAATCGAGGCCAAAGGAAGTCCCTGAAGTCAAACACTTAACAAAAATTAAGAAAGTATTTCATAGGAATAAAACTCACGTTCACACTAAGCACACTGCTATTAACAGTAAGAGGTTCTCGAGCAGTGATAAAGAGGTGAATTCTCCCAGTACGACGCACGTTTTCATTTGGAAGCTGATAGCTTGTCTGAAATTGAACCAATAAGTAGTAGTTGACACATATCCATATCCTGACTTCAAATAAAAAAGTTGGTATGACGAAATTCTAGAAAATCATACCTCCAGTTCTAAGTCGATATTTCCTACCAGCTGTGCAGAAAATCGTACAGGAATGCTGACCTTTGAATGTTGTTTCAAGAGAATTTATAATGATACAAGAAGCTAACTATAGTGGTCTTACCAGCTCTTCAGCATCTGCGATTTGTGGTCCAGCCACAGTCAGTTCAGAACGTAGTTCATCGTTATCGTCCACAAACAACACAGCCACTGCTTCAGTCGAAAGTTGCTCGTTACGTTTGAAATCCAGCCTGAACCCATTTAGTACAAAGGCTACTCAAACGGAAACAATTGCTAACGTTGGTAGAACTAGTGCCCACACTTTTCTGGAAAAAAATATGAACTCATCAGCAATTGGATTTTTTTTGGATTTTTTTGGAGCAATTGGATTGGAGCAAATGTGGATTTTTTTCCTTCGAAGAGTGACTACCGCTAACAGATACCATACCATGAGTAAAAATGAAAGCGTCCATTTATCGTTTCTACCCTCTTCGAGTATAAATCTGGGAAAAAATGAAAAAAAAACCACCCATTTCAAACTCACCAGACATTGGTAATTCGGTGACCAGATGTATTTCTCAACATAATTGTGGCTGCTGCGACTTCAGCTACAAGGCAATCGACTTTTGTTGTTGACATATCGGCAATGAGGCCTCCGTCAGAGGCAGCGATTCTGTATTTTTTCGGTTCTATTCCTTGTTTATCTCATAACACTTCCGTATTAACTAAAGAGAAGAAGAGTGCGAACGCCGAAATTATGGCAAGATAAGCTGAACTCCATATAGATTAAGTATTAAGGAAGAAGATAATAAGTGGAATCAGATGCCAGACTGGATACTATAACTGTCCCCACCACTCACCTTAAAGCACTTGAGCCGAAAGTAGACTTCAGATGTGTAGAGGGGAGAAGAGGCGGGAAATCGAGATTAAAATCGAGCTGACCGAACATCTTTGAGTGACGATCGCCGAACTCTAAACACACTCTGCTGATCTGAAATAAAAACTGCCTTATAGATGGAACTGTAGAACGAAACGGGTGACGGACAAGCAACACTGACCCAAAGTATTTGATCCTTCTGAATATTAGTTGTGGATAAATCGAATACCACAATAATGAAAGTCTTTCCTTGTGGTTCTAATGTGATATTCTTCCGATAAGACTGAATCAGTGGGGCTGTGTCAGCCATGACGACGCTTCGTTTCCGTCGCTCGACATCGCATTCAACAACTACAGCAGACAAGCTAGAATAATTACACAACTGAGCTTCTGCAAAAGAAATATGGCTTTTTGGACGAGAGGCTCTCTACCATTATCTAGTAAGATAGATAAGACTTCTTTGCATTATATATGCATTTCAATTTGAAGATAGAATTCGCATGATTTATTAATACATACAGCACGAATTAAGTCACATATGACACAGAAGTGAGGGACGTGTGGCCGGAACGAGTCCTACGACTTATTTTCTCTTAGGATGCATCTTTTTCTTTTCATTTTATTTAAGTGACAGTTACCGTACCCGAGAAGCGAAAGATGTTTTTCAGGGACAGGGATTGAAGTTAGATGATAAAATAAAGGCGAAATACTTGGCCAAAATGAATTGAAATCAGCAAAAAAATTTCGGACAAATATCAAATTGTTGCAAAAATCCTCAAAAGGAATCGAGAATACCTAATGGCGCTAGCAGCCGATGAATTCATGGAAACCCTAACTGCAACTTTTGCGTCTTGTTTCACGATATCCTCCTCGAGAAATGATGTCTGGAAATAAAGGAATTTCTGCCTGTCTAAAACAACTTAAAACATGCTATGTTTTCACCTTTTAAAGAGCAGAAAAATATGACTACCTCAACTTTCACGAAAAGATCAAGCTGTGAACATTGTATGCTGAAGTATTGTCTTTCGGCTAACACCTTCTCCCAATTCAATCGATACTGAGTCAGCTACAAAAAAAGAACATTTTCTCATCAGATAGAAATCTAAAAAACGGAATCTGCATATAAGTATATATATATATATATATATATATATATATATATATAGAAAGAGAGAGAGAAAGAGAGAAAGAATATACGAAGAAGGAAAATAAACCTGCTCGTATGTCATATCATTTCGAGGAAATGGAAGAGGAGGAGGAACAGAACCAAGAACAGCTCGAAAACCATCTTCAATTGAAGGCATGGATGGTATTAACTGCACACATGACCACACGTAATCCTAAAACCGAATGGTAAACGTTGAGATTTAACCGTGTACGTGTATAGCGTAGATCACCTTAATCGAGGCTATGCAATACGCTGCACTAGCTGCTTTGCGTAAAATCTCTTGACGCACTGTTGGTGGAACTCTTTCCCTGACAACAGTTATCCATAACTGCAGGGCTTTCAACAAATCTCCACTGGAGTAGTACACGTCGCCTTTCTATATAAAAGAGAGACCAGATTCATAAGCCGAATAATGTATGAAAAATTACGAACAAATGAAAAAATTGACAAGTGCTAGAAGTCAGCAAACGGTAAAATAAAAGACGTTGGACTAGGTTCGACTCTGTGCGAGACAACCACGAAATTTCCGGACTAAAAAAGTATAACAGAAATAAAGTCCTTAATACAGCTAGTGACACACTTACACATGGGAAATTAGTATTGAACGTCTCTGGGGAAAGCTCACTGTATGAAATACAAGTAGGGAGGTCAGCTATCAGGATTCCAAGGAGAAACGACTCAGCCAGTATTCATCGACATTCGTGACGAAAGGAAAATCCTCAAGTAGCAGCCGAAGCCACATGCAAAAACTTGGAAGACCTTCGTGGATGATGGACGCAAGACTACGAATAAAATTAAAAATGTGTTGATAACTGCAAAATGTGAAGTTTTGGTGTGTAAAATAAAGCAAAAACTTTGTTTTGAACGAGTCGAACACTTCAAATTTTGACCAGAACACTCAAAACAGATAGTGTAAACATGACTTTCTGAACGATATTCAATAAAGATGTACGCAAAAAACTGATATAGAAGTTCAAAAAAAGAGAATAAGAGAAGAGAGAAAAAAGAAAAAAGAGAAAAGGAACCAAGCGAACCTCAACTAGTCCTTTGCGATACATACGAAAGCATCCATATTTTTTAAACTGCGCCATTGCAGCATTCAAAAGTGAAATAACGCCGTCGTAATTAACAACCAAACGATGCTGAAATGTGACTAAATGAAAAAAGTAATATTTCATTGCAAATAGCTCAAAATGGGAACCATTTGAAGACTTTGCCACTTTGCCCTAGCGTAAAGCATACCAGAATAGCAGTAACAGCATCTTCTTCAACGTTAGCAGGTGCAAGTCCACTGTAACCAATCCTCCATGGTCGCTGACCAAAGAATATCTAGAAAAACGATATTAATTCCCTTACTGAGACCAAGTCAAAGAAAGATAAACCATAGTAATACATTTAAAAAAACCGAAAAATGTTGAAAAAGTAAACGAACTCACCGTATTGTGTATTGCGTCTAACGGATCAGGTACTGGATACGGTTTTGTCACAGGGTTGCCTGAGAAAAAATGCCGATCAAAGTCGTTGTGATACTTTTCATAAACAGAACCAATAACAAACTATTTTTAAGCGCTAATATATTCTTGTTAACAGCAGAATACAAAGAAGCGGCCAAGTCGAGATGAGTTCCAGGGTTTAGGGTTGCTAATGCCGTTAGACCATTGACAACTGCTTGTTCGAAGAGTTGTGCAAAATGCCAGCACTGAAGGAGAATATTAATTGAGGATGAAGACAGGAAAAAACGAGAAAAAAAAACGATTTGATGCTTTGTCTCAATTTCACGCCCTGTGGACAAAATATAGCAAAAAAAAGGCTTACAGCGGTGACCATCCATGAAGGATGCCCCATGCATTCGACTACAATAAGCATCGTTGAAGGTGAATGAATGCATATATGGCCTTTACAATGACTGACGGTGGCATACCGATGTATCGAGCTAGTGCTGCTATCCTTCCAGACGAGTCTGGTACCGGAGGGATGGAAGGCTTGGTAGGTCATGGGCGCAGGGATCGATTCCACGTGTGTGTTGCAGGGCATCTCCGACCACTGCTACACACGCACCCCTAATATAGCAAATACTGGCAACGAATTGTAGTTACTTACTTGTTTTGCATTCCACAACTGCAGCTCAATATTAGCCAATTGTGGTGTTGGATAAACACCTGCCGGACCAGCGAAAAAAACAGCTTGATGACGACGCATCTGACCGACTGCCTCTACAGCCATGTTGTGGAGAAAACACAACTCGCAAATCTAAGGAGTAGTGACTAATTCTTTACTTAAACCTCGAAAACTATACGAAGCTGTGAACTATGGCATAGGCTTTGATACAAGTCACCTTATAATTGAGTAATCCAACAACTGTTCGCCATTCGAAAATATCAATGCCGTCCCAACTTTCCATATGGTCTTTGCATTGCTCGTACGCCAGCCGATAGTTTCTGTCGGGAAAACTTCTTTTAAAAGAAAAATAACCTACACAATATGTGCAGCACTCAGAATATTATTACATTATTGAGAATCAATTAGCAAGACAATGTGAAGACAGATAAAATCCAAGAAAACGGAAAAGTAACGGAAAAATGGAGTTTTTGAGGAACCATGGATCTACAGCAGCGCTGTTTTAAGCCTTAAAACGACATATTTAACAGAGAATGACCAATATGGGGCGTGTCAAATGAGGTACCATGCAGTGATGTAAGAACGCTGATTAGACACCACATCATGCGAATCTATCTAACCATGGTTCGCGTCCCCAAATCGTTGGCAAATTAGTACCACCCTCGTCTGGAAAAATCCTCTTTAGATCCAAAAGCCAGAGAATGATTGCAAATGAAAATACTCTAGTAGCACGTCGAAGTCCTCAAATGGCAGCTGAATCCAAATCCATTTTGTGGATACCAGATAATGAGCCAAGTGAAGAGATTCCGGGATGCGCGCAAGACGTAAAGTCGAATCATACAAATAAATAGAAAAAATTGAACGACAAAGCTTTGAAATTTAAACAAACATATCTGATATACAGACATATACGATATCTAAAACACATCTGAACTCATAGACAGTTTCTACTAGACATTTAGTAAAGCGGAATAAAAGACCTCAAAATCCACTTTGCCAACAATATACAAGTCCTTCTACTCAAATAGTCCGAAGTTCCGAATTATCGTAGCATTCATAATCTCCCATTTTTTCCCTCGGACTTGTGTCTCTCGAGCAACCAGGCGGTTGACTTCCGCAATTTCGTTCCGCATAACGTAAAGATTCGCCCTAATGCATCGTTGTTGTTTTTGGTTGCAGGTCTCATGTTAAGAAGTGAAGTTTCGCTCTTTACTTCAGTCGAAAACTTTAAGTTTAAATAGATTCAAAATTAAAATATCTTAAGAAAAGTCCATACACTTCTGAACAACAGAGCAAATCCTCCTCAATAAGTCTCTTAGGCCTCAAAGTTCCCGCACACTACAGTCGTTGAAATTGTCAGCAATTATCACAAGAAAAAAAAAAAGGAAAAAGGACCCATCACTATGCGTTTATGTGATAAAACAACAAATCCGGATACTTTAGCAGACATAAAACTACTGAAAAGAACATTCCGTTAGTGTGAAACACTTTCGTGAAACATGGTATAAAACTGAAGTATGAGTCAAGGGAAAAAGATCTTTGGACAACTTTCTAGTTCTTTTCAGGAGTAAACCTCAGAATGATGTTGAGTTTTCGATTTCGTTAGTTAAAAAAACAGCTGATATTATTTCAACTTTAGCAGTTTTCAAAAATTTATACATATCTTGCAAAGCAAATCACTAACCGGTATGCCGTGTGTGTATCCTGTCTCAGTTCTGAGAGGAAGGCCAATTTGAATAGCTGACGAACTACCAATGCAGGCGTGTTGTTCGGAATTGAGCGCGCGCGAATAGCCTTGACCATAATAGTGCTAGTGATAACCACACTACACTTCAAACTTACTAAGCCTAATCCAACATTAGAACGAAAACTAACTTTGAGTCTTTGCTGGTAGAAACCTTGAGCTAATTCATGTAAAGCAGACTCCAATTTCGACACATAGCCCTGGAAAGCTAGGTTCAATTATGAAATGAAGAGTGAATCATGACAGATACAATTATCAACAAATTGTAGTTTTCAGAAAGTTCTTATTACAATCTACTCCTCCAGATGTGCATTCAAACTCGGCTTCCATTCATAAATTCATAAAGGTCCTATAATGCGCTCTACGTCCTATACACATTCTTGACTGTAACTAAAAAAAAGCCCGCGACTTGTTTTTCCTCAAGAAATGCAGTATCATTTTTCAGCCACAAAGAAAATGAGCAGTTTCGTTGGGCTGCAGAAATTTAGCGAACAAGAAATGAACAGGTATGGATACCGCCATACTACGCTGTGCTATGCTTCAATGTTTCTTGAAGACATATTAACAAAAATGATTACATAGAATGTAGACTTCTGTAAATGTCCCAAAAATTTCAATACCTACAGTAAGATCACCTAACACAGGCAAAACGAAAAGCTGACGAGGTGTGAGATGGCAAATCTGACATAGTTCATGTGCTCGTTCTGTTGCTAGAGGATCATCTCCCGATGTCGGAACCGACCTAAAATATTGGAACCCATTAGTGGTGATATGATCATCAGGAAAACTGAAAAGTATGTACTGTACAAAGACTGTGTTGATTTTAAGCAGCTACAAAGCTGGTGTACTCAACTCTGCTGAAGCAAAACGACCGCTAGTCTACTGGTATTACCAGCACTTGCGCGAAGGCTAGCGCATTTACTTTCAGCTTCGGTTTTCTTCTCACTCCATGACGAATGGTCCCAATCAAGATCGAGAAACAACACAATCAAAGCAGGAACCCTTTCTAGATATTTTAACGGCCAATCACGTCTTAAAATCCCTAAAAAAAATGCAAAATAGGTGCTAAGATGCATTTAATGATGAGCCATATGTTACCTCTTCCAGTCGTCTTTTCTGTCTTCTGTGGCATACCTAATTCCCCACTTACTAAGCGAAGATTTAGTGGAGGTCTATCAGGAGATCGAACGCTAAAAGCAATTCTAAAATCGTAGTAAAATTTGAGAAACCTGGTTAGGGTTAGTCTCGATTTCCAATGACACCGCCAGTTACTAAATACCTGCAAGCAACTGTGGTAAGGGGAAGGCAGGACACTACTAACATCTTTGTTTCTCAGTTCCAGCACACTGTACCCATGAAATGTCCACTAATACTGGAGTACTGCATAAATCGTACTTCTAACCACAGTTCATATTCCACAAATGCAGAACACACTCAGCACATCATGACACACACCGCTTCTCACCAATTTGTAAACCACCACATAGCTCCGAATCATTCTAGTCGTGGGAATAATCAAAGATGGATTAACCCAAACAAGGGCGATCACGTATTTAAACCACGTACTTCGACAAAAAGAACCCGTGAATCTACTTCATACCACTGCATTACACCACATTATCTGTACAAAGAATACAGATCAACGCTGCCACATACAAATTGGCTCTACCTAATGTCCTTAACTGCCCATCACACTGCCCGCCCATAGATCCTCACACAATCGACAGATGTCATTGGAGCAATCCTTCTTCATAACTAAGAGTGGAAATGTAATAGCACTCTACTGATTTTCGGTAGGATCACCTTGCCGTGAATAAGATTACATCTAATACAAATACGTATCTCCGTTATCCTTATGATTATTCGTTAAAAACCACCGAAACTCCTTCTGACGAATAAAATCAGTATGGAAACTAAATATGTTGATCCGACCTTTCCTGACATGCTGTTGCGTGTAACCTACCCTAAAGTGCTGACAAGTGCTGAGTGTGACTCCTTGTTAGTGGGATCAAGCCCAGTAAGAAATACCAGCTGTTGCGGCCTCCCATTCAACCAATCACCGGCCTCCACCGGATCCATCTTTTCAAAAACAATTATACAATTTCTCATAAGTTTCATAATTTACAAAATCACTTACACAAGTATACGTATATATAGAACAGGACACACGGAAAGAAAAACACTACATCTCAATAACAATTTATTCAAATATGCGGAAAAAAACGGCATCGACGTGTACGAAGTGTAGAAGTATTCGTCGTGCAGATTAGTCAAGCTGAAAATATGGTGTTGATGACGCTATTAACAATAGCTGAGGTCATAAAAGTGTTGCTCCATCAAATGCTCGTCAACCACAAAAGGAAAACAAGCTTGCGACAAGATTCTTCTCTTTTGCAGGACAAACTTTTCCAGAAAATAACAATTTAATGGAAAATGGCCCCTGCGTTAACAAAGACAGAAGAGCTCAAAATTCCCGGGATGCAAATTAAAAAGAAAGAACCTTTTTAAATCCTATATCCTTGGCGTATTCCCGGAAACACCTGCGGCACATATCAAGACCGTACTTGCGAATAAGTCCATGATGATTGGAGCATACACGACTATAACATCATGTAGAAAATAACGATTCCAAAGTATACTTCGAATTAAAGAAGGAAATAAAGTAGCAATATAATATAGTGACGAAGTATAGTTTAAACACTTTAAATAGTTTAAGTTTAATGTTATACAAATTAAGGTCTGAACGCTAAAAAAAGTTTCTCATACATCGCTGCTGGTTTATCAACAGAAGCGAATAACAAATCGGACTAATCATATGCATCGGACGTTCAGCATACTCAGAAGATATAAGGCAGGACAGAAAATCGCCCTCATTTGAGCGATAAATTATATCACTACAAAAACTCGGTGTGAAAAATGTCTAGATTATCTTCAAAAGAACTTCACATGAGGTTTGCGGTCATTCTATCATGAGCAAAAACGTGAACATGTATGTGTCAACTTTTTCAACATTGAAGGCAATGAAAACATTGAAAACAGATCAAAGGCCGATTTAAACCTTCAAGGTCAAGATTGCATCGAGCTTAGAATACTTTCTACTCAAATAATACGAGCCCCGGATGGTGTAGTGGTGAAGTGCGCTGCTCCCCGGTAAGGACAACAGCGCGTGTTCGTTCCCCACTGCATACACGTGTGGTCCGGAGTTTTGCAAATATCTCAGCACTTCATACGAGTTTTATTTCACAACATACCCTGCCATTAAGAAGAAAAATGCGGTAAATAAAAGAGTTAAGATTCAAATAATACGAATTGTCGTCATCATTACCATTGTTGATGGCAAACAGTTTTAACACCATAAAACTTACATGATTCACACAACTTCCGCTCACAGCAAATACTAAACCATGCGCCCATTATTTTGAAACCAAGTTATTTGCTTCATATGTACTCTCCACATTGTCTACATTATTTGCCGCTTTTTAATTAATGCCGATCGTTTCATTTTTTCTTGTCAAAAATCCTCCTTTTACTTCGAAAGCATCAGGGTCCCTGTTTTGAAGATGTAAGCAAATGTGTCCAGTACTACCGTTTAGTACGAGACAGCAACGCCAGATGAAGCCAAGACCTCCTACATATACTTGATTTATCATTATAGTAAAGTTGTCGTTAACCTATTTTTGGATAGTTTTCTGGTCCCCAGTGAGTAAACGAGCTTTCACAATGTAAAGTTGTCTCAGTCGACGGGGTCCTCTTCTGTAAACAATTTAGCAAAGAATTTACACCCATTCTTTTAACGTCATAAGGTTGCAATAATTGAATCACATTCATGAAATAAATGTACTCACGAAGTCCCATGAATCAGTGAGATGATACGCTTGGGTGACAAAACACGGTGATCAAAAACGTATACGATGAAATGACGCAAAAAACTGGCAGTTCTCCGAAATCTCCATGAAGTGGTATGCAGGTCAAACGTCATTTATTACTGGGTAGTTGTCGCACGTCAGCAACACATTTTTTTAAAATCTGTTTTACAAAAACATTTTAAGAAACTTAAACATCCCAAGCGGTGAAAAAGATCCTAAAATGTGTTCTGTGGTTGGACCGAAAAGATGGTTGTCTATTTAAAAAAAAAAATTAAGAGCGCTGAATTTACACAGTACGCATCCACATCGTCGTCTTGCGGGAATTCTCTCGAAAGTTTCAAGCAGCTTCCAATTTCTGTACTTACGCAATAGACTTAAAAAAAGCGTTTTATAGATTTATGGAGAGACATATAAAGCTACAAAGTTATGCGCAAAGTTGAACTTCAAGCACTATACTACACAAATTGGGCACCCTTAACTTATTCAACAAGTAGTCTAACGAATATCCCCATCCTAATTCTTTAGTCGGGATCTTTTCAACTCCTCGCAAATTCATATGAAAACCTTCCAAGTGTGTTATTTAGGGAAAATCCACATTGTCCCAGCTAATTTATACGTGGAATACAACGTGACATCCTGCTACTAGAACTCCATAACTCAACGTATTGAAAAAAATCCTGGTATCGTGAAGTCAGGGGTTCCCAACAAAAATGCACCTTATCTACTTTGCGATACTAATAGGCTACATACATTTGGGGAAAGTGACCTTCAACGAACAACTGGCACCTACATTTCTGTGAAAAATAGTAAAAAAAAAAAGCGATCGTAACTCTTACTGAGTTCTAAAGAGAGTGCAATTCTAGTATTTCTTCCTTCCAAAACCCGCCATAAACGGGAAGTAATTTCAAAATGTCCTCATGATGCAACCACGCTTATGTCGGAAGAGGCTGTCTTATAAACATTTGATGGACCAATACAAAGAAAAAACCAACACAACGCACCCTTTTCGTGATATTGGAAAGGCATTCAGCGAAATATGCGACAAGGGATTAGAAGGAAACAAAGTGTTTATGAAAAGACGAAAACACGATCCCAGATTTATCTCTTTGACTCCACGGTTCTTCACTATGCGGTACCCTTAAGAAAATTGGAATTGAAAAAATAAGTAAACAATATAAAAAATAGGTCATCGTTTATCGAACACGCTGCTAAGAGGGTGTTCTTAGGACCATTCCACTAAGTACTCTCAATTGTGAAAGGAAATTTGAACATGGGACCTCCTCGAAAACGTTCGGACTGATCTGGTTGAAAACGTTTCACGGCATGGCAAGCAAGATATCAAGTAAGACAACCAAACCGACTTTAGGTATCTTACGAAGATTCTGAACGAAAAATATGGCTCCCGGTTTTCTTCGTGGGACCGAAATCAATTAAACTACTCCGGCTGATGATAGACAGAATTCCAGACTTTACTAGAATGTTAGTTGGCCAAAACAGTAGTGATAAATATACTTGAAAACGGATCATCTCCCAACATGACCACCATCATCAATGTCTATGAATTTAAATTCTCAAACACAGAAACAACATGCACATAAATCAACAAAGTGCTCTTACCACGGGATAAACTATAACCTTTGCCACTGCTTTAACGCCACTTTACCCGAACTTGGCTTTTTTGGTTTCTCTGGAGTTTAGCTATCTTTTTTGGAAGCGTCCAATCAAGATACAATAGTCATTTAGTCTCATCTCAACAAAAGGACTACCCACTTAAAGTTGTCTTAGCAAAACCACATTCCGGTCAACTTGATGGTGTTCTGCAACATAACACCAAGCTTTGCAACGTTAAACCTACTTTTACTAGAAGTAAGGACCCTAGGGTTCTCCATTTAAAGCATCTGTCGTGGTTATGACAAGTGATCACCAACTTCTAAAATATATGCAGCATTTGCTCATAGTAAATTTTGAAATAAAAAAGTCAATAAGTCGTTGTACCATGTTTTTTACCTTCCAAATCTATAACATAACACCGAGATTTATTTACCAATACGATGGGAAGAAAGTCAGTGAATATGACGAACAATGCGCGGCTCGAAATTTTTAGAAGGTAGAAATCACCCACATAATTAATTTTCTTTGTATCCGTGCCTATACAAGTGCTGTCTCGATGTTTTAAAGGATAAAGGATAAAGCTCACGGCATTGATCAACACCCTAAAGAAGCGCCATGCATTCGACATCATTAAACACCGTTATAGGAAACTGAACGGGTATCAGGCCTTTACAATGACTCACGGTAGCCTACCGATGTGTTGAACTAGTGCTGCTATTCTCCCAGCTATGTCTGGTACCAATTTGCCGACCCCGGAGGGATGGAGAGCTTTGTGGGGCAGGGGCGCGGGAACCGATACCATGTATATTGCAGGGTGCCTCCGACCACTGCGCAAGACGCGCCCTTTGTCCCGATGCATCCGAGGAAATATTGAACTCAATAAAGAGACCTTAAAACTAATAATGGTCAACAAGAAGTGTACGTAGAAAGAAAGCATATGGAGACGTCGTAAATATGTGTCGTAAACATGTATATGTATAGGCAATATGTCGTTAAAAACTGGTGTTATGACAGATTAACTCTAGAGAAATAAAACTCCGAAGCGTAAAACATATAAACAGAAACACAAAGGAATGAAAATTAATGCCAACGTAAACGCTCTTACCAAGAACGAGATCCTGGACCGAACTTGCGTGGATGTGAGAACCAGAGATTAGCGAAACCCATAACGAACTCTCCTGAAATAACTAGAATGGATCAGTTACAAGTTACAAACAAAATCTAATGCATTTCAGCAGAGAACAGTAAGTCGTGGCAACTCCTGAATAATATGCGCAATAAATGAACTTCACCATCAACGGACTAGTTCCCCATAGAAAATCACAAGTAACCGATAGGAACATTAAAAAATAAAAGACCAAAAAACCAGGACAGCACTCTGCAAAACACCCTCAGGATTGTGAGCGCTAAGCAAAGGACTTGACGACTAATATTACTTGCAAACTCGTGAATCAATAGATGCAACCCAGAATATCTGTAACGAACGAGGTAATACGGTAGCTACGTGAGTACGCTGTGCAATCGTGTCGGGACACGCGAGGCAAACATTAGCCCCGCCCATGAGACCTGCAATGAAAGGGCTATTCCGGGAAGAGTTGTGGGAGTAGTCATTATCCTTATATGGTTAGCTGTACGGCTTCTTCTGGATCCCAGTAACTTTTGGAGTTCTTTGGGCTCTTTGGTCTTGTTCATTTCGTTCGTCACCTTGTTTCCTCTCTTACTATCGTAATAGGTCTGATGTTTTAGATAAGGAAAAGCTCATGATGGAGGAGACGATAGGGCTTAGAACAACGCTGCTGCAAGCAGCTGATAAGTGAGTAGTAGTGTGCAGTAAGATGTGGTCCACCGGCAGTGTGATATGTTCGCCACTATATCGTATTCTTACTGTCTGTTGTCCGCCGATACGACCAGCTGCGAGCAATGCAAATCGCGTAAGTTCTTCATTTCATCTACTTCCTTCTTCACTAACTATCTTAAACCTTCACTCATCGTCTTCTAAGCATTCTATTTGCCTTTAGCTCTTTGTTACTAGTAAGTACGAGTCATATGAACATCATCGAGTGGTCGCCGTGGTGATAATCTGGAAGCTCGTTTATTTAGTGGGAGCTCTTTGATGCATGGAGCTTTATATGGATGTGTTTTTGTGTGCGTGTGATGCCATTGCAAATACCCTCGTCAACTTGAAGGGACAGATCCATACCGGATAAACTTCCCGCATACAAATATTTGTAAATTTTTTAAATTCACTACCTACTATTATTTTTCATGGTAGGATATGAAGTGAAATGCAACCACTATGATGCTGAGATTTTTTCCAATCTTGGACCCAAGCGAGATCGAACCGCGATTACCCTTTCTGAGGGCTCAGCTGCTGGTCACTGCACCACTGGTGTCCTTACTGTGTCTCTCAGCTAGTTTTCTACCTAACTGATCCTAACAAATATTTGTTTTGAAAAGTGGTATTCATCAGTAAATTAGCAGTTTGACTTATGGTACTTAGTGATGCTACCGTATCTGAAATGTATGAAATACGTTTTCAACGGAGAAACACAGTTCCATCTTGATTATGCAACGTAGATGTTAAGTCACAGAATGAGCGAAGTGCTTAAGATATAGAAAATCTGCAGATACGCTAGAAACCTGAGGAGTGCCTCTATTTCTTAAATGGTTTAGTTAGTTTGTAGGTGCATTTTCGTGGTGAAAAAACTGAACGACTTCTTTGTTTTCAATCAAAAAGCGTTGTATTAAACCAGATTTCTTTTCAGAGATCTGAAGTGACTTTGGTGTATTCTTTCTTTGATGAGCTTACACGAGGATGATGTTTATTTTCGTCTAACGTTTCGACGTCTTCGTCTTCCTCAGAGCCGACGATCCGAGTCGATGGCCCATGCTTGTTATCGACGTGGCAGCTTCGCCTTCGTGTCGAGTCAGGTCTTCCTCAGTGAGCCATCTCCTCGAATTAGGCATCCTCACTCAGTGATGCCCTTTTATACACGATGCTGATGGTCGATATAATGTTAATGTCCGGTGATAACAATTTGTTTTTCTTTCGGACATACATCATTGCGCACATCATGCAGAAGTCGGTGTTGTTATCAGCTAGCACAAAGCGTAGTAATATTTCGAAACCGACTTTCCTTGAACTTCAGTATCACTAGTCAATATGTATTATTTCTTTGATGAGCTTACACGAGGTTGATAATGATATTTATTTTCGGCTAACGTTTAGACGTCTTCATCTTCCTCAGAGCCGACGATCCGAGTCGATGGTCCATGCTTGTTATTCGTCTCGACGTGGCAGCTTTGCCTTCGTGTCGAGTCAAGTCTTCCTCAGTGAGCCATCTCCTCGAATGAGGCATCCTCACTCAGTGATGCCCTTTTATACACGATGCTGATGGTCGATATAATGATAATGTCCGGTGATAACAACTTGTTTTTCTTCCGGACATACATCATGCCGAAATACTACTGTAAACTACTAACCGGTAACGAGAATAGAACGATCCAGCTATAGAATAATATTTTTTATAGAAATTTTGTAGACAATTGGGCAGTGAGCAGCAGTCGTGCCGCGCCAAAGGGGTTTCGGGGCCCTTCACACTTGACCGTCAAGTTTTGGGCTACATTCGGCCCATGGGTTACAGTACCCTTTACCATCGATTGTTAGTTTTGGGCGCACAGCCAGGTTGATTGTTCGACATTATCGCCACACGGAATTCAACACTTTGCCAGCTGTTAAAATACCCGTAGAGCTTTCTTAAGTGGGAATTTTCGGACACAGAATTCGAGAATGTTCTTTAGATCGTGAAATTTTTCGGCTGGTTTCTACAATTCGTCATTTGAATACCAAATTTAGTTAAACGGTAACTAGTGAGCTCAATCAACTACAGATAACCATATTAGCTGTGAGTATTGCCGAACTTATGCTGTGTAACTCATTTTTCTTCATCATTTTATGGTTCCAGTTCAACGAATAAACCCAGAAATTGATGGGATTTTCTAGCTTTCTTCCGAAGCATCAGATGTATACATTCATACGTTTCAGTACCAGATTTCAAATCACAGAACTGTCAATACTTGGAATGATGTTCCTTCGATCTCGTCGAAGACGTTCAATGTGCAGCCGCTGCTGGTCAGCGCCAACCAGGATGCACGTAAATACGGTGTGATTCGAGCCCAACTTGAGTATGACTTCTCACAAAATAAGGTAAGCACTATGTAGGTGGATAATTTCCACTAAACAAAGTAAGTAACTTCTAGTTTTTCGTAAGTGTCATCAATCCTTGGAACGTCACAGTGCAAGTGGTAGCTTGCTGGTTGAAGTTTTTTGCTTCAAAATAGCCTGAAAAGTGGCACTTTTGTGTCCTTTTCTCTCATGCCATACTCCATTCGTTGAATTCTCTCGTTCTCGTCAATCATTGTATCCCTATTTTAATTATTGTAGTTTTTCAAGTTCAGTTCCTTCATAATGATGAGAAACTGCGAATACTAGTAGCTTCGCTGTTCAAAATCTCTTCGATTCAAAGCCATGGATCATGGAGGAATAATAGAAAGTAAAAGGAATTGCCAGTGTCTCATTTTGATTTTTGGTCGGTGGTAATCACCTCCATGAATTTCATCAACGAAATGGTTGTTTGACTACCCAAACACTTCATTACTATTTACTTTCTTGTCATTTTATCTCAGTATTGATCTTTTATCCGTTTCCTAAGCCGTATGGTATCTTCCTCGAGGGAAGAAGTGCTTCAGATAGTTGATTACTAGTAGAAAATGTCAAAGAATGGTAAGGCGATGGAAGACATTTTGAAGATGAATAGTTTTCGTAGGGGTTACTTCTGTTGCTCATAGTGATTCCGTCTAGTCCATGTAGTCTCTATCTCGAATTATGTTCACAGTTGTGTGTCCAGTTGAACTTCGTTCGTTACCTACAATTTTGTAGAGTTTCGTTGCTTTCTGAATGGCTGGCTCTTCGCACGAGAATAGTGGATCTATAGATTTCTTTCTATTTGCGAATCTACTTCCCAGTGAAATTCGAGAATTATTAAAGAACACACGCGAAACAGTTTTTGTTTTGGTTTCATTTGAAATCGCTTAATTTAACTGATGATAATTTCTCGTTTACTATAGTATCTGAGGAATTGAAAACGTCATAGTACTGCATAAGAGACTTTGGCGGATCACCTTAATTCTATGTATAATAACAATAATGCTCAGATATTTACAAAACCGCTTAGATTGGATTCGAACCTGAGATTACCCTTTCTAGGCGTTCACGTTTTGTCCACTACACCATTGAGGCCCTTAATTTGCTCTTCTCTCAATCAGCTGTTACCCTAACGGTACCGTCAGCGTTGGTGTCGTCTATACATAAATGTTTGTGAAATATTCTTACAACTTTAAGTATGCTTCGAAAGGAAACTCTTGAGAAAATTGAGGATGAAATTTCCATAGCAAGATCCTAATGCCCACGATACACTTGTGAACATTTTCCTGTTCAGCAGGATAAAATGCCACTTGTTGAATTGCTTTTGTTTTCGAAAAGCTTCAATGCGAAGAAGAGACGAAAAAGGGCTTCCATGGGTTCCAGGAAGTCAGGATTTTATTTTGGTAGGATAGGAGACCTTCATCTTATAGCCAAAGACCATTAGATTTTATTACCTTTTATTTTAAACAGAAGAGTCCATTATGAGTTGAGATTTTGTGTTCTAAAGTGGAAAGCAGACACTACTGCACTATATGCATTGTGCTCAATGCATGCTGGATGTTATGTGTTAATAAAACCTGGGTCATAAATCAATCCTAGCATAGTTAAAATATGTATTATTTCGCCGTTACGATTGTCTGTCGCAAATGTCCATTAGTTTTATGGATACAGGTGACGTTTTTATTCTCTGAGGGCTCAATGGATTTCGACAAGCTTTTCAAAATCTTGAAATTACATTACACTTTTGAAGGTTTTCTAGCAAAGAAAGAATATTAATAGGATTCACACCGAAAGAGAACCCAGTCACGTTATGACAAGAACAGATAGCCCTGAGATATTTGAGTTATCTTAAGGACACATTGTAGAATTTCCACAGCCTTGTTGCTGAATGAATTGGTTAACGTTATTGCACTAGTACCTGCGTTCTTCGATGTTCTTGAAAACGCAATCGAATAAAGGTCAGTGCATCTTAGTCAGAATTTTTGAGTAGACACTTTGCTCGATTCATAGTGGACGTAATCCCGCTTGTATCGTGCTGGCTTGCTCTATTTGTGTTACAATGGTAAGCTCAACATAACGTAATTAACCAGCAGAATATTCCAATCCTATGGAGAAAACAATTTTTCAATGAAGTTCTTTTTTTTGGGATGCTTATTCGCTTCGAATATCGGAACTGTTCGAATCGAGTATTCGTTCTAATCTGTTCGAGATCTGATCGCTCATGATGTAGCAGCTGTTTTTGCCTTACGGCAATGAAGTTTTCAAACACTTTTTATTATTGAGTAAGATAATTAAGTTCTCTGTGTTCTTATTCTACTGTCGAATAAGTTATTGATTAGAAGTTATAAAAAGAAGAATTAGTTATAAATAGGATATAATTAGGAAATGTCCAGTCGTTAGTTCATTAGAGCCTGATAACAACCGACTTTCATTGAGGTAAAGAAATGATAAGTGGTTTTAGCTGACTGTCTAGAGGTAGCCTTAACAAATAAATTCTAAATATATTGCTTATTATGGTGATAAGTTGAACTGCACAGGTTTACATTAATTAAAAATCGTCTACGCACTGAATACAACACGTATTAGACTGCGCCCACGTGAAACAAAATAAAGAAGAAAAATCCTCTAGCAAGATTTTGTATGAAGGAAAGGGCAGCAAACTAGCATTGAAGTGTATCCGTAAATGTTTAGTACTTAGATTCCGAGGTGTTTTTCTCTTCTTGAGAACTACTAGTGAGTTTTCGATAAAGTAAAATTCACTACGAGCTGAGATATGCTAACTTAAAGTTGAAAGCGGCTATCTTTTACGTGCCGTATGAGTGGAAATCAATTCACGTCGGCTTTTAAGTGTTAAGAATCAGCAGATCATTGAAATGATTCCTGACTAACGACTGTCATCGTTTCAGTTGCTGGTAACGATCATTGATGCTCGAGATTTACCGGCTATGGATCGAAACGGTATGTCGGATCCGTATGTGAAGCTATGCATTTTACCGGAACGAAAACAGAAATACGAGACGAAGATCATTCGAAACACACTGAACCCGATCTACAACGAGACGTTTTTGTTCCCGGTGAGATTTCGTCGACGTTTTTGTTCCCGGTGAGATTTCGTCGACGTCAATCAGTCACTATCTGTTATTATTCACTTTTTATGAAGACGGAAATCTGTACTTTAGAAGCTAACTTGAGGTTGCTAGAAGTATTGTTTGGCCGTTTCCACGTCTTCTTCTCCCTCAGATGACGTACTCAGGTGATCCGAGTCGCTGGTCCACTGTTGTCCATCTCATCCGAGTCGACAAAAATAAAAAAATGGGATAAAGTATCCGACTTGCACTTAATGAAAAAGAAGCGGTCTATGAGATAACACCATCTCCATCCTGAATTCGCATTAATCGATGTGAATGAGCGCCGGACGGATGTGGGTGAGGAGGCGGTGCTGGCGTGCTCATTCGCTATTTAGCCTGCACACGAAGCCATTAACGGACGACGGACGTGCTTATGATCGTCGTCAGAAATGCATAGATAATAAATATCTAATGATTTGAAGGTTTTCTTATGATCATAGCGAAACCATGAAGGGCTAGAGGTATTTTGTATTCAGAGACAACACAACGATACGACAATGAACGGTTTGAATCTAACTGCATCGATTTATTGATTTTTTTACCACAAGGGTAAGCAGTTTCAAAGAAAATCGGATATCTCCAGATACCGTTTAACGAGCTGCAATCGAAGACATTACTGTTGACCGTCTACGATTATGATCGATTATCGAAAGACGATCGAGTGGGACAATTATTGATTCCACTTGGATCAATCGATTTCGGAACAACTACAGAGATATGTCAGCGTCTTTGCAAACCCGAGAACGATGACGACGTGAGTTAGCGTTAAGTTCGATTTCAATCAGTTTTTTTCCAGCAAAATAAGTGTTTTTCCTAGACATAAACAATCAGTTTCTTGATATTTTAAATCTTCCACATGACCAGATATGACATATTTAGCGAAAAGATGCGAGACTTAATTGGTCCGCTGCGGGATTGAACCACGACCGTGCATGTGGTGAACTGAATCAATACATACTATCAATACATATCTCTACCACTTGCATATCAATAGTATTTTGATATAATATGATTCTCTTTTTTGCTGTAACATGGTAACATGGTATGCCGCCTGTTTTTGCTTTTATTTAAAGGATAGAGGGAAAAGCTCTCGGCACTGAACAATCCCTGAGAGACGCGCAATGTATTGGACTTCATCCAATCATTGGAGGTGATTGGATGTATATCTGGCCTTTACAATGACTCGGGGTCACCTGGCGATGTATCCAGACAGTGCTGCTATCCTTCTACCCAGGTATGGTACTAATGTCCGAGCCCGGAGCGATGAACGACTTCGTGGACCTGGGGCGAGGGATCGAACGCGGTGTATTGCAGGGCACCTCTAACCACTGGGCTACACGCGCACCTGTTTTTTACTTAAAGTAAATATGTGACTGACTAACAATAGACTGTTGGTGTCAAAGAAATGTTTTTCATGGTTGAACTCAAATGGATGCGTTTGTTCAAACAGCTTTCTTGCTAGAGCACTGTTCGTTCGATAGCAGTTTTTTCTTTTTTTTTTATTCCCGAAGCTGGGGCGAAAAACAATCTTTTCTTATTTTTATAACTAATGGTATGCGTGCGATGTATGTGAGAGTTTTTCTATCTATGCAACGTCCGTGCACTAAAATTAAAAACCGTTTTCCTACTTGATGAAGTGCAACCTTCTTATCGCCAAATGATTTATTAAGTGGAATATTACTTTAATGGTGCTGAGATATCTGCAAAACTCCGGACCGCTTGTGTCTGTGGTGGGGACCAGACACACTTTTACCCTTTCCGGCGTGTAATGCGCTCACCACCACACCATACGAGTCCTTCGTTTCGCCTTTCTCTCAGTGCTGTTCTTGACCTAAGTGCTATCAGCAATCACTCGTTAACGGAATTGATCTGGAAAGCTCAAATCGACATTGAACCCAGTTAAGCTGAAGCTGTGGTGTAAATAGTACGAGTAGGCAGTGAAGATAAAGAAATGACGAGATTATGATTTATACCACAGCATCAGGTTAACTGGGTTCAACGCCGATTTGGGCTCCCCAGATCAATGCCGCTGACGGATGATTGCTGATAGCACATAAGTCAATAACACAGCTGAGAGAAAGGTGAAACGAAGGCCTCACATAGTGTGGTGAACTTTTTATCCCCCGGAAAGAGTAATAGCATGTTGGGTACCCACCGCTTACACCCCAGCCGTCCGACGACTGTATACTAGTGCTTGCCTTTTTTCTATAATCCGTTAAAGAAATACATCGCTTTAATCAGTAGGAAGTATTTTTCACCCTATGTTGAGTCTATTTCGGTGCTTTTTTGTATCTGAACATTCCATACAATAACCATAATGATTAAAAGGAAATAAAATTTTATTAGGGGGCGTGTGGCACACTGGTCGGAGGCGCCCTGCAACACACGTGCAATCAATCCCCGCGCCCTAGGTTTCCTCACCAAGCCTTCCTTCCATCGCTCCGGGGTCGGAAAATTGGTACCAGACCTGCCTGATAGAATAGCAGCACTGGTCCAATGCATCGGTAGGCCACCGCGAGTCATTGTAAAGGCCTGCTATGCTTTCACTCACCTCCAACGATGCTCAATGAAGTCGAATGCATGGCGCATCCCTCAGGGATTGATCAACGCCCAGAGATTTATCCTTTTTACCCTAACATTTGATTCTTAGCCAAACTATTGGTCAATAGGAAAAAGTTTTGTGTAAATTATTAAGTGTAGGAAATGGTTTTTCTGGCCACAGATGGTCACTAATTCGTGCCTAAATTTAAGCGAAGTCTGCGAATAGACCGCAGTGGTCCACAATTTTTCGTGGAAGAGTAAGGTAATCTGCCAGTTGTGCATCGCTAAGGGAAACTCGAGTTTTGATGAAGGAATCGTTGATGAGTTAGCAATGCGTTTATGAATTTGATTAGATTGATTAATGTACATGATTATGTATCTGTTTATAACTGTTGTCTCGTACCATCGGCGTCATACTGTCCACCTTCTGGATCGGCTCTTCTGTATTTTTTTTAATTGGTTGTGGATGGAGCCACTTTTTTCACATGATACCACGTCAAATATTTTGCGGGTCTCAGAACTTCGTGCATTCGATGTGTTCCCTCGCATCCATTATCCATGAAGATGTTCTAACATGTTCCATTTGAGTACGCCTGCTGCTCGGTGATTGTTGTCGTTGCTACGAATGTTGTTGAATGCTAATGGAGGTGATTCTCTCTGGGATCTTGAGATAGCCGTGCTGTGGAATCCTCATGTGGATTGCAGGTGGTGTTCTGATCACAAACAGGTTTGATACAAATCTTCCAACCCTAGGGCGATGATAAGCTTGGAGAACTTGTGATAAGATTGAACCAGTGCCCTTCTAGTATGAACTATATTAATGCCATCGCCCTACGCACCACTTTATAAATGGATTCACTAATGTGTACTGTATTAAAGAGCGGCACATTCTGATTTCAAGATGCTATTAGTAGTATGGAACTGTGGTAACCTACACTTAGGGCCCGAACCTGCTTTTTCGCAAACCACTGATATTTTTTCGATAACTGGAAGGAAACGTGGTCGGCTTGTAGAAGACACTTTGATCTATCTAGAGGAATGTGTTGTTGTTTAAAATTATAATATTATTTGAGTTTAGATGCCGTTTAGGATCGAACCTTCGAAACGATGTGAAAATGAATTTAAGGTTTTTAGAATTCCAAACACAATTGTGGCAGCCATAAACATCAAAAACGCATTTGGTAACATCATCGTTGTGTTCTAATGGACGAGATGTCGTTTACTCAACTGCTTTTCGTTTCGAAATGCGAACCTCGACAAAAAAGTGACAAAAGCACGATTTCTGGGTTTTCTAAGATCAGGATTTTAGTGTGGTGGAATAGAAGCTTATAATCTCTTGGCGAAATGCTGTAGATTTTAAAGGATTTTCTTTCAACTGGTAAGATTCACTTTGAGCTGATATATATTGATTTAAAGTTCAAAGCAACTCTCGTTTCCACACTGTGTGACTGGAAATCAACCCACGTCGGTCTTTAAGTGTTAAGCGAAGCAATAGATTTAAGAACATTCTTAAAAAGGATAAGAAGGATAAAGTTCATTAAGCACCGTTTGGAGGTGATTAAATGCATATCAGGCTGGCCTACCGATGTATCGAGCCAGTGCTGCAATCCTTCCAGACAATCTGGTACCAATTTGCCGATCCTGGAGAGATGGAAGGCTTAGTGGGCCATGAGCACAGGATCGATTCCACTTGCGTATTGCAGGGCGCCTACGATCACTGCACTACACGCGCCCTTTCACGAACTAGAACATTCTTACTCATAACACACTTTTGACTAAACTTATCGGTTGAAGCCATAAAACCGCTGTCCCATTTCTTCTTTGCTAACGATTTTGGAGTCGGAATCTCGTTCGCGTTTTTTTTCCAGAAAAAAGGGTTTCCTATCTCTGTCGGCCAGCTGCTATATATGGAACTCCTACATATTTTTGTTGAACTTTGAGATTATTCTTTACTGATTGGGGTGAAAACTAGATGCTTTTCTACTCAGTTACTCGTTTCGTTTACATAGCTGCTTCTATGTTTAGTTGAAGCTCTCAGCACATTTCCTTATAACCGAAGAAAGTGCATTAATCAAATAATCCTATTAGGCAAATGTATGCCCGACGAGCTACCCGTGGTTACTTTTTTAGCAAGTGTAGTAAACATAGGGAGATTCAAGTGATAAATGTAGGGATGTTCCTGAGTCGTTACCAAGCGAAGTCCACTGCGAAGCTTTTTAGGATGTCATGGGCAAATAGACACTTTACGAGTGCTCTCCTCTCCTAAACTTGCTCGTTGGATTCTCGAACTCGAATAGCATGATATTTTTCTCTAAGATTTCCATGAATAAATTTGACTCTGTGGTCAGTGGTTTCTCATGTGCTTTAAATCTTACAGGATACAGTTCTCTAGCGGTTAGGTCTTGTCTACCGATTGTCACTAAGACGAATTACTTGTACATCGCACATAATCTTCAACTTATGTCAACATCCTTGCTCTTTGAACGTTAATGTACTCGAATTCGGAACTTTAGATTCCTACTGTCACATGCGTTGCCTGGAATACTCTTAATATCACTATGTCGAAAGCGTGCTTTCAGTGAATATTTATCATCCTCATATAAGGTTCACCTTTTTCTTCACTTAAGAATCGGAGGGATGATCACGGAGCCGATTGTTCTTTGTCCTCTTTACTGCATTCTCGATACCTTTGCAAACTTTTCAGCTTACTGGTTTCGTTCTTCTCGTTTTTGGTACCAAGTGGTTCACTGGGTTCACATTCCAATCAAACTACACATGGCTGGAACTTCTTAAGAAAATTCTCTTATGGACGCTCAACGACGACACATTTTCCGGAAGCGCGCCTGATGTCGCTAATGCTTAATGTTGTAGTGACAACGTCGTCAGCAAAACGAGGACTTGATGGCTGGCTAACTGTCATCAACTTTCATTTCTATGTTACTCTGTCCCGATTTCCGCAGAGTTCTCGAGAATTGATGCAGCCAATTTTGGTTAGAGAAGATCGCTTCTTCAAGTTCCTCTTTTGATGCAAATGGCAATTTAATCATAGAAATCCGAAATTCTTCTTTCTAGTGATTGTATGCTCTAAGAAATTTTTGTGAAGATTAGTATAAAGATATAATTACTGTCCAGGAATTCCCGATCTTGGATCCCCCTTCTTGTGCAACAGCACAATCCTCACTGTTTTCTATGCAATAGAAACTCAGCGTTCTCTAATGTAATAATTGGGAAGAACCGAGCTAATGTGTTGACGAGAACTGGAAATAGGTCCTTCAGATGCTCTGGCAAAATTGTATTCGTACCGGGTAGAATATGGTTTTTCATTGGCAAAACATGTGAGGTTTTGTGAGAGAGAACCATTGAGATGACATATCCGCGCTTCGTAGCCTACGTAGATAAGGGAACTTAGCTGCCACTGGAATTCGTACAGTGGTTGCCGTTAACACTTATTACGTGCTCACGTGATTTTCGGCATATTGACTATGGAGGAAGAACTACGAAGGCAAAGAGAGTGGAGACGGAACAGAGCGTACCATGTTTTTTTTTATTGTAGTCACAAATGTTCTTCTGAGCACATCGTTCGAACGAGATTGAGCAGTGGTGTGGTTTACATCGTAAAACAGCATTTCAGGCGCAGTGAAAATTATGCAGCACGGCGATATATGAAATTTTTTCATTTCATTTTATATGACCCGTCTTCACCTCCCTGGTGCGGATCCCCAGCACTTCCCACATTCGATTAGTTTCCTTGCATCCATTGTCCACGAAGATCTTCTAACGTGTGGCTTCGGTTGCTGCTTGAAGATTTTCATTTCATCTTGAATGTCGTAGGATGGTCGAATCGATTTTCTCTGGAGTCCTGAGATAGCCGGGCTGGAGTGTTCCCAAATGGATTGCACAGAGTGGTTTTTTTTTCCAAACAAGTCCGGTACCGATTTTCCGACCTCGGTTGGATGAGAGGCTTAGTTGGCCCAGCGCGAAATCGAACTAGCACCATGCTTGTGATTACCTACGTCACTAGCGCTATGCTATCCGCTCCGTATGAAATTACCGTCACGTAATCCTACTATCGACATTGCAAAAAACAAGCAGTTTCTAATAGATAGAATCAATGCAGTTTTGTAAAATTTCGAACTCGTACTCTTCAAACGTCGGGTCTTCCTTCTCGGTTGGAAGAATGGGGAAGTGGGTAATTTGTAACCGTAGAAAGTTGGCCGAGCTTTGTTAAAGGAGCTATATACATTCATGCGTAACTTCCCAGAGTATTTGCAGAGTAGACATGAGTTTTATTTGTTAGAAGAGTTTCAGAAACATCACCGTATTCCCCTCCCACTTAGTTAACTGGTTTTTAACCGAGATCTACATGCAGCAAACAATCCTCGTGTGTGTCAGTACATTTGCTCCCCTGTACATAAATATGTCTATATAAATAGAAAATACATGTCAATATGGCACATCAAGGACAGAGGACCTGTCCTCAGAATCCTCTTACCACTCATGCCAAACCAAACAATAGCTCGCCGCATAAAAACCTAAGAGTTATTACAGTGGTTGCTAACAGATGAGAAGTCTTAAGAAGTTTTCTGAGATTTGATGGCTTTTGTTGGCCGGTATGATACTAGAGGGCTGTTCACCATACAAGTGAGAAGGGGGATTCGGAATTCTGTTCTTTGTCGACGATCAAGGATGCTGTTACTTACGTTAAAACGTCGAAAACGAGGTGAGCTTGTAAACGGCAACCCCTCGGCAGTTACCACTGGCAGTTAGGTTTCGCGGGAAGTGGAGCGTATTGAGATATGCCACCAACTTAGTGATGAGACTAGTCTTGTGGATTCGGGAAGGAATTCATGGTTATGTGCACGTTTCATTAGTGAAGAGGGCTCACCTAGCAACTCTATATGCGATGTGGACGAGTAAAGTCTTCGTTGTGGCCTGTGGCATTTGCTCGACAATAGGCGGTTGTAATAGTGAAATAATAAGGCGCTGATAGCACAGTGGTAGTGATGCCCATTATCACGAGCTTGCTACTAGTTCGATTTCGCTTCGGGCCAACCAAGCCTCTTATCCCTTCGGGGTCGGGAAATTGGTGTCGGACTTCTCTGAAAAAAAAATCACTGTCTGCAATCTAATTGGGAGCGCTCCAGCCCGGCTATCTCAGGTCTCGAGGGTGATCTGCTCGACCAGCATTCTACGACATTCAACATAAAATGAAAATCTTCAATCAAGAGCAGAAACCACACGTAAAAGTTGGAAGATCTTCGTGGACAGTGGATGCGAGGAAACGAATCGAATGTGAGAAGTGCTGGGATCCGAACAGTGGATCTGAAGACGAGTCATTTAAAATAAAAATAAAAATAAAAAGAATTGTGAGATAGGTCATATAGGTGATACTCGATGAAAATTAATTACATGATCCTGACATTTCATATAAACGACTGTAATGAGCGTAATGTAGAAACTTTAGTTTCTTCTTCGCAATTTTGTTGAGCAAACGCGAGGTGTTATTATTCTTTGTTCACGAATAAGCTGACGTTTCGGCGGATTTCGCCTTCCTCAGAGCCGCTTCCTATGAGGTTTCCACTAAGTATGTCACGTAGAGACCAACCGCACAGAAATCACGTGGAAGTATAATGTTTAGTTTCTTCTGTTTTTATTTGCGCTTTCCCTCTTATTTTTCAGTAATGTAGGATAGAAGAGTGAATTTTTAACGGAACATTTTAGCGTTAAATTTTATATGCTGTTGATCATCTTACCACGACGTACGACGCTTTCCCAAAATTACCAAACCCCTCTGGTACCGGACTTATCTGAGAACAGTTTACTCCCTGCAATCCAGGTGAGAAAGCTGTACGCCCGCTATCACAGCACTCCAGGAAGAACCGATTTGACCAGAATTCAGCGACATTGATAATGATGACAAAATCCTTAGGCGACAGCCAAAATCCGCAAGCAAGAAAAATTCGTAGACATTCATAGTTGATGGATGTGGAGAAATGAATCGAATGGAAATGGTGGGATGCGCATGGTAGATGTGGAAATATGTCGTTAAATAAAATGAATGTCGTTGTATTTTGGTCAACTTGATTCTCACTGAAATCCTGGAATGCTAGAGAGTACTAATTTTCTTAGCACATTCAGTTTCTGCCCTTCGTGGTTTAGAGGTGTTTTACCAAACAAGTTTGGTATCGGTTTATTAACCCAGAAGGAACGAGAATTTTGGTTAGCCTAAGCGAAGTCGAACCAGAGACCATTCATTAATGCATGGCATCTCTAAACCACTAAACTTTCCAGGAGTTTAAGTGAATAAGGTATTTTAAATTCGAATTTAATTTGGTAAATTTAAATGAGATTTGCTTGCCATTAGAGAGCACGTGTAGCTAATAAGCATAAAAATCTTAGTAGAATCTTCTCAATACCAAAATTGGCTGGGAATCAAAAATTGTTATTACTGCATGTTTATGTATTTTGCTTGTATTTACTGCATGTCAATGGTTTCTTTAGAATAAATACAAAATTTTGTGCTTTCTGCAGAAGGAATCTCGACTCGGCGACATCTGTTTCTCCACGAGATATCGCCCAGCAACCGGTACTTTCACGCTCACCATCATGGAAGCTCGAAATCTAAAGAAAATGGATGTCGGTGGATCATCTGGTAGGCACATGCTAGTTTTTATCTGATAGTTTTTACCATTCCAAGTGTTTTACATAAGTAGCTAAGATTTACTACGACATATGTCGTAACAGTTGAGGTCTAAATAGGTCGTTGTGATGAATGCTACTATTTAAATACTGATACTTACTTGATACTTGGACGACTCATCTTCACTGGTTGTGTGGGATCGAGCATAATCACCACCCTTCGGAGACTTGTTGGTTAAGCCACTGTGGTTCTCTGGAATCCCGAGATGAACCTGGCCAAAGTCTGCCTCGAGTGTTCACTATCACGGGCAGTCGCACCCTTTGTGGATCAGAGGGAAATTTGCCACCATGCGACTTTGATACCAGGACGGTGGTGGATCTTGGTATTGGTTTACTTTTAGCTAAGGTTCCTGATGGGAACGCCGGACTCCTCACCACCCTGCCGCAGGGACGAATCCGCCCGCTGTACATCGCAGCCCGACACCCAGGAACACCTCCTAACCACAATAATGCGGTAAACCATTCGGAGGACAATTTAAATACTCATTGAAAAAGTCGCTATTACAGTTCACAGCGTAGAATACCCTTTCACATAGAACGGAAACTTGTACATTTTCGCATTCACTGTCTGGGAACGCTTTTTAGCGTTTTTTTCAAAAGAATTCTTTGCAAGAATTTTGTTGCCGGAGGCAATTTTTCTTCGAATGGCTTTCTGATCAAGTCGGATCATCTTACAAAATTTCGTACGAGTGCCATTCCATCTAAACTGTGAAAGCAACATAACGAATTGAATGAATTTATTGTGAATTCAACGTGCACGAACGAGTCTGAACTGATCTGTGAAGAGCAGAATTCGTAACAGTACGACAAATAGTTGAGACCGGAAGGTATCTAAGACAGCGGGTCGCTTCTCGGTGTCACAAACCCATAGAGTCGTAAAAGCCGACCAAAGGATTCCGCTTAAGCTTTTGTTCGAGATAGGTTGCTTACAATGGCAATAGTTCTTGTCTGAACTTGCTTTCGATAACATCATACGTTTCCAACTTCAAAAAATCCGCTTATAAATAAAAATAAATGAGAACTTGATTAATAAGGAAGCATATCGAAAGTAGTGCTGACTTGAAGCAGCAACAGTTGTATTGAATACTCCCGAAGAATTGGAAGTGAGGATGCACCGAGTAGGATCGCATTATGGAGGTGAGTTCAGATATTGAAGATGAGGATTACCTTTCAACTGGGCTTGGGATATCCGGGTTACTGCTCTAGCTCATGATATAGCCTAGCACGAGGCAAGATTTCCTATTCCATCGTAGTGATCTGCATTCTGTTAATATCTATAATGAACTACTCTAAATAGAAGTTAAATCTTCAAAAAACAGGCTTTATCGGTAATCTGAAAATGCTTAGTCATACTTTCAAACTTATTGGTAAATACTGAGGGATTTAACTTCTTCTTGACCAATGCCATTGGCATATTATCAGCTTTAGCAGTAACTCGACAACTTTTAGTTCTTCATGGTTGTCCCGTGGGGCGGCGCCTAATTTGATGTCCTTACGAGGTTGCTAGTTTTTCGACAATAGGCGATAATTTTTCGATAACTAGAGGGCTTGTGAAGTTGAGGACATGATGGGGTTGCAGAAGAGACTTTTCTTTATCTTTCTAGGGCTATTCATGGCATATATTTTATTTTCCATGGTTATTTACTATATTTTACTAGTGTGCATCATGCATACACATTGCTGTCAGCATTTCGAACTGCTTTGCAATTCATGTTGAGTCTATTGCAAAACGATTTGGAGTGAAATGAGAATCAATACTCGTCGATTGGTGAATTCTTCGAGAAAGGATTTTTGAAAGATGTTAAGTGTAGAAGATAGGTATAAATGGACGACGGCCACTGCAATATCTGTGCTGGATTAGTGATTGATTAGTAAAAGTGAAGGAAGGCAGTTCTGTGCGCCAAAATAAGCCACCAGAGGGGTACAACCTCTGTTAAGGCAAAGTCATACGGGCCACTACCTCGATGTAGTACTATCACTTCTGTAGGGGTTACTGCGCGTAAATGTTGATGTTGCCTTTATTTCAAGAACAAAGTATGAAAAAAAGGAAAAGAAGAAGGTAATTCAACGAATGCAAATGTAGTCCACCTCTTATGGTGGATGACGTTCGTGAAACGGATACTGTGAGATTCCTGAGTGGTATGAATAACTCAACAGATATTGCGTATCTTTTCGACTCTCCCCATTTGAAACAGCTTTTTTCTGTTCCCTACAACCTTTCTTTCCAATGTTTTTTTCTTATTAGAAAATCACGCTAAAATGTGATGCTCTCCGAATCTGTTGTATGGATGGAGCGATGACGAAGTCAGTGGTAAAAGTATCAGACTTTGCTGTTCAGATGTTTTCACCAGTAGGATCCTCTCATAAATCACAGGGGAATAGATTCTTTCTCCAAATCAGTGGGATTATGGGAGTGACGGCACTGAAAACTGATGGCTGACACGCATGGGAAGCGCTACGAATACAAATATAGAAAAAGAATTAGTCTAATAATATGCCACCCGTAATGTGCAGACCTGGGCAAGAATAGAAGAACAAAAAGCGATTCCTTCATATTTTCGTGTAAGACAGGTTGGTAATGAAATCTGACAAAGGAAAGTAGAAGGTAAAGTGTTCGGTGTTGATCACTTCCTGGGGGACACATACATCATGCGTTCAACATCATGAAACATCGTTAGTTACTGAATGCATATTTGATTAACACAATAACTTGTCCCACGACTGACTTTTTGTTAACCTCGGCATTGATCAAGTATTTCTTCGTATTCTTGTTGAGCAAACGCGAGGTGTTATTCATTGTAATTATGTTGTAAATAACACCTCGCGTTTGCTCAGCAAAAATAGGAAGAATTACAATAGCTTGTATTTCTTATCGATGTATCGAGTCAGTGCTTTTTATCCCAGACAAGCATGGAACCAATTCTTCAACATCGATCGAACTAACAACTATATTTATTGGAGGGATCTGTAACCACTGCGCTACGTGCGTCTAGTGGGAACTGGTATTCGAAGTGTTTCAAACGCTGGGTAAATCCTCATTTTGAAAGTGTTTTGGGCATATTTGTTGGCTTCTATGGAAGTAAAATAGTTCGTTTCTTAGGAAAGATTTTCATGTTGCTCATCTTTAGTCATGCTAATGTCTATTCACACCTAAGTGTATTCAAGGGGAAAGTTCTTTCTAAATAATTATCATCAGAGTTAATGCATTAGTGCTGTTATTCTTCCAGACAAGTCTGGTACCAATTTTTCGACCCCGGAGAGATGGAAGGCTTGGTGAGCAACGGGTGTGGGTATCGACCCCACGTGTGCATCGCAGGGCGCCTCTGACCACTGCGCCACAATCGCCCTTGGACTGAGAGTAAAATCTGCCAAAGTTAGAAATAGAATTCTGCAGGCCATGAAGTCCAAAAACTGTGAACGAATTCAATTTTGATGTCAGATAAACTCGATACGTACTTCTTCTATGAAAAGAGTACATGAAACCAAGATTAACAAAGCAGAAACTAAGACGATTAGTGATTGAGAGGACCGAAAAAAAGGTACTAAAATTCTGTTTAGAACTGTCTTGGAGTACTGTTGTAATTACATCGGACATCATCCAACAGGACTTTCAATACCAAAAACTGCACATTACTGCAATACTCATGCAAGTACTAGTACTGAACTCTCAAGTACATGATGGATAGAGAAGTAAATAAGGTTAAAAGATCGGGGATATCCGAGTAGATTATTCGAATATCGAATGGAGCTTCGAATGAACCCTGGGTCTTATCACGATGCACGATGGAACGTATGACGTGTGGCACGGCAATCAGGTCACGGTCAGCACCGTTTATCACTGTACTAATATTCATGTCATTGTCGTTTTACCCTAATAAGTTGAAAACTACGCAGAATTCTCTGAACACTGAGAAAATCATCCTTGTTGGAATCATCCACTGTTTTGGCACCCATTAGTGCCGTCATTTTAAATTGTATGATGAGAAAATGAGATTGCTTAGGTTCTAGTGCTGACGGGAAATGAAGATTCACATTCCGCGAAGAGTAGTGTTATCTTATGACGTCAGGTTGCGTCATAAAAGGAAGCAAATGATGAGTAGGAAATGATTCTCTGGATACTATACCGGATTGCTCTAGGTGAACATTACGAGGGAAAATACAGCTTATCGCGAGAAGTGATTTTCTACTGATTATGAGTGTCCCCAATTGATTCCCACACTTCGAGATGATTTACTATGAAAGCGAATATATCCAAAGAGATTTACTTAACACTTGGCTTCTGATGTGAATTGATCTACACTCACTCGATGCGAAAGTAACGGCTGCTTTCGACTTTGAGCCAGTACATCCCAGCTGGGAACGAACTTTATTAAATTTGGTGAAAATTGCTACATTCTAGGAACTATTGCCTACGAAGTAACCTTTTATTTTACTTCTATGATAAAACTCTTATTTCTTCTAACCCATCGAACTTTTCTGCGCACTTCTTTTCATTGAAGCTCGTATTTCGAAAATGAAAGCAACTGAACAAGCACTGTTACGTCCATTAGGACACGGTGATGTCACCTAATGTGTTGTTGAGGCTTATGACTGACGGGATTCCGCTTGGAATTTCAAGAGCTTAAATTTCGTTCTCACTTGTTTTGGAAATTTTACCTCCGAAGAACCTTTAAACTCAAGTAACACTTCTAAAAAACCGTGCTTAATAAAAGCAGCAAAATGCCCTCTACAAGCCGGCTATGTTTAGGATTCCTCAAATCCTCTAGTCAGCGAAAAGTTTCCAACATTTTGGAAAAAATCATCTTCGGTCTCTGAGTGTTAAGTGGTGAAGACGATATGACTAAAGTCGTATGTGCGAAGTATCTTGGGATCTGATTTGGATTGAAATGTAATCGACAGACCAGAACAAGACTGTGGAACACATTCCCGACGACATACACGCATTGATTTCAATGTGTACGTTGTCGAACTACTGGCTATAGTATTTCAGGCTATCGTGAGATTGAAAGATTTTGAAAAATCCACTGAAGTTCGCAGGTTTTCACCGACCAGGTATAAGTTTTCTTATCCAACTACGTTGAAGTCCTGACCTGAAAACTGCAAATCATGTTTTGCTCACTTTGCTTCAGTGTTGTTGATAGTGAAAGGTTTTTTTTTCCTGCTGACAACATTATTCATAGAGAAGGGCACTGAACCAACGGCCTTGTTTCCTGAATCTCATTCTTTTTTGTTATCCATGGTTCTCTCGAACTGTTTACCGCTTCATAGTGGCTTGGAAGTGTTCCTGGAAGTCGGGCTGCCATACACAGAAGGGAATTCGTCCCTGCACCAACGCCTCTCAAGCTGAGAAGGAGTACGACTTTTCCGACCGCAAGCCCAGCTAAGAGCAAATCAGTACCAGGAATCACCATCGTATATTCCTGTGGTTCACAACAGCGGCGACTGCCTGAGGTGGTGACGACCTGGGACAGACTTTGACTCGGGTGACCTCAGGTCTCCAAGAATCACAATGGCTAAACTAGCAAGACTCCGAAAAAATGGAGATTTTGCTGGGTCCGTACAACCAGTGAAGGCCAAGTATTCACGTAAATATCCGTGGCAGCTCACTGATAAGCCGACGAAAATTTTTTGAGCTGCTGGACAGTAGAGGTTTTGATAAATTACCAGAAGTTCTCATTATTTTGTCTTACAGATCCGTACGTTAAGATTTATCTCTATCACGGACGAAAGTTGTTAACCAAGAAGAAGACGTCACGTAAGTATCGTACACTCAATCCATACTACAACGAGAGTTTTCAGTTCAAGATTGAGCCGGCTATGATGGATGTGAGTAGTTTTCTATTTCCACCCTACTTTTAATGTTCTAAGCTATGTGACGAGGGCTATCAATTTGTTGACCTAAGCAGAACTACCTCCTTTTTTTCGCTTCGTCTTGCTCAACATTTTTGCCTTTTGCTTCTGATGTACGAAGGAAATCTGTGTTTAACCGGTCGCAGGTGATTTCTGCAACATAAAATGTTAGGAATAATAAAATTATAGAATGTAAAGTTTAAATTCAAATGATTAAATTTTACTTTTATTTACTGCCTTATCTTTTCACAGCAGGATATTACGTGAAGTGCAACCACAGTGATTCTGAGATATGAGCAAAACATAGAATCTCAAGAGAGCTTCGAAGCCGCGATTACCTTTTCAGGAGCTCACGTTTTACCCACTGAATCTTCGAGGTCCTCGCTTTGCGGTTCTTTCAGCCGTTTTTTGCCGCAACGGTGCTATAAAAGAATAAATAGGAATTAAAAACTGTGACTTCGACTGCAGCTTACGGGTAAGTGCCGGTGGCACCGATAGAGTAAAAAGATGACTGAGGGAAGAGCAAAGGAAGGACCTCGTTGATGCAGTGGATAACCCCACCTGGAAAGAGTAACGACAGGTTCGAAGCTCGCCTAGGGTTCCGAGTTTTGCTCAAATCTCAGCAGCATTGCGGTTGCATTTCGCGAAGAGTCATTAACATTGTTATACCTTTTTATTTTCCGCCTATTATAATTTCGCGGCAGGGTACTAAGCGAAGTAGAACCACAACGTTGCTGAGATATTTGCAAAACTCTGGATCGCAGGTGTCTATGGTGGGGAACGAACGCGCTATTGTCCTTTCCGGGGAGTAACGCGTTCACCACCACACCATGCGGGTCCTTCGTTTCGCCTGTCTCTCAGCTATTTCTATTTTTTCGACAGGCGAAACGAAGGACCCGCATGGTGTGGTGGTGAATGCGTTACTCCCCGGAAAGGACAATAGCGCATTCGTTCCCCAACATAGACACCTGCGGTCCAGAGTTTTGCAAATATCTCAGATACCTTATGGTTATATTTCACATAATACCCTGCCATTAATAATTAGTAGGCAGTGAGTAAAAATTGACAATAATAGGGTATACTGGGATTTCTGACTCTTGTAATCTTTAACATAAAAAGATATTTGCAGAAAGTCCATATTGTTATCTCTGTATGGGATTATGACAAGATGAGCAAGAACGACTTCATCGGCGAGGTTAGTTCGTCGTGCAGTACTGCAGTTGTCTATAAAAAAGTGGCTAGTAATACATGCATAGAATAGTTGGCATTTATCACCGTCCCTAAAGAATTTTCAGCAATTTACCCAAATTTATGTCCTTTTTAATAGCATTACTAAGAAAATTGCTAAAGAACTCCCTTCAACTCCCTCGTTAGCCGAATTAGTGAACGAACGACCCAGAAATACAAATTTATCGATTACTTGACTATTTGAGCTGTTTTGCAGTATTCATATAACAGACATATTTAGGTGACACTCTCTTCTCGTGCGCTCGATTTGCCCCAGGTAGGCTTTTCAATAGGTCGAATACAGTAATCAGAGACTAAAATTCTGCTCGTACACATTTTGGCAGCTTTATTCATGAGCATAGTTCTATTCCAGTTGAGTTATTCCTGGTTTTTCTAGAGTACCAGGTTGTAATGTCTAACCTAGAATATTTTTTTATATTATTTTTTATGCGACCCGTGTTCAAATCTCCTGTGAGGATCCCAGTACTTTTCACATTTGGTTCATTTCGTCACTTCCATCATCGACGAAACTCTTCCATTTTTTACGTGTGGATTCAGCTGCTGCCTGAGGATTTTCATTTCGTCTTGAATGTAAAATACTGGTCGAATTGATTCTCCCTGAAGTTCTGAGACAGCCGGGCTAGACCGTTTTCAATTGGATTGCAGAGAGTGATTTCTTCCTGGACAACTCTGGTACCGAATTCGCGAAATCGGAGCGATTAGAGGCTTGATACGCCTGGTGCGCGATCGAACCAGCACCATCATCGTGATGGCCGGCATTACTACTACTGTACTATCCGCCCACTTGACGAACTTTGAAGAATACTTTCATTAATGTAGTGTTAAGAAAAGAGTCAATGAATTTAGATAGAAAAACAACTTTACGTAGTATAACTACTATAATGCTGAGATATTTGCAAAACTCCGAACCGCGGGTGTCTGCGGTGGGGAACGAACGTGCTATTGTCCTTTCCGGGTAGTAACGCGTTCACCACCACACCATGCGGGTCCTTCGTTTCGCCTGTCTCTCGTGTAGTTATATCCATCAACCCCATCGGCAATCGCTCGTCAACGCGATTGTTCTAGGAGACCAAGTCGGCTACGAACCCAGTTAATCGGAGGTTGTAGTCGTAATCACAAACCTAACTTTTCATTGATCGCCCATTATAAGATAGGACTATATTTAGCAGTAAATAAATGAATAAGCAGTGAATAAAAAGCTTAAGATTGTGATTATAACTTTACATAGTATTTAATCTTATGGTCGTCCGACATATATTACCCGACGCTCAAATTTGCATGGCTGCTTCGTGGGACCACGACTAATTCCATTTTGGTTACTCCAACAGAACAACTCGTCCGGGTTGAAATGCAGTGCATGACTAACACTGCTGGTTTTTTTTTTACCATAAAAGATACAGCTGGAGCAATTGAGGGCTTGAGAATGTCATACAAGCTTTGCTTTATCGATCTAGTGGTATATTTGTTACCACTTAATATATTTTGCTGTGATCCACCATCCTACTGCATCATTGTCGGCAAGTATTTGGAAGCACTTCACAGTATGTGCTGAATCTATTCTGTTAGCTCTTATACCTGCGAATTCTATTCGATAACTGTGATTCATTTAAAATGGGGAAAACAATGGATTACTGAGCAAAAACTAAATCTTGTGTGCCTTACATAACGCACAATGACGGTTTCGAGATAATTCCTGTTAATTTTTGATTACTAGAGGACTTGAAGAGTTGAGAACTAGGCGCTCTTGTAGAAGGACCTCCGCTCTCCATCGCTTTTGGGAGTACAATAATTATTCAAGACTGTTCACTTTTATGTCTGTCTAAGGTTTAAATTCCCAAAAAAAAATCCATTTTCTATGGCAGAAGAGTAAGAGAAGTTGTGTATGCCCAGTGAAGATTTCTAGATTCGTCAGTTTTTGTTCCAGTTAGTAGCAACACGTATTCCTCCACAACGTGCGGTTGACAAAAAGGAAGAACTTTATTTGCCTAACAGCTAGCAATTAATGACGTTCATTCTGAGTATTATATGCTGCTAACTGAAAAGGAAAACAGCTTTTCGGCACGTGTGAACTGAAACTAGAAATCAGTGACAGCATAAGTGATGTATATCGATTGTGATCCAACTATAAGTGAAGATTTGGTGCCTTCCGGGGTGAGGGAGTTTGTGTACCATTTGCTTGATGATTGAAGTTACTCCTATTCCCAAAATTTTTGTCCATGCTTTAGCTTTTATTTACCGCCTATTCTTTTTTCTTGGCAGTGCACTACGTGAAATCCAATCACCAACATGTTGTGATATTAGCAAAACTCAGAACCTTCGCTGGATTTCGAACTGGCGATTATCCTGACCAGCGGCTCACATGCCAACATCCCAGCAACCGAGGCCGTTGGTTTACCTTAATTTTTGCTACGCTGATTTTACGAAAAGTAACTGTGGTGACAGGTATTGATTGGCAGCGCAATGAAGCACGGACGAATTTAGCAGTTTCGTAAAGCTGAGAAAAAACTGCCCGTATCCACTGGACTAGCCATGCTAAATGGAGTGTGTGAAAAGAAATTTCTATGCACCAAAATAAACCCCGAAAGGTATAGTGACCGCTGTAGCGGTCATGCCGTCCACTGTGTCCCTCTAAATGATCTCCATAGAGGTCACGTCGTCGCGAATGTGTTAAACTAACTCTTATTTGATAGAATGCTGATATTAGCAGAGTATGATAGCTAACGCACCTTACTACATTATCATACGTGCTTTCAGGTCACACATGCATGTCACGAACAGTGGGCAGAAATGATGGCTTCGCGACGTCCTGTCGTGCAGTGGCATACGCTGCAAGAACGAATGGAGAAGGAGAAGGACAAGAAAAAGTCGAAAAGTTTCTCGTGATGCATGCTGTTCGTGGAACAATCTGAACAGCACGGTCTTGGTCACATCCTGTTGACACGTTGGGAATATCGTTTGCTTCATGTGTGAACGAATGAACTGGAGGATTCCCCAACAAATACCGCTTATTGATGAAACCAAGACGTTTAACGACGTTAGCGCTATTGGGGTTTTCCTTCAATATTGAATATCTTGGTTTCGTTGAACTTCTTGAACTATTCGGTCGGTGTTGCTCGAATTTTAGTGTAGATGACACGGTCATATTCCATGGATATCCGGAACCGTAGTGTACGGTTTTTCTACTTTTTCACCTCTCACTCCTTTCCTTCCTCATTACTCTGCTCTTCAATTCCACTGCTTATATTTTTCCTGCAAAGTTTTTCCAATGAGGTTCTTCTTCTTTGTGAGGACTTCCTTTCCATTGTCGTCTTTCTCATTTTCCATGACTGTGTCAAGTCACTTTTTCCTTGATGGTTTTGTTAGAAGAAAAAATAAGGGCAACACTTCTTGAGATATTATTAGGGGTATAAGACGTTGTTCTTAAAATTCCTCAACGAATAATGTTTATTAGTTGCATAATCTTTGTCTCATCGTTTAGTAAATCTATTTCAGAAAACAATTCGAAAACTTCTTGACGAATTTCCTATGAAGCAGGAATAATTAATGGAAGGCTACTTTCATTATCTAACCAGTTAAAGAAAAACCTAGAACTTTTCTGATTAGCAGGAGTTTTCTTCGAAAGCTACAGTAATTCTAACCGGAAAATGAAAGTTTCTTCTGAGTAATTTCATTCTTGACGTGGGTCTGATGATCGTCTATCGGTAACGAACTTGCTTTAGTTGTCGATTTTAAGATAAAACATTCATCAGACCATCTCATCCTTTACTCTCTTCGTTTACATTTTTATACCCTCACACTTTCATCCTCCAGTAAATTCTGTGATTAAGTCATATTTCATTATACATTATCAGTTTCCATTATATCCTAGAGATAGTATGGAAATTTCTGGCTGGTACCTCTGAAGAAGACACAATCGTATACGGACCTCACAAACTGCTTTGTGTCTCTCATCGTTCTTCACTCTTTAGGTATAAGCTCATGAATATCGATTTTTCCGCTTGATGAAGGTATCCTATTGATTGATATTATAATTCTAATCTGCCATATTTACTAACATATGAGAAAGGGATTTTTTACACAAGTGATTGTGGTGGATTATTGAACGGTAGTACACTTTGGATGTTGATTGTCGTACGAGTTTAGTTGTAAACTAATATGTGAAACAACATATCCTTAGTTTTAAGTCCGCATGTCTTTTCGTTTTTCCACCATTTTATCAGTCAAATCAATCGGTATTTAGTCTTTTCTTAAAGATTTATGCAAATAAAAGGTTTTGTGATGCTAAGGTCGCTGTAGCTTCCACGAAAATCCTCCATCTTGTGAAAGCGAATGGGGTTGTGTGAATTAAAACATGAAGATGGATGGGCGGTGAGAACAAATTCGGAAGGAGAACGTGAAATTTCATCTCATTCCATTTTCGGAAAAGAGGACTGATCGGACGATGTGTCCATATCCCCTTATACTAGGTCGGAGTGAAGTGGCTATTGAGGAGATCCGGGCAGTAATGGTGAATGGCTTTTCCATTACTTTCCTGAAAGGCGTAACTACTTGTCTGGACGTCTGGATGCAGCAATTTTGGCGTTTTGATTGGCGATGCTTCGGTGGGCTTTGTGAATGCTTTTCCCAACCCCTACTGCTTCTGCTGTTGTCTCTTTAAGAATTTCTTTCATTGCCTGTCTGCATTATTGCACAAGTTCGAACGTGAGTTGGCTGTTACCTAGAGTTCGTTCGGTTCTACCCCAGTATATCGGCCCGAGTATTTCTGGAGGCAGGTGCTTCTTGCTGACTTTGGAACTCTCGGCTTTCATAGCGCTCACGTGAAGGTGTTGAATGAGCTAATCGTATTCTTCGTCGAAGTGATCGACAAAGGCGTCCTTTCCACAGGCGACTAATGAACTGAATAGATCCCAGTCTACGGTGGTTTTGAAGTTCGTTTTTGAATTTAGCGGCTTTCTGTTCTTTACGCGAGGAATGGAATCTTGCACGAAGGAGACGATGGCCCCATCCCGTGTAAATTTTTAGGACTACAGCGACATCAGTTAGGCAAAGCCTTCTATTTACTATGATGTGTTCTATTTCGTTATGGAACTCTTCATTGGGAGACTCCCACGGTCAGCGTTGAGAGTTGGGCCTCTGGAATTGCGAGTTACCATGAATTGTCTTCGTCGTCATGATAATCTCAGACAACTGCTCACCCTGCTCGTTCCATTCTAATCAGTGGGTTCTAATCTGGCGTTTTTCAGACGTTTTTCTGGGTCTAATTTTAGCGTTAAAATCTTCAATGATGACCTTGAAGAATGTATTCTCACTGTGGAGAAGTTCTCCAAGTCCATATAGCACGCTTGTACTTCGTCTACATCATAGTTGGTGTCGGTGCGTGGACGATGGAGATTGTCAGAACCGGTATTGATCGTCATCTTTTCAATCGCGGACGTCCGATTCCGGTTATTAGTTGTTCGAGTGAATCGATGTTAATGGCCAAACTTGTGTTGACGAGAACGCCGACGCTGCCGACCTCTCTACAGCCACATGCTACGAGGAACAGTTCTCCTCCCGTGTAACAGACGGTGTTGAATGAGTGGCGTCTTCCTGTCTTGGTCAGTGCGATTACGTCGCATTTTACCCTTCTTTCCTGCATGATCAATTCTTCTATCGAAAAATTATAAGCGTAGGTTATCACCTTAATCCTTTGCGATTCAGGCTGCTTAGAATGGCTCTGAGATTTTAGCAGCTTCTCCGTACTCGCCCTTCCCAACGCTGCCACACCGCGTGTTCGTTCGTGGTTAGGCCCCTTCATTTAACTATGTTTAGCTTTTTTGAAATCCACGTTTAGCTTTGAATGTGTGGACTGGACTGGGTTTACTCGCTGGTAGCTTGCCAGTCTCCGCCAAAGCAGACTCCTGTGCCTATTTATTGGCGGCGACTCATAGTCACCTCCCAAATGCCGCTCATTTGTTTGGTTGCAAATTTTTGGCCGAATTTACTCGTAAAACACAATCGACGTGGACGAGGACACACGCATGCATGCATGAATAGTTCCTGATAAATACAAAATGTGTGCGTGAAATCAGTGCAGCAAAAAGAGGAAGTCGACCACCTGGCTCCTCCTGTGTCTCTTTTGGTCCGCAATTAGTTTCTTAACCACCCACTTCGGGACAACTCCATGTTGCCTCACAAATAATCGGCATAATCGGCATCAGATCCCTCCCTTTATGTGGTGGTTATGTGAGAGTATAGAAAAACTAACTTGATACACAATTAATAACTTGATAGGTCGGCAGGCCACGACAAGTATAGCACACTATACATTCAATCAACAATGAGAGTGCATGGAGATGAATGCATGGAAGTGAATGGAGTTGAATGCATAGCAGATCCCTCACGGATTGATTAACGCGAAGAGCGTCATCATTTATCCCTTTATGGCTGAAAATCTGCTAGAACGAATGCGAACCAATGCAACAAATAATTCCTAGATTATTCCAATATAAGCCGCACAAGGAATAAACTGCAGGGGTAAATTGTGTGTGGAATAGCAAATTGTAAAAATGGCAGGATTTTAATGATTGCAATTATTATATATGAAATGTGTGAGAAGGGTACATTGGAGAAATCGTGACTTTTGGCGACTACGGAATATGTGAAAAGCATGAAAAAATCCAAAAAAGAGTGAAAAATTAGAATGAAAGCGAGAAGCGGGATGAAAAATCAGAAGCAAAGACGTCGCCTACAACATCAGATTTCGAGAAAAAGAGTTCAGATTACAGAGTGTCTGCAGAGATATACTTTGTGAAAATACGGTAGTGAAGAAGCACTTTGGAAACGATCAGTCCTACAAACTAAAGAGATGCCTATAAAAGTTGCTCCTGCTCCCCATCCTGCAGTGTCGGTAGAACGTCGCAAGTTGCAAACTACGGTGCGCAACTACAGCAGTGCTTGAGTGTCCACCATGGAATTGAAAGCAATGAGTGAAAAGACCACTGGCCCGAAAAGGAAGTTTTGTTGTTTATTTTTAAGTGCAGAATAGAGCTATTCTCAGTAAATGTTCACCACAGCATCTGTGTTGCACAAGCTATCTATTGATTGCAAAAAATGCAGCAACAAAATTCTATTCGGCAAGATAAAAGTCGGGAAGAAAATGAGTCATATATGGCTCACCTCGTCGTGAATATGCTAATTGGTTTCGCACCTTTAATCTTTTATTGCAAATGTCATGGTATAGAACTAAAATTGTCTCTGCCCTCTTTAGACTAAATTTTATTGTTTTTTGTGGAATAAACATTTTCCTTATTAATCCTAATAGAATAGTGCAGAAACTGGATATTCTGTTTTTCGAACAGTACCAATGATTCCTCGACCAACCTCCCAACGGTTTACCGCCTCATCGTGGCTGGGAGGTGTTCCTGGGTGTCAGACTGCGATGTACAGCGGAGGATTCATTCCCTGGCAGGGTCTCGCAAGCTGAGAAGGAGTCCGGCGTTTTCATCAGGAAACCTAGCTAAGAGTAAACCAATACCAGGATCCACCACCGTCTTGGTATCAAAGTCGGATGGTGGCAAAACTCCCTCTAATCCACAGGGGCTGCGAGTGCCCGTGATAGACCTGGGGCAGACTTTTGCCATACTGACCTCGGAATTCCAGGGAACCACAATGGCTAACCAACAAATCTCTGAAAAATGGAGATTATGCTGGGGCCCGCATAACCAGTGAGGACGGGCCATTCAAGTATTAAGTATCAAGTAAATACAAGTGATTCCTACACTTCCGATCTCACTTCATGTTCATTTCTTCTGGTTAAACAGTTGGTAGTAGTTTTTTATAACAGTAAAACTACAATCGTTTCCCTGTAATACGCTCAATGCTGGTACCTATATAGTGACAACAAGTTTTGAATAGTGAAAGGCAAAAACACTAGCTAAGGTAGTTTCCTGTTTCACATTCCTACTCCTCTATGAGTGCGCGTGTTGTGCAGTGGTCGGAGGCGCCTTGCAACACACAAGTGGAATCGATCCTCGCGCTCATCTCCCATCAAGCCTTCCATCCCTCCGGGGTCGGCAAATTGCTACCAGACTTGTCAAGACGCTGGCTCTATGCAAACCCAACTGACAAGGTCATGAATGGGTCAGCTGAAGTGGATACTCGGTATTCCGGCGTCCCCTATTGGTATCCGCTTTGATTGAACACTTGACCAGAGGTATAGAACGTCTTGCTCTACTTCCCTATAGTTATAACAGCAAAATAGTTAAAACTGCTTTCCGTACAAGAACTGCAATGGCTAAATGGAAACTGTAGATACCACTCAAAGATGTATATGGTACCGGCTTTCTTCTTCATATTTTATATCTTCACGATTTGTTTACGTTTTTTACGATCAGTTGAGGCGCCCGCGCAACGTGGTAGTCAGAAGTGCCTAGCAATACACATGCTTCCGCGACCCAGGCTCACCAACATTCCATCCATGCGGGCTCCGCAATTTGCTACGAGACCTGTTTGGGAAAACAGTAGCACTGACTCGACACATCTGTAGGCCACCGCGAGTCATTGTTTGGGCCATACATGTATTCATTCACCTCTTACGATGCTTGGTGAAGTCGAATGCATGGAGCTTCCTCAGTGAATTATCATCGCCGAGAGTTTTATCCTTTTACTGAAGGTGTAGGTTACTGATAACTAGCTTGTGACATTTGTAGCATGACCTCTATCCTAAGCATTACCTCACAACATGGCTAAAATGATTTTTCCTCTGCTTATTCTTTGAAATCTATGGATTCTCAATCGTCCTACTACATTTTTTCACAACAGGTATCATGCGGAATACAACCAAGATGATGCAGAGATATTTGCGAAACTCCGGACCGCGGGCGCCTGCGGTGGGGAACGAACGCGCTATCACCCTTTCCGGGCGCTAACGCGTTCACCACCACACGATGCGACTCTTTCGTTTCGCAAATCTCAGCTAGTTTTCTGTGGATTCTTCTGCAAGAGAGTTAATTAATCGTGAAGGTGTATTATGTGCTAAGCGGTGGGAAAGAGAAGCTTAAACGTGGACCAGAAAACTTATCTTGAAACTTTGGTGGATTAGCTGCGAAATCCATTGCTGACAAGTTGGACATAACGGCGTCGATACGTATGTAGTTTGTACCGTTTATGCCGACTCGATTAAAAGCTGTAGTCAGGTGAATAGATTTCTTATGGTAAGGCAGTTTGGAAAAGCTTCAACAGTTGCCTCTAAGAGATCCTGACATACTTTCCGTGAGGATAGGTAGCTGCTTGTGGGATACATTATACCAACTCGGGAGACCTATTTTGTCAACAGAAATAGAGAATCTTCTAATGAAATGTGTGTTCCTGGAAGCCACAGAGGATCGGTGTCTACTGGACAGTTCTGAACCAAAAAGAACGCGGTTTTTGTTGTTGGCTATTCAATACATCATAGCATAGCAACGTACATTCTATGTAACGTGAGCTCGGCGTTTAGCGCGGCACACCCAGTGGAATGCGAGCGATTTTTTGTCGGCTGCAAAAAACAGCCACACTCTTCCACGTCTCATCGCGTTTCGTTGGCGCTCCATATTCTTTCGTTAGATCAATAGACATCGGGGTTTTAACCTAAGCATTCTCATTTTTCTGAAGTAAGTTTACCGCATTTCTTAGACGTATATGCTCTATGGACTTTACACCGCATTGGCCTTAAGATGCCAGTCTCGCAACCGCATTGCTGTCAACATCTGTTAATTTTTTCTGTTAGTAAAATCGAATCGACTTCCCATTTTCCTTATTACAGCGGCAATTGTACATTCCAAGCGCCATCGTCGACTCATCGTTGTAATGCCAAATGGAATAACAATCGATTGCTAATTGAAAATTGAACACTGTCTGTCTCACATAGTGGACTATGCAGTTCTCTTAGTCTTCTCATAATGTACTATGTTTTGTTTTCTAGAGTTCCTTGCAATTTTTTCGTTGACGGCTAATTCGAACGATTGAGTGCTTAGCTCGCTTATAGAAATTGATTGTTCTAACCTTTTACTTTCCACCTACTGTAATTTTTGACGGCACAGTATGATGTGAATTACAACCTGAACGGTGCTGAGGTAATTCCCAAGACCGACCTTCTGTTAACCTCGGCATTAATTGATAATTCAATGTTTTTCATCAATAAGCAGACACGAGGTTGTTAATATAGAATTTATTAGAACACAATTGCTGACGTTTCGGCGGTTTCGCCTTCTTCAGAGCCTGGAAAGGTCAAATTGAGATGCGATCTACTCAGCCAAACACTTTCATAACCCTAGCAGATAAAACTTGATAAATCGATTTGTGTTCGCATAAGAAACAGCTTCATTCAAACACCTACCGTTTATTTGTCGTAAGTATTTAAGTTAGTTGGTGGATAGCCGCCGCACAGAGTAATACATGGTCGATAACTGGGTCCATGTCAGATCATTGGATCAGCCTGAGGTATGGCGCTAGGTCACGCGTGATGACAAGACACTCCTCCTTGCGGTTCATTTTTGAATTTTTGGCATTGATCCAAAACGCTTCAAGAGTTTTTCGCGCTGATGTTTTCGATTCCTGCGTAAGGATAGTGACTCCTACCTCAAAATCTTCTCCGTTGTGTTCTTGCATCCTATGCGCGCCTAGTGGAGTATTGTGTTTTAGTTTAGATTTACCGACTAGGTGTTCTTTTATGCGGACGCAGAGCGGTCTACCCGTTTCGCCAACATATTCGTGCCCGCACGCTTTACAAGAGATCAGATAGACTGTACCCGAACTCATGCAATGCTGAGGTAATCTTAAAACTTAGACTGCGGGCCAGATCGAACCATGATCTCCCTATCCGCGAGCTCGTTCATTACACACTGCCCCGCGGAAGGCCTTGATCTGAGTTTCGCTCAGCTGGTTTACCTAGCGCTGCCATCAGCAATCACTCGTCAGCATTTGTTGTTTTGTTCATATTCTGACTACTTGCTTTGTTGTTCCAGTTTCTAATCTCTGTGAGTTCACTATGCGTTTTCCACCGTTATGATTAGAAGCCTGTCGCTTGTTTTTACGTACACTCGTCTGTTTATTCTATGTTTTCTTTCTGTTTTTAGTGAGGCATCCGACATCATTTCACGTGCTATAAACCCCGCCACCCTTTAGAGCGAAAGGAATGTTGTCTTACTATTTGGACTTCATTCTATTCTTCGTTAAGGAGCTTTTCCGTGACATTTCGAACATCTTCGTTCTTAACGTGTGGTATTTTTAACATTTCGTGCTTACATTTCTCCTGGATTCCGAATATACGATAGATTGCGAGGATGCGAGCTGCACATTCGTACAGGGACAACAGTACCTCAAGTATAAACTTCGCAAGCATTGAGCGTTGCTCCTAACGGCAGGCAAACTCTGTTCTATACAGCGATAGCAGCTAGAAGTTAAATACATAGGCAAATCTTAGCATCTAAATCCATTCTAGCGTTTGCGTCGCAAGGAATTACAGATAGTAGTTAGTTACTTGGTTGGATACTTGGATGGCTCGTTTTCACTGGTGGTACGGGTCCCTATCACGATTTCCACTTCTTTCTCTATCGCGCAAACTTGGTCAATAAAATTGGTATGCCTCGAACATGCTAACGTCTGCGAGGCCCATTTCGATTTCTTAAAAGGGTTTCCATCTGTGAATGTAGGTGGTCGACGTCATCCACGAACACGTCCACCCATCGTTTCTATGTCTTCGAAGAAGACGCTTTCATCCTGCTGGAGTCTACTTCACTGTTCTTTTCTTCATCTGTCATCGGTTCGTCTCACTGTATGACCGGGACATGTGTTTCGCTACAGATTTATGTTCTCCTGGACCCTGAAGATGCGATCGATTGCGAAGATGGGAGCTGCACATTCTGCCAAAACTTTCTGAGCAGCGGTTTAACTTCAGCAGGTATCGTTCAAGCCCTCTGTGAGTGATGAGTAATTTTCTTGACCTGGTCGAAGTACCAGCCCACTTATCTGCTGCATAACATAGCGCTAGGAAGATTGTTGAATCGAAAAGGTAAGCGTGGATTTTCGGGTCCATTAGTTGGTCAATAGCTTCCTTCAGTGACCTGAACGCTCCCACGCTGCTCTTCTTCTTCTGTCTAATTCCTTTTTCACGTTGTTCTCCATGTTTATTGATCATCCAAGGCCCACGTAGCAAGTGTTCCTCGTGATCAGAGAGCAATCTCCTTCGATATATTCCACTTTGCACGAGGGGTTCTTCCTAAACTGGATCTTCGTCCTGTTCATTTGCTGATGAGGGCAGATAAAAAGCTGCAGCTGCTGCTTCCTGAGCTGCTATTCGTGTGAAGTGCCTATAACAGTCAGCTAGTGTCCACATATCAGACGACTCTACTCCTTAGTTGATGAGCGGTGACGGTTGCACTCGTTTCGATTTCACTATCCACTGCAATGCAGCAAGAAATAGCCCGGATGCTAATTCATGATTTTATGTTCAAATATATCATTGTTGTTAGCATTTAAATGAAGTAATTAGTACTTTTTTAAACCGACCTTCATTTAACTTCAGTAGCAAAATAATCAACATGTCTTAATAACTCAAAAACCCACTTTCTATGAACCTCGGCATAAATGGTTGATATGTTTAGTTATAAGTTCCTATGAACCGATCTTGTCGAGCCGATGCAAGTTTGGTATAGGTCATTGTTGTTGTTTGTTTGTTGTTTGTCGTTTGTCGTGTTGTTGTTGTTGGTGTTGGTGTTGGTGTTGTTGGTGTTTTTGGTCCATGGCTGACGTCTCGCCGAATTCGCCTTCCTCAGAGGCGTGCAGTTATGAGTGGGACTGTAAGAGTGGGACAACAACAACAACAACAAAAACCTATCTCGCATCGGGTCAACAAGTTCAGTTCATAAGATCGTATAAATAAATATAATCAACATGTTTTTAAATTGTTGAGTTAACACGAGGTTGGTAAACATATTTACTTTGGCTAGCGTTTCGACGTCTTCGTCTTCAACAGGGCCGATAACCCATCTCGGTGGTCCACAGTTGTTCGTGTCCTCGATCTGGTATCTACGTAGTCGCACCGAGACGGATCTTCTTCAATAAACACCGTACGAATGAGCTATGCACACCGTCCTGGCAGGACACGGAAATGTCCTTTTGTACAGAGCGGTTGTTATTGATAAGACTATCCGTTGATACCTCCTAACGGTTTACCGCCTCATCGTGGTTGGGTGGTGTTCCTGGGTGTCGAACTGCGATATACAGCAGAGGGATTTGTCTCCCCGGCAGGGTCTCTCAAGCTGAGGAGTCCGGCGTTTCTATCTGGAAGCCTAGCTAGGAGTAAACCAATACCAAGATCCGCCACTGTTGTGGTACCAAAGTCGCATGGTAGCAAATCTCCCTCTTATCCACAAGGGCTGCGACTGCCCGTGGTGGTGAAGACCTGGGGCAGACTTTAGGCAGGCTAACCTCGGGATTCCGGGGAACCACAATGGCTAACCAGCAAATCTCCTAAAAATGGTGATTATGCTGGGGCCCGCTCAACCAGTGAGGACGGGCCGTTCAAGTACCAAGTAAGTAAATAAGTAAATAAATAATTGATAACAATTTCTTTCCGACGGATAATCCGCCCTGCAGCAGTCGCCAGTCGGTATTATGTTAGCTAGCACACAGCAAATAGCAAGACAACTTCTTTGTTGTTGAGCTTACGCGAGAAGACGCATCGGCTCTGATGTTTTTTTTTTCGAGGTGTCGTATTTTAGGGCGTAACGCCGAAGATTGAACTCTTCCAAATGGGCGCATTTTGTAAACTGTTAAGTGCAGAGAATGGTTTCACTCGCTTCGTTTCGATTCGTTTCTATCGAAAGAATATGAATAGTGTGGTAGAAAAATTTTGGAACGAACATAACTAAAAATGAACACCATAGTACCCATATCGTCTTCTGGGCTAGGCAACTCTGGGCTCTAACGTCCATCCCAGTTATTTTGAATTAACTTATCATTTTGGTGCTTCTGACTTAGGTGTAGCTCAGGATATCATTCTGGTTCGTTAGAATCTCATGTGATAATTCGGTACGCAAAACAAGAACTTAGTCCATTCATTTTGTTGATGCTGTTTGGTGTGGAAAGTAAAAACTGAGTCTGTTCATTTTTATTGGTGATCTTCTTCCGTCGGCTTGTTGATTCGTCTACATCGTCGAGCACTGACAAAAGGTGGTTGTAAAATAATTATTATTACAACAATTAATTTGCATGCTTGAAAACTGTTAAGATGAGATAAAACAGCCTAGAGAAAACTTAAGTGTGAAATGTGATCTACACAAGAGTGAAAGATAAAAATTAAGGAATCTCGTCAGTTTATTGTTAAGGGGGCGTGTGGCGCAGTGGTTGGAACAGCCGTCGAATCGATCCCCGAGCTCATGGCCCACCAAGCCTTCCATCCTTCCAGGGTGGGCAAACTGGTACCAGACATCAGGGAGCACTGGGAGGATAGCAGCACTGACTCGATACATCGGAAGGCCACCGCGAGTCATTGTGAAGGCCTGATATGCATTCAATCGCCTCCAACGATACTTAATGAAGTCGAATGCATGGTGCATCCCTCGGGGATTGATCAACTCCGAGAGCTTTGTCCTTTTCATTCTTTTTATAACAAATTAAACAAGTAAACTGTAATTTCATAAAGCAGCGACAACTCGGTAGACTTGTATAGAGCTCTTCTAGTCAACTTTATCCACCAAAAGACTTGTTTTTCTCGAAATCATCCAAACCTTACCATCTGCTAATACAATTTCCAGCACAACTCTACATGTTAAGATACTCATCGCAACAGTTACAAGCCAGTGAATATTTAATGATATACGTACATGGCACTGATTTACACTAAGAGGTAGGTGCGGCGCAGTGGTTGGTGACGCGGTCCATCAGGGAGCAAAGTTCTGATTCGACCACTTACCCAACGTTCTCCTCCAGTCCACGCAAAAACGCCTTAGCCCAGCTAACGACTCGACCAGCATTCTGTGACATTCATAAAGAAGACGAAATCTTCAAGCAACAGCCGAAAAGGCACGCGGAATGCTCGAAGGCCATTGTGGATGACAAGTGCGAGGAAAACGAATCGAGTGTAAGAAGTGCTGGGATCCGGACAGCAGATGTGCTGACGAGTTATGTAAAATAAAAAAAAATAAAAGTGCACACTGAACGAGCGCCGTTGATCAATGGCTGGGTGGGTTCGCTCACTCGTTCCTGCGAAGCGGTGCCTGGATGTGCCGGACGATGTCGATCGAAGAGCGGGCCAGGCGGTCGCGGCGCGTTCTCCCTCAGCTCCTCGGGGTGCATTGCTCAGCTTAGAGCGTTCAATATCGCCATGAGCACAGAATGTTGTGTACTGTTTTCCTAATTTTCTTTTGTTCTCATTCGCCGTATGTCGGCAGAATGTACCTTGGTGATGATCCGCCTTCCTATTTGACATCTATTCAATGCGGCATTCTAAATGCCGTTCCGTTCCGTACCATTCACGTGCCGGTCTCTGGGATTTCAACTTGATAACGATGTTGTTCTACCTTGTTTTAGTTCTATAAATAACTTAAGTTGTTATGAAAGGCTGGTTTATTTCCGTCAGAAGTTATGTGAGTCCAGATTTAGAATAACTCTTGTGGGAAGTAGTCAGAAAGGATTCGTTCTCGCGATAACAACGCTTCGGTAGCGTATAAAGTGTGGAAAAATCGGGAGCTTGGACAGAGTATGTAGTGAAATCTATTCGCCTCTTGTTGTCGACGTCGTGAGAAATGTAGAGGATGCCTTTTGGGCAAAAGGACGGAATGACCTTGAATGACCCTTCTCGTTTTGGAACTTCTTAGTCGTTTGAGAAGTTGGCAAATCGTGATAATCAACAGTTTGGTAAGTTGTTTTGTGCTGGATCGAGAACTCAACCGTACTATGTAGTTCTCTACGTTGATGGGTCTTCTCACAAATGCTTACTTCAAGTTTAAGTATTAATAGAGGAGTAAAAAAAAGACAAACCTCTCGGCGTTGATCAGTTCCTGAGGGATGCGCCATGTATTCGACTTCATTAAGCACCGTTTGGAGGTGATCGAATGCACATCTGGCCTTTATAATGACTCTCGGTGGCCTACCGATGTATCGAGCCACTGCTGCTATCCTCCCAGACAAGTCTCGTATAAATTTGCCGAGCCCGGAGGCATGGAAGGCTTGGTGGACAATGGGCGTGAGGATCGATTCCACGTGTGTTATACGTCGCATCCGACCACTGCGTCACACGCGCCCTAATTTGACCAATACCGTCTGTCGATTTTCAGCAGCCATTAATATATTTATTTATGTGATCTTATAAGCTGATCTTCTTAAGCTGACGCGAGTTTGGTACAGATCCTCGTTGTCGTTGTTTTTGATGTTATTAAACGATGGCTGACGTTTCGGCGACTTCGCCGACTGCGGGTCCCGCACATAACATCACGGCTCTGAGGAAGGCGAAGTCGCCGAAACGTCAGCCATCGTTCAATAACATCAAAAACAACGACAACGAGGATCTGTACCAACCTCGCGTCAGCTTAAGAAGATCAGTTTATAAGATCACATAGATAAATATATCAACTATTTATGCCGAGGTTCATAGAAAGTCGGTCTTTCGAGCCATTAATATGTTTTGGCTTTCTAACTTGCGAATAATGAAGGTTATTCAACCGATTCCAACCAGCATTCTCTCTCTTGTTTTCCCATTTATCTTATCGCTCAAATTGGTTCGATTTCACCGACAAAACAACTCACCGTTTTTATCAACAGGAATTTGGAAAGCTGTCGGCAAGTGGGTGGTTCATTTACCATCATACCGTCTCATCTGATCACGAAGCCGGCTGCACTCATTTGCCATTCATACAATGGTGCTGGCGATGAACATGGTGGTTCCATCATGCGCCACCGATACACCGTCACCGCCGAAAAGTCTGGTCATTCGCAATAGTACCAGTGACGACATTGTTCTCAAGATGGTATGTGAACCACCGAGAATTATTCAGATCGAAGCAGAAAAGCTTGTCGTTGACTCAAGGCGATTCGTTATTGTCGGTGTGGCAATCAACAGCACCGAGCTTGCAAATTGTGCCAAGAGATCACTACCAAAAATCTATGTATATGCGAGACCAGTAACTGCATACAACGAGCGGAGTTTACGTCAATGGCTTACCGGCAGCCATAACCTTAAGAATTCACAGCTGGCATTTATCATCACTGTAAACGTCAACAATAGTAACTATCCAACCAGGTGTCTGATTCTTGACCTTCCTGGCCATGCATCATTGGTGGATCCACTTACGAACGCCATCAATGCTATAGTGGACGAAGACTGTACGACCGCCATCAACATCGAAGATGACACGGACACCGCCAACATATTTGATGAATACGATAGGTGCTTTGCACTACGACATCGGAATGATCTTCAGCAAAGGTGCGGTTGCTAAACGACAGTTTTTGCCTTCCAAAGAGGAACTTGAACACTGTTAGATAAAACGGTAATTGCTGATGCCTTGTTTCACCACATGTTCAATTTTTTACATTAATGGTCTTTGTGGGTGAAATTTTTAACCAAAGAAACTAAGAAGTGCTAACTATGTTTCCTAACTAAGAAGGCTGTGATACTGTATCCTGACAGGCATCATTTGTAGGTCGACGTTGAACACTGCATTTGCACATAACGCACAACATGCATTGTGTATAATGCATTTGGTGCGAAAGTAATAATCGTTTTCAGGTTCCTTCTAGCACATTTCAGCTCATGATAAACTTTATTAATTTGTATAAAACCATGAGAATCTACAGTTCTTCTTCATCGTAATGTATTCTCTTGTCAAAATGAAATCTCGATCTCCTGCAGTTCATGAAACGTGTCTTTTCTTCCTTTTGTCTCAAAGTTCGTATCTCATACTCGAGATTAGGTGAATAGGTGGGATCTCATCCAGTAGGACATGCTGCTGTTCCCGTATGCGTCGTTCATGTCCACGACTGTTGCGCTTGCTTGGGAACTTCAAAAAGTTAACATTTCTTTCCACCCTATCTCTCTTTGGATGGAGGGGTAGAGCAACCTTGGCCGATACCGGCTCAGGTTGAGATCTTTTGGGGATCACACTGTTTAGCTAACACATCCTTTTAGTAGTGATGGGTGTTACTTTGCTCACCATCGTAGTCCGGACCACACCTTTCCATGTTTTTCCTTAGATTAAATATTCCTTTCCATATCAATAAATAAAAATAAGCAAAATAAAATAGACAAATAAATAAACAAAATTCCTTTCCATATTTTTGAGGTTTTTGATTTCAAAGATTGTCAATTTTAACAGTTTTAATACTGCTTTGAAACATTTTATCTAGGATTAGTGCGACAGTGCAAAATCTCTTCCATAAGTCCGTCTTGAAGTTCCTAAATCCTTAGAAACTCGAGAAGATATTGTCGTCAGCTGTTGTGAAACGAACGCAGGGCGTTACGCACAAGATCCCCTCAACCACTTCACAATTGCATCATCATTCTCTCTAGCCGGCCTCCTTCTTTTCCCATTCATCTTTCTTCCTGTTCGTCCCTGAAAGTTTCCTTACGATCTGAAAGTAGATGCAGCATGCGTCATTTCTGTGAGAAGAGAAGCAAGAGAGAGGATTGGAAACAACTGGAAACATTTTCTTCGGAGCGTCTAGTTGTTTCTATGAACTTCCATCGTTCCTTACAAATGTTTCGTAGCTATGGTTGGTGTTTACCAGCGCCTGCATTGGTGCCATCGCCAGAAAACACTTAAGCAAAAGTCGAGGATGTTCTCCAGTGATTAGATTGATTCCTCAATGATTGAAAGTTTTTATAGATTCATTATCATTTAACATCTTCACATTTTTACACTACGATGATGAGGATGATGATTATGATTACTGCCATATTATAGTATGACAGTTTTCGATCTATTTTCGTCTTCCGCCGATGGATTCCACTCTTGTCTACCTTCCTTCTTTCTCTTCCTCCCCATCTATTTTCTTCGTAGTTCTGTTTCTTGAAACTTTCTCCTCTATTCATTTTTTATTACAGAAAGAAGCAGATCTGGTGCTGCTTTAAATGTTTCAAGTCAAAAGTCTTTGACGAACTATTCTACTTGCATGTAGTCCAACTCCATTTTTTGTCCTCGTGATATCAGAAGTTTTTAGATGGTTCTGAAATTTCTTTCAAAGAGCAGAGAACTTTCTTATTACGTAATCTCGGAAGACTATGCTTCTTAGTCGAATCTTCCTTTCGCTTACCTCTCAAGTACTTCTTCCACTTACCTCTTAAGCGCTTCTTCCGTTGTGAACTTGCCAGATCCTCGAAAACCTATTATATTAAACCATAGTCAGCCGATTTCCGAAAGCTTCCCTATTTCTCAATTACAAGAGCTGACTTGAGCGCACGTCCTTAGAGTCAAAAAATGTACCGTACTGATAAAACGACATTTTTCATAATCATAACCGTCTTTTAAGAATGGCGTCCTACTCACAGTATCTCACCAAGGAAAAAGAAGACGAACTTCGCTCAATCGCCAACGCTATTGTGGCTCCAGGAAAGGGTATCTTAGGTTCGTTTGATTAAGATCACTACTATCTTGTATTCTCTAATCATCTCTGTATAGCTGCCGATGAATCTACTGGTAGTATGGAAAAAAAGATGGCAAGTATCGGGCTTCCGAATACTGAAGAAAATCGTCGAAAATACAGACAGGTAATCTCGATTTTCTTAGAAATATACCGGCAGTGTATTGATGTATTTGTTTTTCAGCTACTATTTACTGCTAACCCAAATCTAAATAAGCATATTTCTGGTGTGATCATGTTCGATGAGACATTCTATCAGAAAACGGACGACGGCGTTCTTTTCGTTGATGTGCTCAAGAAACAAAACATCATCCCTGGAATAAAGGTGTTTTTTTGTAAGGCAAACATTCGAATGAGAATAGTTAGAACTTATGGGTTCGATTCTATGAATTGCATATGGGTGATGATGAATCGCTTCTTGTTGCTATACGGCTGCGTCGTCATCACAAACTTCTTAACACTTTGTGAAGTAATCCTCTGCAATACCTAAGGTTATGGTGGTGACTGGTCTTATTCTTGACAGTACTCCCTTAAATTCGAGCTAAATAGCTTGACACAAGAACGTTTTATAAATTATTCATCGATTGTGTGAGGTCCTGGTCAGTAGTGATGCTTGTTGGGTTTAGTATTTAGGGTTATGCCACCGTTAGGAACCACTGAAATAGAGGTTTTGAGTCTAGGGATTTACACTTTATATGTCCTAGTTGAGAATGCGAACTGTGTTGGAAAACACTGAAAATTAGAAGACAATGATCACTTGTTAACAATTCTCTTTTTTAAAATCGTTTTTACGGTATATTAACTTAGAAGAATAAATTTTGTTGCCAAGGTCGACAAGGGAATTGTCCCGATGGCAGGTACAGTAGGAGAATGCACAACACAAGGAATGGATGATCTTAATAATCGATGCGCAAACTACAAAAAGGTGAGTGTTCTAAGGATCTTTGCTTCATTTTTTTGTCGAAATAACAGCTGATGAACAATTGGTAGTGTCACAAAATCTAGCTACCGGTAAATTTCCAGTAGTTGTGACTATGGATGTGTGACGGAGAATAAAGACCGAGTGTTGTGATGGTACTGGGGCATCGGCAATGGAGTAATCTAATAGCCCGTAATGTTAGCTTCGATATGAAGACACAGTAGCATCGAAACTCGGAGAGACAGAAAATTGTGCTTTATTGGTTAATTTCTCCTCAAGTTTCCTTCAGAATGGCGCTCAATTCGCCAAATGGCGCTGCGTTCACAAGATTTCCGCCGTCACTCCTTCCCACACAGCGCTTGTGGAGATCGCACAGGTAGGAATAAGGAAGCTTCTAGACATTTGGTAATTCTTCTTTTTCTCTCGAGGTTCTCGCTCGCTACGCTTCCATCTGCCAACAAAATGGACTGGTACCAATCGTCGAACCGGAAATACTGCCTGATGGTGAACATGATCTGGCTAGATGCCAAAAAATTACCGAGACTGTTTTATCGTATTGTTACAGGTAGCATTTTTCAAAAGAATTTAAAAGATCTCATCTAATGTTGCCAATTCATGGCGTAATTTAGGGCGCTTAATGAGCATCACGTGTTTCTTGAAGGAACTCTACTGAAACCGAACATGGTAACAGCCGGTAAGTAATCCTACGAAACGACAAATTAATTTAATATAAAATTGAACAAATTGGATATTTTGTTCCAGGTCAAGGTTTTAAAGGACCCATGCCTTCTTCGGATGATATCGCACTCGCCACCGTAACCGCGTTGCAGCGCTCTGTACCTCCTGCTGTTCCAGGTGTTGTGTTCCTTTCAGGTGGACAATCAGAAGAAGATGCCAGTCGTAATCTGAATGCTATTAATAAAGTAAGGAGTTCTATAGTAGGAGTGGGCTGTAAAAAAATGGAAAATTAGATAAACAGATAACTAGATAGATGTATGGTTAAGGTAGTTGGAAAGAAGCCGTGGGCTCTCACATTCTCGTACGGTCGTGCTCTGCAAGCGTCGTGTCTTGCGAAATGGGCAGGAAAGGATGAGAACGTCAAAGCTGCTCAGGTATGTCAACAAAGTATAAACTCTTTTGATTGAGAACATTGTTATCGCATAAGTAAGCAATGAAATATCGATAGAAAATTATTCTCCTTGTGAGGTATTAGGGTTTTTATGAGTGTTAAGAAAGTAAAAGAAAAGGTGTGTAGTGACCTTCTTTGGCTTATCAGTTAGACTTCTTAATCTTCGGATCACACTGAGTTCTTATCAGAATGATAGCTGTTTCCAGGATGTGTTTTTCGTTCGAGCACAGGCAAATTCATTGGCATCGTTGGGCAAGTACAGTGGTGATGCGAATGCGGACGCCGCAGCTAGCCAGTCGCTGTTCGTCGCCAATCACGCTTACTGATGATCGTCACAAAAATTACCTATTCATCATCAAATAGAGCACATTCTCGACGTTTGATAAATTAGTGGATAGCATAGTATTTATTAGTGAAAATGAAGATTGTTGTGCTGTTTGTTTATTCCAAAGATTCGTAACTCTCACAAACCAGTGTTGTAGTTTGAAAGAAAGATTATTCTCCAATCTATGATTAGCCATAGCATAGTGTCAATATGATATTGTGTTAGTACGTCAGCAAATTCTCTAGAACATCGTTCTTTTGTGATAACAGCTATCGAGTCATGCTGACTTGTTATCCATATAAGTCGCGCTCAACAGACTTGGTAAGGTGTATGTGCTCTTCTTGAATTACTTACTAGACGTAGATGTTTTGTGTAGAAACCATGAAACGTTAGCAAGAGTGAGTATCGAGGAGTGTTTAGTAGAATTTTGGTCTTGTTAGAAATCCATCTGTTCTGAAATCCCTGTGTTTCTTCTAGTTGAAATTTTTTAATTTCCAGTGCTGTGTGTGGAATCTTTAAGACTGTTTTATGGCGGACAGAAAAGGATGTTCATTTTTATGCTTATCGATAAATGACGATAAAGTATTTACCATGGTTTCAGCAATATTTTTGATAGATGTGAATGCAGAAGAAGCCAAACTTTATGAGGGTTCTGAACGTATTTTTTCCCTCACTCGGTCGACAACCATCCTGTGTTTTGATCTAATGTGAAATGAGCAGAAACGAGGTTTTCACTGGAGTGTTTAGCTCACGAGAGCTAAAGTTCCGGAGCATTCCGTCGTTTTCAGAGCCTGGAGCGGTCAAGCTGATATGCAGCCAAATCAGCCAAATTATCCTAAAACTTTAATGGAAAAAAACCGGCACCTAAATTTCAACCGTATTGGAAGCAACTTCTTCAAACACTTACCGTTGTCTGTGATACTTAATGATGGCGACTAACCACACGGTGGTATACTTCATTATCACGTGAGATCTCACACAACGTCTCTACTGATATTTTAAAGCGAGAGTAGCTCATTATCCTTCCATGTAAGCTCTGCACGGTACGTCTCCAGGTGCGATACTCAGTGGAAGATTTATAGAGCCCAGCAACTGTGCGAAGAAGCTGCTTTATATCTAATGCGACTGAAAATTAGGTGTTGTGGCTTTTTCCGTTGATGTTGTGGAGGTGTTTGGTTGACTAGATTGTGAATATCTTAACCCTTCGAAACTCTGAAGAAGGCGATATCCGGCGATATGTTAGCATTTTGCGGAAAAGGATTAAAGGACCAACCTCACGTTTGCTCGTCGAGAAAACACTGAATTACTTTAACAACGCCGAAGTTAATAGAATGTCTGTTTTACGAATGACCGCAGAAAACTGAGAGGGATAGGCAATATGTTTCTCCCAAGTTAGAAGTACAGTCTGAGTTATTACGTGAGACCACGCGTGATGGTAAGGCGTTTATTCCTGCGGTTCATTTTTGGATTTGTGGAATTAGCAGAAAACGCTTGGAAAGTTTTGCCCACTGACATTTCAGACTTTTGATCAAGGAATTTTGGATAAATTCTAGAAATCCAAGAGTAAAACCGCAGTGATCAGTGCCTTTCTGATCTCGCGTGTCTCTCATGCCGCGTTCTGATTTGTTGACCGGAACTTAGCAGTGTAATACTCTGTGTAGATGGTGACCAACAAAAACTGGAAGAGATGAAAGATGAAAAGAGGAAGACGGCGAGTGTTTATTTAAAAGGTGCTACCAATACGATTGAAATTTAGTTATTGAGCTTTTCCTGCTAAGCTTGTTAAAGTATTTGACTGAGTAGATTGCGTGCCAATTTGGACTTTTACACAGTTTGAAGAAAGCCTGTCATGTTCTAAGTAGGCAGTAAAATTGTTATGTTTTTGCAGCCTGGTTAAGGCGCACAGTAGAACATCGAGGAGTTCCTCAACTTTTTAAGCACATTTCCGAAGAGACTTGCCTCAAAATGCTCACAGTGGATCATCGAGGAGTTTCTCAGCTTATTAAGGACATGTCGGAAGACACTTGCAAACGATCTCAAAATGCTCACAGTGGACCATCGAGGAGTTTCTCAGCTTATTAAGGACATGTCGGAAGACACTTGCAAACGATCTCAAAACGCTCACAGTGGATCATCGAGGAGTTTCTCAGCTTATTGAGGACATTTCGGAAGACACTTGCAAACGACCTCAAAATGCCCACAGTGGATCATCGAGGAGTTTCTCAGCTTATTGAGGACATTTCGGAAGACACTTGCAAACGATCTCAAAATGCTCACAGTGGATCATCGAGGAGTTTCTCAGCTTATTGAGGACATTTCGGAAGACACTTGCAAACGACCTCAAAATGCTCACAGTGGATCATCGAGGAGTTTCTCAGCTTATTGAGGACATTTCGGAAGACACTTGCAAACGATCTCAAAATGCTCACAGTGGACCATCGAAGAGTTTCTCAGCTTATTGAGGACATTTCGGAAGACACTTGCAAACGATCTCAAAATGCTCACAGTGGATCATCGAGGAGTTTCTCAGCTTATTGAGGACATTTCCGAAGACACTTGCAAACGGTCTCGAAATGCGCACAGTGGATCATTTACATCCCGGTAAGGACAACAGCGCGTTCGTTCTCCTCCACAGACCCCAGCGGTCCGGAGTTTCGCAAATAATTCAGCATCGTTGTGTTTGAATCTTGTTCTCTATAAAGTGTAGAAAAAACCGCTCTGCCTCACTTTCATGGATTTAAAGAAGGCCTTTATCTCAAGTGAGATAGATGCAGACGTATAAGCCGGTTACAATCATGGAGTCCCTACTCAGTGCATGAAGATTCTTTGTAAGCTGTACAAAGATTCAAATGGTTAATTTTAAAAATACGAAAGGAACCGCAACGAGGAGTGTTCTGTTATCACGCGTGACCTCTCGCCATACCACAGGCTAATGCAATCACCTGACACAGGCAGAGCCCTCGCGCATCTATTATTCTGTGCGGCTGCTATCCATCAACTAACTTAAATACTTGCAACAAATAAACGGTAGGTTTTTAAATAAAGCTGTTTCTTATGCGAGTACAGATTTATTTGTTAAGTTTTATCTGCTGGGGTTATGAAAGTTTTTGACTGGGTAGTTCGCATCTCAATTTGACCTTTCCAGGCTCCGAAGGAGGCGAAACCGCCGAGACGTCAGCTATTGTATCCTAATAAATCCTATAATAACAACCTCGTGTCTGCTTATCGAAATACTTTAAAAATCAAAATATCATCATTCCACAGTGTTACTAACATCGAGGTTAAAAGAGGCGTTAGATAAGGCGATACCATCTTGTCAAAATTATTTACCGCTACACTCGGGAATGTAATCGAAGCACTGTAATGGGAAAACGTGAGAGTGAAAATCGATGATCGGCAGTTACACCATCTTCGCTTTGCTGATGACGTCGTCCTTATAACACCAAACGTTAACCAAGCGGAACGTATGCTTGACGACTTTGATGAAGCCTGTGGAAAAATGGCTTCGCATGCCCCATTCTCGCTCAACGGAACGAATATCTCCGAATGCTCCAGTTATGTCTATCTGGGTCGGGAAATCAATATGATGAACGAATTAGCTACAGAACTGAAAAGTAAGAAGCGCGCGGGTTGGACAGCTTTCAAAATCATCAAGGATGTAGTGAGGTACAAAGGTACCAGATTCCATGGCCATATCTTCGACTCTGGGATTCTATCTGCGTTAGCATACACGACAAAGGACTGTTTTCAACATAAGCAGAATGAAAGATCACTTTGCGTTATTGAACGCACAGTCGTTCTGCCGTTCTGTACGGCAAAGTGTCGAGGTTAAGATAGGCTGGAGACGTAATGTGTATGAACGACAAGTGTGTGAATTTATCGGGATATCAAGCGGACTGCTGGAAGACCGCCGACTCTTTGGTCAGGGTTCTTCACGAGGAACCTAGAGGAATAGTATGATGCTCAACGAGTCCATAGAGCGAGCAGAACCCAATGGACTAGTCTTACACGTGACAGGAAAAAATGGAAGATTTACTGGCGCCCGCTGGAGTCACTCGACGATCAAAGCGAAGACGTGATGAAGATGATAGATAAATATCTATCTGGGTCGGGAAATCATTCCTTATAGCCCGCAACAGATATCATGCTCGGAACACTTGACATTTTGTGAGACTTTGAATCGAGAGGTCAGAACTCCGAACTAAACTTTGCGTTATGATAACCGCCTGTTTAGGCTACGTTAGAAAATGGAAGCATGCATTTGGATCTCAGTGATATTACAAACAGATAAGGCATGATGATATTTCGCAGTGGATCCACACAGTTCAATAAACTTTCATTTTCAGTTGTCAGTGCCTGTGTATGGCGTCATACTCGCAGTTCCTCACTAAGGAGAAGGAAGATGAACTGCGATCCATTGCACAAGCAATCATTGCTCCTGGAAAAGGAATTCTAGGTAAGTTCGTACTGATGTAGTAATTTTTAAGAATATCGTCAGTACAGAGAACGTGTAGCGCAGTGGTTAAGGGTATCCTAAAACAACACATTGGTTCGTTTCCTGGCTCGATCGATACTACACAGGTCTGGGAGGGTAGCACTACCGAGGTCATTAGGCCAGACATGCATTCCACCACCTCTACGATGCTTGATAGAGTCGAATGTGCGGCTCATCGCTCGGGGATATTTCAACGCCAAACGCTTTATCTTTTTTCTTGATCCTTTTACTATTAGTCGGACGATTTCAGCCGCCGATGAATCCATTGGTAGTATGGAAAAACGGTTGAAAAGTATTGGATTAGAAAATACTGAGGAAAATCGCCGCAGGTATAGACAGGTAAGATTCATCCAAAAGAACACCTTGAAACATTTTTAAACAACACGTTTTCAGTTACTATTCACTGGGAATCCTGATCTCGGAAAATATATTTCTGGTGTGATTATGTTCGACGAAACGTTCTATCAAAAAGCTGACGATGGTGTGCCCTTTGTTGATGTGCTGAAGAAGCAGAACATCATTCCTGGAATAAAGGCAGGTTTTTTTCTCAAAAGAACAGTTTTGACATGCAACTCTGATCGACCCTTTTGAAAAAAATTGTGTTAAAATATATGAATCCTTGTAGTTGTATGTGGAGATGTCTATGCATGGGTAGTTAGAAGTTGCCTTGCGAAGTTTAGCCACAAAGGCAACACAGTTTAAGTGTGAATTAAACTACAAGACCAGGGTCAGTAGGTGTGATGACGGTTTACGTGAAATTATGTGTATATATACATATATATATATATATACATATATATATGTGAATTCACGAAAATTTGGTTCAGCTATACAGTGATCTCAACGAAGACGAATTTAGGTTGACAAAGGTACAGTACCTATGGGGGGTACCGTTGGAGAAGTCAGCACACAAGGAATGGATGATCTTAACAACCGTTGCGCGAGATACAAGAAGGCAAATCCTACGACATCACGCAATTTCCAACACTCACCTCTTCGTATCATACTGAAGAAATCGAAATTCCAATAACAATTGAGATCTTTCTTCCAGGACGGTGCTCAATTTGCCAAATGGCGCTGCGTTCACAAAATCTCCAACGTAACACCTTCTTCTATGGCGTTAGTCGAGATCGCTCAGGTGATTTTCTATAGATAAATTCTTTCTAGGAATTTATTGCATTATTCCTTTAAGGTGCTTGCTCGCTACGCTTCTATTTGTCAGCAAAACGGACTGGTACCTATTGTAGAACCGGAGATTTTACCTGATGGTAATCACGACATCGCTAAATGTCAAAAAATCACTGAGTTGGTACTCTCATATTGCTACAGGTAAGACTACGAAAATTTGTAAAGCATCTTAGGTGTTTTTAGGTGACCTTGATGGTAGTATTTTAGAGCGCTCAATGAAAACCATGTTTTTCTTGAGGGAACACTACTGAAACCAAATATGGTGACTGCTGGTCAGTCCAAGCTAGTGAACATTCCAATTAGGCAATAAGCTATCGACTAATACACATTTGATGCAGGTCAGGGTTTCACTGGAGGTAAACCGACACCCGAAGAAGTTGGATTCGCTACTGTCACTGCTCTACAAAGATCCGTACCGGCCGCTGTTCCCGGTGTTGTATTCCTCTCAGGCGGTCAGTCGGAAGAAGAGGCCACTCTGAATCTAAATGCAATAAATAAGGTTTCCGTGCTCTTAACGGCATTGTTTGAAAGGTTAAATGGAAAAATTAGGTCTACGCATCATTAAGGTCCCAGGTAAGAAACCGTGGGTGCTGACATTTTCATACGGTCGAGCCCTGCAAGCGTCGTGTCTCGCGAAGTGGGGAGGAAAATCCGAAAATGTCAAAGACGCCCAGGTAAGAATAACGAACAGATATAACGTAAAGAAAATTTCCACCAAAAAATCAGTTGTCGATGGCGGAGTTATTTATAGTCAGTGTGGCTCTGAATTACTTTCATATCCTCGATAAAATGAAGAGATATCTCTATTCAGGCCATTCTACTACAACGAGCACAGTCGAACTCAGCGGCATCACTTGGAAAGTATACTGGCGGCTCGACTGCTGGCGGTGTTGTCGGCAAGTCGCTATTCGTAGCAAATCATGCGTATTAAATCTTTAAAATTAAAAGACAGCACGTTGTTGATGTTCGATGTATTATTTAACAACCGGTTGATGGAAATGAAGATTAGTGTGCTGTTTGTTTTTTGCGAAGATACTAGACGCTCATAGCAATGTAATTGAGTTGTTCATGGAAACATGAGGGGGTGGATAGCATAGTGGTAGCGATGTCCTTCATCACAAGCATGGTGCTAGTTCGATTCCGCTCGGGGCCAACCAAGCCTCTTATCTCTTCGGGGTCGGGAAATTGGTGTCGGACTTCTCTGAAAAAAAATCACTCTCTGCAATCCAACTGGGAATGCTCCAGCCCGGCTATCTCAGAACTTCAGGGAGAATTGCTTGACCAGCATTCTACGACATTCAAGATGAAATGGAAATCGTCAAGTAATAACAGAAGCCACACGTAAATTTGGAAGACCTTCGTGAACAATGGATGCGAGGAAACGAAACGAGTGTAGGAAGTACTGGGATGTGCACAGTAGACGCGAAGATGGACCAAATAAAATAGAACAAAATAGAGCAAATAATAAAAAAATAGTCTTAACTTTTTTATTTACTGCCTATTCTTTTTAACGGCAGGGTATACATTGTGAAATACAACTTCTATAATGCTAAGATATTTGCAAAACTCTGGACAGCAGGTGTCTGCGGTGGGGAACGAACGCGCCATTGTCCTTTCCGGGGAGAAACGCATTCACCACCACACCACGCAAGTCCTTCGTTTCGCCTGTCTCTCAGCTTAACTCTGTTCAATGCCGACTTCTCAGGACTCCAGGGAGAAATGCTCAACCAGCATTCTACGGCATTCACGATGAAATGAAAATCAAGCAGCAACCGAAGCCTCACGTTAAAGTAGGAAGATTTTTGTGGACAATGGATGCGAGGAGACGAATCAAATGTGAGAAATGCTAGCGTCCGCACAGTAGACGTGAAAGCGGGTTATACCAATAAAAGTGTTAGCAAAAAAAGCGCGACACTCAATTTCTTCTGGCTGCCGTGTGGAATGACGTCTAATTTCATATCGGCTACGGAATTGGGCCAGTCATTGGCCATTCGCTATCGGCACATAAGAATGATGTTAATTCTCATACAGTAAGCAATAATTCTTGCCTAACTAGACGATATTTTGAGATATTTTGGAGCATAACAGAACCACAGAAAAGGTTTGCCCTACAGCGCTAGCATATGTTACCGAGGTTCCTCCCAGGATTAACTTTCTATGAACTTCGGGATTGGATTATAGACGCGTCATTTTCTTTACCAGCAATTGAGAGGTTATTATACAGCATACGTTTATTTCTGTGCAAAAGCACGCACAATACAACAGTAGCCGACGTTTCGGCGGTATCGCCTTCAGAGCCTGGAAGGGTACATTGATGTGCAACTTAGCGCGCCAAACGCTTCAGTAATACAGACAAATAGATAAAAATCCATATAGCATTCACATGATTGACACATGATTCTTTGATTCTTTGTTTTTACACTGAAGAAAAACAGCTGGTCACACTCACATATAGTTGATTAGTGCACCACTCCACATTAAAACTTGATTTGAAAGTATCACGTGTGATCTCTGGGCATTCATCTTCGCTGTTCATTGTAGGATTCTACAATCTCTCGACTCAACAATCCAATTCAGCCCCCGTACTTTCGCACCCATTTTTGATGTGGGTGGTGTAGTCATCAACCATATATGACTCTAATCAACGGTTCTTCCTCATTGGAAGGCAGTGGGTTTTTCGAGAAGCCGTTGATCATGTGATTGACATATAGATTTTCAACTTTCTATGTGTGCCGCTGAAGCATTTGGCCTAGTAAACTGCGTATCAATATGCCCTTCCAGGCTCTGAAGAAGGCGATACTGCCGAAACGTCAGCTACTTGTGCTATATATGCTTTTTGTACGGAAGTCAACGTATCCTATATAACAACCTCGCGATTGCTAAAACAGAAAACGACGCATTTATGTTGTTATATTATTTGCTATACACTATAGAAGCTGACCATCAAACCATATCGTTGTCAGCATTTTGAATAGTATCTTGCAGCTTAATTGAACCTATTTCTGCACTTTTCTTACATGCGCGCTACATGCGATAACAATGATTCATTACAGCGACTGGAGTTAAATAACAGTCAAAAGCTGGATGAAAATTGAGCAGCTCTGCATTTCACACAAGATGAACAATACTCTTCTTCGATAACTCCCTGTATCTAAGAACGTACTGGTTGTCTATGTCGACGCTAGAAGAAAATCGGTTTTAAAAATATTGCTGTGCTAGGTAACAGCTAAAATATCGCTGACTTATCGTGGGATGCATTGCTACCATGAAAACAGAACGAAAGGTTAGTAGGTCAGCAAACCACATTTGGTGGAAATAGATCGACAACCATCGTCCTTCATAAAAGGGCCCACCTGATGAGGACACTTCTTCATTCGAGAGGTGCCCCACAGCGAGTAATTCGACTCGATGCAACAGCGACCGGCTATGGAACACCGACTCGGATAAAGGCAAAGGCGTCGAAACGTTAGCCGAATAAATGTTTTACAATAACCTTATGTCTTTCCAGCGGTTTACCACCTTATCGTGGCTAGAAGGTGTTACTGGGTGTCAGGCTGCGATATACAGTGGGGATTCATTCCTACGTCAGGGTCTCCCAAGCTGATGAGTCTGGCATTCCCACCAGGAAGCCTAGCTAAGAGTAAACCAATACCATAATCCACCATCGTCTTAGTATAAAACTACTCGCATGGTGGCGAATCTCACTCTAATCCACTAGGGCGACGACTGCTTGAGGTTGTGACGAAATGGGGGAGACTTTGGTCTGGCTGACCTCGGAAGTCCAGGGAAATTCGATGGCAAAACCAGGAACACTCCGAAAAAAGGAAAATATGCTGGAGCTCGCACAACCAGTAAGGAATGGCCGTCCAAGTATGCGTCCAGTTATCAAAGTATTACCTGTAGTATCGCCTATAGTCTGGTTGATCGTCTAGTGACTCAAGCGGCCTCCAGCAAATCTTCCTTTTCTCCCAGTCGCATGCACGACCAATAACCCAGTGCGTTCTGCTCGCTCTAGAGACTCGTCGAGCATCGTATCTTTCTTCTACGCTTTTCGTGAAAAACTCTGTTGACCATCGAGTCGGTAGTCTACTTGCAGTGCGCTTAACACCCCGAGGAATCCAGTCACTAACGGCTCTTGTCCATCAGTTGTCATTCATATGCATCACGTGCCCACCCCACCTTATCTTCGATTGTTTGGCGTACAGAACGGCATCTTTGATTTCTGATAGTTGACGCAGGTCAGAATTTTGGATCCCTTCCCTTACTTGTGTGAAACGCGATACTCCTAGCATCGTCCTTTCGGCTGCGCGTTTATTAATGCAGAGTGGTCTCTCATCCTGCTTACACAGCGATGAGGTTTCTGACGCATACCTTAGGACAAGGAGTATCATTGAGTCGAAAAGGTGGGCGCGGTGTCGGGTGTTCTTTGTTTTCTTGACTACATCCTCGATGCTCTTGAAAGAAGCCGCTCGTTTCCTTCAGCTCAGCTCTGGAGCTAAATCGTTCATCATACTGATTTTTCGACCTAGATAGAGATATCTGGAGCATTCGGTGATATTCGTTCCGTTGAGCGTGAATGGGGCATACGAAACCAATCCATTCCTCATGAACAACGTTTTTGTGAGATTTAGTCGAAGACCACTCTTTCCACGGGCTCTATCAAAGTTGGCAAGCATATGTTCCGCTTGGCTAATGTTTGGTGTTACAGGGACGATGTCATCAGCAAAGCGAAGATGGTGTAACTGCAGACCATCGATTTTCACTCCCATATTATCCTATTCCAATGTTCGCATAACGTTCTAGAGGACGGCGGTAAATAATTTTGGCGATATGGTATCGCCTTGTCTAACTCCTCTTCTGACGTCAACGTTAATGCCGTTGTAGAATGGTGGTATCTTGGTTGCGAAATTTTTGTGCAGCTCACGAAGAATCTTTGTGTACTGAGTAGGAACTCCTTGACCATCAAGCGCTTCCAAGACTGCTTCTATTTCAACTAAATCAAAGGCCTTCTTGAAATCGATGAAAGTAAAACAGAGCGGTCTTTTGAACTCTCGCGATACTTCAGTCAGTCTTGTTGTCGTGTGGATTTGGTCCATCGTATTAAATCCTTCTCGAAACCTTGCTTGCTCACATGGCTGTCCTTCGCCCAGTGTTCTGTCAACCCTGTTTAGGATGACTCGAGTGAAAAGTTCGTAGACGACAGATAGCAGATTGGACGATAGTTGCCGATATTGTGTTGGTCACCTTTCTTGAACAATAACACGGTCTTGCTGGTCTTCCACTGAGTAGGGACCTTGCATTCAGACAGGTAACGTGTGAAGAGCCGAGCCAGTGTGTATACGAGGACTGGCGGAAGGTTTTTCAGGTGTTCTGATCTTATCCTGTGCAGACTTGGTGCTGTTCGATTTTTCACCGACGAAATGGCATGTCGGACTTCGGAAGGGAGAGCCGGTAGTACAACATATCCATCTTCCTTTATTTCACATGACAAAAGATGGACGTGGCTATAGAAGAGATTTGAGCAATTTTAGTGAGTGATTTTTTCCATTGCCTTTCTGGACGTTGTAACTGTTCCATCCGGCCGTCGAGTGCATCTTGGTTTTTTAATTGGCGAAGCTTCGGCGGGTGTTGCTCTTCTGTCCTTAAGATTTTCTTTTATCGCCTGTATGCATTGTTTTGCAAGTTCAGACGTTAGTTCGCGGCTGCCTGCAGCTCGTTAGGTTCCACGCCAGTATATCGGCTTGAGTATTTCTGGAGGCAGATGTCTCTTGTGACTTTGGAACTCTCAGCTTTCATAGCGCTAACGTGGAGATGTTGAATGAGCTAGTCGTAATTTTCGTTGACGGCATCTTCCGAACAGCCGACTAATGAACGAATAAGTCTCAGTTTATGGTAGCTCTGGGACTTCGTTTTTTGAATTTAGCGGCTTTCTGTCATTTTCGCGAGGAATGGAATCTTGCACGAAAGAGGCGATGGTCCCATCCCATGTAGATTTTTGGGACTACAGCGACATCGGTTAGGCAAAACTTTCGCTTCGTTGTGATTTAGTCTACTTCATTATGATACTCTCTATTGGGTGACTCTCACCGCCAGCGTTGAGAGTTGTGCTTCTGGAACCGCGAGCTACCATGGATAGTCTTGGTCGTCATAGTAAACTCAGAAAACCGCTCACCCTGTTTGTTCCATTCTAATCCGTTTTTCAGACGTTTTTCTTGGTCCAATCTTGGCTTTGAGTTATCGAATGATAACCTTGAAAAATGTGTGGTCTTCTTTGTAGAACTTCTCCAAGTCCATATAGAACGCTTCGACTTCTTTGTCACAGTTTGATGACGGCGCGTAAACGACGAGGGTTGTGAAAGCTGGTATTGATCCACGTTTTTTTAATCGTAAACATCCGATTCGGGTTGTTTGTTATTCGAATGAATCAATGTTTATGAACAAACTCGTGTTGACCAAAACGCCGACGCCGCTGACTCCTCTACAGTCGCATCTTCCAGGGAACAGTTCTTCTCCGGTGTCATAGACGGCGTTGAATGATGAGTGGTGTCGTCTCGTCCCGGCCAGGCTGACGACGTCGTACCTTATCCTTCTTGCTTGCATGAGCAAGTCTTCTACCGAGGACTCAGATGCAAGTGTACGTTCATTGTAGGTACAGATCGTCACCATAGTTCTTTGCAATCAAGACAGCTTTCATTGGCCCCAAGATTTTAGAATCCTCTCCGCGCTCGTCCTACCCAAGGCTGAGAAATTGGGCGCTCTTTCGGTGTCAAGGGAATGAGGCCCGCTTTTTTTTTCACTGTGTTTAGGTACCCACGTATAGCTTGTTGGACTCTGAACATGGGAGCTGGGTGTGCTCACGGGTAGCTAGCCAGGCTCTCCCAGAGTGGACACGGAGCCTATTTGTTGGAGACGACTCCTAACCGTCTTCCATATATTTCCCTTTCACTGGATTGCAGGCTTTTCGCCGAATTGACTCGTAGAATACAAACCGCATAGGCAAGAACGCACCGACACACACATGCATGAATACGCCTAGCAAATACAAAAAGTATGTGCCAAATCGGCGTAGCAGAAATAGGGAGTCCATCCCTTGGATCCACCTGTGTCTCAGAAAAGCAAAGGTCGCTTATGGTCCGCGATTAACCCCTATCTGCCACCCGGGGCGCGCCGCGTAGCCTCGCGGCTAACCCGGAATCCCTCATATGAGGGAGGTCAGTGGTTATCAAAATAAGTAAGCAAAAACTTATGCTAGTTTAACTGAGCTAGCGATGTGGAGGGAAATGTGGGACCTTCCGTGCATTTTTAGAGGAGTCTAGCCAAGGTGGATCAAATTACGTGGGCAAAGGTAAAATCTGACGTCACCGTAGTATGATTCATGATTGACTGTGTCACAGCTCCTGAATGTTCGATGTTAAACGATATGGCGTGGGCCTAGAATTCTAGCTTCAGTGCGCAAAACAGATTTTTATCAAATATTTACGGCTAGCACCTCATCATACTTGAGGTCAATTTATGACAAGTTGAAACCATTGCATTGTCCATCAAATACACTCCAAATATACGAGGTTTCATATAATAAAAAAAACCACTGCTCTATTAATCAGTCAATAGAACAGTGGCGGTTGTAGTCCAATCCGCCCATAGTATTTGACCCTATAATCACTGCTGCAATGGGCAAAACAAAAATAGAGTGATGTCATTGATAGCGGAATTAAAGTCTTCTGCTGAACAGTGAATTCTCATCCAAGCGAAGCATTTCGATAGCATTTCTCCACAGCAGCCGATCTTTGTCATTTTCCAAAAGGCCGTCGTGATTTTCAATAACCTAAATATTATTTCTCGAGGACCATTTGTTATGAACTATCCATTACAGTGGTGCGTACCTTGCCAACTTCTAGTTCTCCTAACGGGAATGGATAGTCGGTTCCCAGCACAACTTTGTCCTGCAGCGAAAATTTAACTAAGTAATTCTATAATATACAATTAAATAATACTAACATCTATTCGACTTTAAATGAAACCGCTACCAAAGAGCTTATAGGGTGAGGGGATCTTCCCAATGTTTCGCAATGTGCTAAGAGTAATCAGAGAAATTGTGTACTACCGTATTAGTTGCTAAAATCTTATGCAGTTTATTTCACACGATACGGCGAATGGGTAGAGAGATATTGATAAACACGCATTCCACTCTTCAGTTCTTTTTCACTGTTGCTGCGGGACCAGTGCAATTTCCACTAGTTTCTTTCTCGAGCAGTCGCCGCCTATGATGGTGCTTCGAATATGATAACAACCGTAGCTTATACTTATTTAAAATTATAACAGTGCTTTCTTTGTAAATGTATTTGTAGCATAGCACATAGGTTGCTATTCGAACAGAAATTGCCGCCGAGCCGAGAGAATCCGAGAAAGCAGCGCACTTCACTCTGATCAACAACGATGTTCTGTGAAGACTTGCAAATACCCATGGCTATTTAGGAAACCATGCTCATCCAGTACTCAACATATCAGTTACAAGGAAAAGTGCTGAGCATCAAGGATATAGTGAGAAAGAATAACTCCAGATTCCGTGCCCACCCTCTTCGATTTTGCGACTCTTCCTGCCTCAATGTATGCATAGAAAATTAGGACCTCAGCGGGATGACAAAGGTTTCAGTGTGATCGAACCGCTGCCGATCTGCATCCGTGAAGAAAGATTACATTATAGATGACGTTACAGGAAACAATGTCTAAAATCGGTGGTATTCACTCCATAGTTTTCACTATAGCTGGTGGGTAAGAGCTTTACTGACCGGATCCCATGGAATATCAAGCCCACAGCAAAAAAATCACCGACCGAAAGCCAAACTTTTTTTTTTACTAAGGTTCTAAAAAAAATAGAGCGCTCAGAAAACCCAAGGTCAAAAAGAACCTACTGGGCTACTCTTGCACTTGGTAAGGAGAAATCTGGTGCTCGCCCAAATCAATCAAGAGATTAACAGAAGGATAAGTGTAACGTCTTGTAATCCTGTCCAACAAAGTTAACAAGATATCAGATAAATCGGCCTTATTGTTTTCCAACAAAGCAGAGATATATTCCAACCAGTACCAGTTAAACAGATTTCAACTAGTGTTGAAGTTGTGGGTGCCTTAGATTCAGCGCAGAGCAAATGGGAAACATGAACTGGAAAATCCAGAACAGTGTGCTTGGAAACAATGAAGCTTTCTACCTTCATAAAAAAGTTTTCAATAGTTGAATTGTATCTAGCCGAGTCAAGAACATTGTTATCCCAAAGCTTTTTTTCACAGTTTTTTTTAATTCATATCAACAAATATCACGCACTACGAACAATGCTTTTCCTCATAAGAAGATTGTATATTCATCCTTTGATTAGGCTTTGCTTCTCAACTCACCTTGCCAACAACATTGATGAGAAGATTAAGTGCAGTCGGATCATGAACAAGTGAATCGGTCCAGATCGATTGTTGTAAAACACGAGGACTCGTGAGGCAATCAGTGGCACATAAGTCAGGCCTCACCTAAAATTCTCTTATCTGTAGAAGAGCACTCAGTAACCAAAAGATCTCGTCCAAAGATTGGATGCATGCGTACCGTTTACCCCTGAGAATAATTGCTTTTACCAAAAAATAAGCCCATTAATAAACTTTAGCTGACGCTAGTAAGGTTTAACGGTCGTGTACAGACTAAGTAAAAAAGCTGGCAAAAGCAGAAAATTCAAAGCCGTCAGCTATTTCTCAACTCGAACTGGACCTAATAAGATGTTTTCGTTTGTAGTTACATATTAAAACACACTAGTCCGGAGTTTTGCAAATATCTCAGCATTACACACTAGTTAGTTTCCACTGATGACCTTGCTCCTAATGACTCATCATTATTCAAGGTAAGACTCATCAACAACTGTGTAGACGGACCAACAGATAGCACGGCATGGTTTTTCGACCCTAATGCTTACGTAGTTCTTAAAACACCTTCCAGCCCATCTTACGAACACACGAACACCCAAAGGTTTCTGGATCGTCTACGTAAGACGCGCCCTACCAACTCGTATTTAACTGACGAAATCGTTCGATGTTAGTGCACTTTATACTAACGTGTCCGAACGACTCCGCAATGCAAGCCATCCGCGAGCTTCTTGTTCAACACGAAGAAGTAATAAACATGCAAGTCTGCTCGATTCAGGAGCTCATGGTCTTCTTAAGGGAGTCTCTGGGCTGTTAAGTTTTTAGATGCCCAGAGAAGTATTTCGCACACACGACACGATGAAAATGGGACAGTGACTGGAGCCATACTATCGCACTTAATCCTGAAATGCACGCTCCAGTTATCGATTTCCGGCTACCGTTGTACTGTAAATAGGCAAGTAATTGTTTTGTTATCCGCTCAATACAAAAAGGATTGTCCAAGTGTTTTGAGGTGTTGAACAAACAGTTAATGGATAAGGGAATAACTGGAGAACGAACAGTTCGATTACACAAAATTCAAACGAGAGAAATCTAAAGAAAACTGGTTTCCATTTTTGAACGCTCATGTTGCGCTGTCCAAAAACGACCATATAACCGAAACCGCAGCTTTAACCAATTGGTACCCAATGCCAGGTAACAAAACCATATTGGTTCATTCCCTCTCCTCTCACCAAACAAGAAGGAACCCTTTGAGAACGATGTTTAGAAGAGGCACTGTACAAAAGAAAATAAAAGGTGGAATCGTTGAAAATGGTCCGTGAAAGAACCAGTGCTAATCGCTGCGAAATCGTTACTCCTTCGATTAGGTTTAGAGAAAAAACAAATATCACAAGCGATAATTCTGATGAAGAGAAGGTTTCCTTTAAACTGCCCTTAATTTCCAATGAAGTAAGCGCAGCTTTAAAGTGGCTTTTAAAAACGGTCAATGCAAAGAACATGGTCGCAGAAATTGAAATCACCGATGTCTCAAGAACATTAGCTAGACCGTAACCGCTTTCATTACCGTCTGTGCACAAGGCAAAATTATGTAATATGTCCTAACGGTGAAGATGGTGATTGCACGAGTTCGGAAACGGTGAATCAGATCGGCCTCTTGTAAAACATGGGGAGACGAATGCGTTAGCGAAACAGGTAGACCACTCTGTGTTAGGACAAAAAAAAACATCTAGCTGATAAACTCCACTCAACGGTTTGCCTCCTCATCGTGGCTGGGAGGTGTTTCTGGGTGACGGACTGTGATGTACAGCGGGTGGCTTCGTTCCCTCAGCAGAGTCTCCAAAGCTGAGAAGGAGTCCGGCTTTTCCATCAGGAAGCCCCGCTAAGAGTAAACCAATACCACGATCGATCGCCGTCTTGGTATCATAGTAATTGCATGGTTGGTAATCTCCCACTGATCCACAAGTACTACGACTGCCTGTGCTGTTGATGACCTAGGGAGACTTTGGCCAGGCTGTCCTCGGGATTCCAGGGAACCACAATAGCTAAGCCAGCTAGTCTCTAAAAAATGGAGACTGTGCTTGGGGTCCGCACAACTAGTGAGACTAGTGAGCACGGGCCGTCCAAGTATCCAAGTAAGTAAGTTAGTTAGTAAACTTATGTAAGACGAAATGCACCCTAGGCAGACAAGAATCGAGAACCTCAGCTCAAAACTTTTGAAGCAACCTGGATAAATTCCAAAATTCTAGAAATAAACCGCAGGATAAAATTTTTAGTAGTCATGGCGTGTGATCTCGCATAGCATTTAAAACTGATATTTTAAAATGAGACAGCCTTCCATGTGAACTCTTTGCGGTTGATTTTCACGTGAAATACTTAGTGGAAGATTTATAGAAAGCGGTGAGTGTACTAAGAGGCTACTTTGTTTTTAAAACGATAGGAATCTTGCTTTAGTGTCTTCTCTGTTTCGTTATGGAAGTGTTTGCTCAAGTACATTGCGGTCTATCTGACCCTTCAAGGCGAAATCCGAAGAAACGTCAACTTTCTTGTCAACAGATAGTAAGCCAACAACTTCGTGTTTGCTCATCAAGAAAAGAGCGTATTTCAGCAATGTACTATCAGACCTTATAGCCATGGGCGACTCGACCGGCTATCATCGGGTACGATCCGCCACCGTGCGCGAAGCAAAAGCGAAGACGCGGAAACAGAAGTAAAACGTTGCCCATTAATACACTGCATATTGCCTGCGCCGTTTCCGACGGCATCCCTGTAACAAAAGCTTTCAGTTAATTATTTCTAATTTGAAAGATCGACTTTTTATTCACCCTTTTCTACCGTTATTCATTGAGTGAAGTAAGCGCTCTTTTAACAAGTCTACTTATCTCGGTCGCCCATCAGAAGTTTTTATTTATATATTACATGGCCTGACATCACATGTACCACACTGTACGGAATCCAGGACTTCTTGCATTCGTTTTTTTTTCCACGCCTTCACCAGCAAAGATCTTCGAACTTCCTTGCGCATGGATTTGGCTTCGCTTGAGCATAATTATCTTTGGCAAGAACTTCGCTCTATACTGGGCAAGTTGATGCTTCCTGGAACGCTGAGATCGTCGTGAGGAAGCGTACCTGCGTTGATTGGAGAAAGTCAGTTTATTCTAGACTAGTCTGATACTAATTTCACAGCCATATAAGGTGATAGAGGTGGCTGGCGTTGAACCAGTGTTTGGGTGGATTCTGCCCTCTGTGTAAGGGATCACTACCATTGCGCTACTCACTCCCTTTGTTTGAATGAGGACTAAAACAAGTATTTTTGTTAAGGTATACCGAATCTCTTAAAAATTACATTTAAGACGAAAAGAGCGTCTAAAGGTAATCATTATTGACGACGTCTCATGTGAAAGCTTTGAGACGACAAGTGCAAGCTTCAAGAGAGTCGGTTACTCACTGTTGGCGATAGAATGGAGCAGTTTGATTACAGACGCTGCAGTAATTTGAACATGTACCTAATGTCTTAGCAACAAGGTTTCAGAGGCTGATGAACTATTCATATGGCAAATTCTTCCGATTCACTTTACCCTCCTGGAATAGTTGTGAAACGTGGATTTCTTATGAAACACGGTAAGTGTTCTGCATATCCACAAATTTGCGACTTATCTTTCTCGTATAATTATCGATCTTGCAAAGGATTGATTTTTGTCAAACTTTAATCAATTATTGAATAATGCCATGTGAATATAACCTAGGGCTGTTTGATGGGATTTTTCACAGGTAACCGTGAGTTCTGCAATTGCGCGAGATCTTCTCGTGAATTACTTTCGCCGGTTGAGAAATATTCACTTCTTAAAGTATTCAACCAATGAAACCAATGTCTAAGTTGAACACAACTAACTCTATACATTTGTAACCAAAGTTTTCGTCATTCCTTTCGATTCTTGAGTCTTCCGATTTATCATGAGAGCCACTCTTTAATTTTTGTTTCAACTTCAATTTAAAATAAAGACGTTGAATTTGAAGAAGCAAGAGAAGAAGAGGAAGAAGAAAAGAAAAGAAAAGAAAAAAAAACGAAAAAAAAGAAAAGAAAAGAAAAACAAAGACGATGTGGAAGTTCTCGATCTTATTCCTTGAAAGTTATTTCAGGTATTCAAATGTGTTTGACAAATAATCGAGTCTAAAGTATTGGAAACCAACACAACTACAAATCAAAAATTACTTTATAGAAGCAAATCTTCCATAAGGTCTGTGTTTCAAGGAATCTTCATTGGTACAATATAGGAGACGTTGGTTGGAAGTGAAAGCCATAATTGAAATATGAGTATGAATACTCTTCTAAACCAACAACCAAAGACTAGACCAAGGCAACCATAACTACGCAACGATTTGAAAAGTGAAAAAGGATTAGGTGGCGTGATAAAAAGTTGAAGATGTAGGTAGGGTAGTGGAAGTGATGTTAATCACTATGAACGCCGTACTGGCTCGACCTCAACCCATAATTACGAAGAGTCTTATTCGACTAGGGTCTCGAAATTAGTGACAAACTCCTCTGCAGACACCACTACCTGTAATCCATTTGCACACGTTTTAGTCCTGTTATCCCAGGACCCCAGGGAGAATGGGCTTGACCAGCATTCAACGACATCCATAAAAAAGGCGACAACCATCAAGCAGCATTCAGGCCCACACTCGAAAACTCAAAGACTCAAAAACTTCCGTAGACGATGGGTGCGAGGAAACAAATCGAATACAAGAAATGTGAGGCCCGTGCAGTAGATGCGAAAAGAAGTCATGTAAAAAAATGAATTAAAACCGGATAGCAAAACACGAAGTTACCAAATAGGCATGAATGTGAGATAAGTAAACAAATAAGTCTAAATATGCAAAATGGGCTTAACATATTGCTAGACGTACTGCAGAATTAAACAGACCTACGAGCCATGGCATCCAATACTTTTTGAGACGACCGTCCCAATTGTGCATATCCCATGGATGAACGAACAAAACGAGGCCGAGATCCTCGCATTCCTGAAATCGCCATGTGACAAACTAACCGTCCAGACATGACTTTCTGGTTCCGTGTATCAGAATGGTGATACTGAAAAGAAGCCGACTTTATAGAGAGGCCAGAAGTCGGCATGATCGAGGCTCTTCTCGCCGACATGCGATCCTATCTCAAATCCCCGAACGCCGAGAGCAGCGCAACGACGCACTTCCTGCAATTACGCTAACTATCCAGAAGATGTCAACAATTGTTGTGTAGTTTACAATTCTAAGCACTAAATCTTCCAGGTTCTGAAGAAGGCGATACTGCCGAAACGTTAGCTACTGTTCATTGTGTAATTTTCTATGGAAGTAAATGTACGCTGTATAACAATTTCTCGATTGCTGAGCAAGAGAACGACGCATTCATATTCTAAACACTTTCCACACTTTCCGGTCAAATTTTCACTAGTTCTTCTCACCCAAATACTTCCACCTAGTGTTCTTTACTGTTCATTTCTAATTCCACTCAGTGAACAACCAAAGTGGGATTTTTTGTAACCTTTTCACTTTATCTCTAAACTCGAGATCCTGCAAGTGAATTTGTGGACCATTTATGCACTGCAACTGCTTTGTTCATTGTGTTCATTCTCTTCGTATCACACAAAAACTGATAGATAGAAGCTGCACAGAGCTTAACCACACAATGAATGTGTTCCGCTGTGTTTCAACAATTTTTTTAGTAATTGGTGAAGCTTTCTTTTCCTGGAGTTCTGAGACAACCGCGTTAGGTCGTCACCATATCCTGAACCTAGCCTGCTTGGGTCGGAGAGGGTCTCACCGCCCTGCAACCAGCTCCTTCCTAGGATGGCCGATGTTGATTATGTGCACACCAAAATTCAAGTGGTCACTCGTGAGCCAGAGTCTTCAGTCGTGGATCCGTTGGCTCATTAGTCGCTGGTGAATCAAACATTCATAACATCGAGGTTGAAATGGTTAGTTCAGTCATCGGTTGAGCAAAGAATTAAATGTGGCACAAAAACGAGCTCTCACAGAAGCAAAGAAAACTATATTAATGAACAATTTCTCGCACCAGGTATTTTGTTACAACAGCGTATTATGTGAAATAGAACCACAATAATCCTAACCCTTTTTACCTATTAGAGTGAAAAAAACTGGCTGAAAAGAAGGTAAAGTAATTGGCTCAGTGGAGCAGTGGGTTACACGCGAGTCCACGCTAAGGGTGATTGCGGGCTCGAATCTAGCATGAGGCCTAAGTTTTGCAAATATCTCACCATAACTGTGTTTTTATTTTACTTAAACATTTGCTTCGAACATGAAGGGCAATGCCAGGCGATGCAAAACTTCGCGCTAAAAATTAGAAATCGGTCTAACTCGGTTAGTGGTCTCTTGTGGTGAAGAATCACGAATATCTTCAAACGGTTATCTCAAGATTTTAAAAACCTGGATTAATCAGGATTCAACACGCTGAATAGAGAGCACGCCTGATTCTGAAGCCAAAACCGAACTCTTTCACAAATCTTACCATCTACATTGAGGGTTTTTGCAAAAAAAAACGCAACAGTTGAGAGAAGTGTTGGAGCTTGTAATTCATGCGTGGATGGATCATTTGGGTATAAAAGCATGGAAGAGAATAGAAAAGAAAAAGTGGTAACGATCCTACTCATCGCATCTTCTTTTTTGCGTTCCGTTTGGCTCATGGAATTCCATAGATAAACGGAATTTCATTATGCGCAATATATTCCAATTTATGGCTATACATGCACAGATTTTCGTCGTATACTACAGGAAATTTTACCACTCTTTCTTCACCGCCCTTAGATGCTAATAAGCTTGTTCAGTCATTCCTGGTCTACTTTTCCTTCAGCATTACCGACTTTGGAGTTGAATGGTTTTTTCAAATCTATCCACAAGACCGACTTCCTATTAACTTGGACACTCGCAAACAAACTTTTTTTCGTATATAATGCTAAGATATTTGCAAAACTCCGGACCGAAGGTGTATGCGGTGGGAAACGAACCCGCGCTGTTGTCCTTACCGGGGAGCAACGCACTTCACCACCACACCATCCGGGACCTTCGTTTTGCTTGTCTCTCAGCTAGTTCTATCGATCTTTTTGCCATCAGCAATCACCCGTCAAACTCTTTTTTGTTTACAAACCAAAACGAAGTTGTTAACATGACAATCACTTCAGAATAGTTGACATTTAGGTGATAGTTTCCTCAAAGCTCGGGGAGGATAATGCCGACGACATGTCTCCTAGTCGATGAAACATTTTCATTACTTCACGAAAAAATGAGATCTTAGGTATCAGTTATGATGAACAATTTTTTATTTGAAGCATAGGACCGAGCGTGCTTCGCATTAATATACCGCTCATCTAGCTGAAGATGAATTCTGCCGAGACATGACAATTGTGGGCTCAAAGCTCTGCTCCTGTCTAACCTCCTATCAGCTAACCAAGAACGAAACAACACATTTTTTTTGTGATTGCGCAAGTGATCTTGATGGTTTTTAAAATAATTACATGTCATTCCTTTCTGCTTTATCTAAAGTTTATTCCTATTCGATCCTCTAGGTTTTATATCACTGCTACATTCTCAAAATAGTGAGAATGTAGCACTTGGAAACGGAAAAGCTTCCGGTTGATGAAAATAGTGTTTCAAAGTGAGCTGAGTCAAGGAAAAGATAAAGCCAGTTTAGGCTCTCACACTTTTGCATGGTTTGGAACTATTTCCGGGAAGGAATAGAACTCTCGCACAGACGTTGGATTTCAAGATGACGTTCACCATATCATCAAGGAGAATGAGTACAGCCGTTATGGAATGCCGTCGTTCGGCTTGCCTCGCGGTCAATACTGGTGAATCGCATGATCTTTATAGATTTCTTCTCATCATTCACTTGCCTTTTGATATTATTTACCGAAATCTCGTCTGCTTTAACTTCAAACATAAAAGGATGAAGCCCTCGGCGTTGATCAATCGCTGGGAGATGCGCCATGCATTCGACTTCATCAAGCATCGTTAAAGGTGACTGAATGCATATCTAGCCCATATAATGATTGGCGGAAGTTTCTCACTAATGTATTAAGTCAGTGCTGCTTTCCTCCAATACAAGTCCAGTACCAATTTGTAGACCCTGGAAGGATGGAAGGCCTGTTAAGCCTGGTACATGGGATCGAACCCATGTGCATTGCAATGCGCCTCTAACCACTACGCTACATGTGACCTTTTCAGATATTAGATAAAAAATATTTTATATATCCAAGAAGATATCCATGAAGGATAGTTACGGTTTACATCCAACAGTTTTTTCATTTATTCAATTTTATCCTAAATGTCAGGTTTTGATCCCTAATACTAAAAGTATTCTTGATTCATTTAATAATGAAAAAGATGTTTACTCAAAAATTTATCAGAAGGCCACATCTTAATGAGAAAAGACGACGATTACTAGGCTAAGACTAGGCTGAGACTAAATCTGAACCTGATCGTACACCTAATATTTGCACACTTTTTTTCGGTGTACATTTGACAAATTGGTCTCATTCTGAATGATCAGAGCTGGTATACGATGATATAATCTTCTATAAGTCAGAAAATGAAAGCTGCTCTACACGTAAATCATGCAGGAACAACACCATCATTCATAGGAACACCTGCATGCAACAAAAATCTCGCTTTCTTTCGTCAGAAACGGGTAGACGATGCTCACTTTCCGGTAAACATCATATTTTAAAACTCTTCGATGTAAGCCAGTGGGCGGAGCGAGTGGTGGAGGCGTGGCAGGATGGCGAACAACAATTGGCGGAGATGAGGGAGGAATTGGCCAGTGACACCGCCCACTTGCGAGAATCAATGGCAAGGAGGTCGATTTGAGCTGTGTGGGGCTAGTGAAACGCTCTCACCGGCGAATGTATTATATCAGTATTCTACTAATACTGCTGATCGTCGGTTGCTTATGCAATACAAGGTGAGTGAGAGATTAGAGGGCCGTTTTAAGGTCGAAAGAAACAAACGGGCTGCACTGTCCGCGTTCTCCGTTTTTTTTCGTTTTCTTTCGCCCATCTTTCTAGCTTATGTTGGAACATAAAGTGCGCGCGAATACCTAAATAAGAATAGGTGACTAGACGCTGTCTTTAGCTCTCCTCGTACCAAGTTATTTTTCTGTGTGTTTTCTTTGTTTATTTTTTTTCTTTAGAATGATTCATAGTGTATTGGTGGCTATTCGATTTGTTTTCGAACGCTAATACAAGGTCGTTGTTTCTTTCAAATTGATTCTTTTACTTTTTATGCTTAAAAGAATGTAAAGGAATGAAAAGAAAAATATTGAGCACAAAACTACTGAGTAGAACTCTCTAAGAACATGTGGAATGCTTCAGTTTAATTAATCGGCTTCGCTCAGCATTTTCCATTATGAAAAGCTGAGATTGAAAAAAGCTGTTCTCTTCGATTTTCGCGATTTTGTTATGAAATCTAGAAATAGTCAACAACGAGCGAACGAAATAAATATTCGCGAGAAGACGCCATTCCGTGTTATTCGAAGGTCGTTACGTCTTTTTTGTGAGTCAAGAACGAGTCACATAATTAGCAACGGAAGAGGGACATCCTTTGCAAAAAAAGTGACCAAAACTAGGTTCACTTCATTTCTAATGCTATAGTATTGATATTTACCATCAGGTAGCTAATGATTTCGAGATACAAAGAACTGAAACAAATCATAATATGAACCAAAGAAGAACAAGAAGAACAGCAGTTAGCATAACCGACAAGATAAAAAGCGAGACGAAAAAGAAAGTGGAAAAAAATCATTAAAAAGGAAAAGAGATAGGAGTCAAGCAAAAGAACTGCGACAATTTTAAAGGTCGCCTTCTGTTACTAGGAAAAAAAATTTCCTTTCAATAACTTTCTGTAAAGCATCACTTGAAAGATTCTAACCTAAACCCGCGAAAAAGGATTTCTTTAAAACTATAAAACTTGAAAAATCTAAAAAGGAAACTTTAAAAATATTTCCTTCGCCAATTTTATTTCCATTTTCTATTTAGGAAATCCGTGTATAGACGTAATTCAAGAACCCTTCGTCGTTTAAGTCGTAGCTATGATTGGGAGCTCGATGAACATGGCGGTTTACGTCCGATCGTCATTCCAACCAAGGTGCTTTGATGATTACTATAGGAATACACGAACTTCTTCTTCCGAGTCTCTTACGTCGACTTTCTCAGGTGGAAAGAGCCACGAAGCAGTGCGCAAACGATTCGTATATACTCAGCACAATCATGCGAAACTACAACAGGCACAAAATTCCCGGTGGACAGGTAAGATTAGGTGTTGAGTCCCTCAGAATCTTTTTTATTAACAAAAATTATAAATCGTCTGTCGCCTTGCGAAGCCCATAAAGCAATAACGTTGATGCGGTTAAGCTATAGTTGATTAGCTTAACTATAGTTTTTTTAAAGTTTTTATAGTTTTTTTCATAGTTTTTTAAGCTATAGTTTTTTTTGGTAGATGATTACAATGAATAGTCGAATTGCGCACACTTACATTATAACTAATCTGTATCATCTAGGAAGCAATGATCATTCAACCCAAACAAGTACTTGTGAAAACCCGTATCATCCATGTCGAACGTCACAACTGATTCGCTATGGGCATCGCTCCCTCAAAGTTCACCAGCGCATCGAATTTTCGTAAAAGATTTTATTGTTTTTGACGACTGGGTCGACGGGTATCTTGCCGGACTCTGCCGCGATAAAGATTTGCGCTTCACTAGGCTTCTTCATGGAAATGTTGAGCAGCTGAACTTCGATGAGTCTTCAAGAGGAATGAATACATTGAAAAGATAGAGATGACTCTGGATGATAACCGTTCTCTTATAGTAGCTGAGCATAGTTATCTAGACTATTTCTTCTCATGTTGTGCTGCACTTATTTATATGACTTTTTGTGTACATCCATATATGATCCTGAAAACTATGGAAAAAAATCCAATAGAAGACATCTTTAACTGAGGTGAAATTTCTGGTTGAAGTTCTTCCTTAGCTGCTATCATAACAAACACTGTGTGAAATTATTGAAATAAAACATTCGTTACTCTATGTTTTATACCAGGTTGAGGTGAAAGTCGAAGTATGGGTGCAGGAGATCACCACCATATCCGACATAACCAGCGATTTTCAGGTTTGTCACCGAGTTGCACCATAGTTTTCACCCTTGAATAGAACGCTCACGAGTATTAACCTTGAATTTGAATATTCGTCACTTTCACAGCCAACTGAGTAACGGACGTAGCCGCATATTCACGGCTAAGAGCGGTCCGTACGTACGAAGAACAAGGCTTTAATCTCATAACACCTTCACTTTTTCATACTGTGCTAACATCATGAGAGCTATCCGTAAACTGGAGATACATTTGAAATTCTCGCCAAGAAGTCGTGCTGTGCTCGTTGTAGGCGAGGGATTCTATCGAATGTACAAGTTTTTGAGATATTTCAACGGCAATAAAGTCCATTTGCGTTCGAAATTATGTGCGCTTATCGGTGAATTTCTGCTAAGGCATCCATTAAAATACCATGAAGCGACGAATGTTGAAAAACAGTTGCTATTATCTGCCAAAGTCCTCATGTTTCAGTTGGACATCTACATCTCGGAGATGTGGTTGGATCCGGCACTCGATTACTCGGCGTTGAATCCATGTAAATATAATTTGTCGTTGAATAGTGTACTATTGGAGAAGTTATGGACGCCAAATTCGTGTTTCATCAATTCGAAGACGGCTGACATTCATAGGAGTCCATTTCCGAATATCTTTCTGCTCATTTACGCTAATGGATCAGGTTAGCTCATCATCATTTAGAAATCTCACGGTGATTTACCGAATCAAACCCTAAAGGTTCAAGAATTAGCGACAAATCGGCTCGTTCTGTAAAACCCGAAATGCACTGAACAGCTCTCTATTCGAGCTATAAGCAATTGGCGCTGTAATTCGCGAATTTTCGAGCGATTCCTGGAATCTTTCCAGAATTTTCGAATTTTAAGACAACTAGGATAATTCGAATAAGCACCAACAGAAAAATATTCTCGAAGAACTATTAAATACCCTTAGTGAGGTCAAAGATGATAACATGAGCAATCGAATACTGCTAAAAGAAAATGTATCTATCTCGTCTTCATTGTCGTCTAATCAATTTTCATTATTTACCAGTTTAAATGAGTTGACAAACCCACACTTCTTCCTTTACTTGCAGACTTATGACTGAACATTTGTGAAGACACTGCATAAAAGATTTGTAAATTTCTGAAAATTGACAAACCGCTTAACGCAAGAAAGGCGTTCAATCTTCACTTCCCGGCCAGTACTTCCCATTTCCACATAATTCAAATATCTTCGACATTTCAGTGTGGACGAATTATCGTCTGAAGTTACAGGGACCATGCGAAATGGATTTGACAAGGTGAGGTAGAAATGTTGTCCCATTTTACAACTGTTACTCAAAAAAGTCGTTATCTTGTGTCTATTGCAGGTTTCCATTCGATAACGTCACTTGTTCGTTGACTTTCGAGTCATTCAAGTGAGCATCTCAGCGTTGTTTTTTTGTTGTTGACATCAATTCGCTGTTGTATTGGTTGTTTCAATTCAATTTAATTCCAGCTACAATACAGATGAAGTACAAATGTCATGGACACCGACTGGAGTTAGTAAAATGCGCGACAAAATGGAGTTAGCCGACTATGAACTTGTGGATATAATGAATATTCGGAATGTAGAGGTGAGAACTGTCCTTAAGAAAAACTGCAATAACGCAAAGCGGATGTGAGATTTGAGGTTGAGGACCAGCTAAAGAATCTCGATCTCCCATTTGCAGTTGAATTCACTTCCTAGTTCATTCATGAACGACGACATTCGGGAAACATGCTGTGTTGGGCTTAGTAAATATCCATGAAAAAAATTTTGCATGGCAATATTTATCACCCATGAAAAAGTTAACCAGGAATGCTGCTGTGTATTGCGAGTCGTTAAAAGGACTGAAAACGCGTATCACTAGAGTCCCGATTGTCATAGTGCGATAACTTCGCCATAAATTTGCAGTGTCATTCAGTCATCTCGACTCGTGAGACTTGCATCAGAAGCATCAAGTATCGAGACTCAGATAGGCACCAAAAATCGAAATTAGCGTAAAAACGAAGCTGCCTTCACCACGTAAACGAATGAACTTCTCCTATTTACCAAAGTAGTTCCGTGTCAACTTAGCTGTTTACTTTGAACGTACCGATGATGTTTAATGGTTTGCTAGTGTAGTCAGTAAGCTTCACGAATTATTCGCTTAACTCATCAATCTTCGGGATGGAAGTTCTTCCTCCGATTCAATTCTTGACCAAACTAAGGTTGTTGAGGAACATATGGATTGTGTAGATTATTCGTTGTGTCTATCTTTCACTCGTTGGCATATAGGAAGAATATATTCATATGTTCGTATCCATCCAATTCTATACTTGAAACTGATTATCTTGTCCTATAGGCAATTCAACTCTATCTTATTCCGTTTTTATAGAGCTCGATATTTTTATACGTAGATAATCAGTCCTGGTCTCTCATGCTGATCTTATCAATTCTTCTAAGTGTCTTGTTGTTCCGACACAATCATTCATGGAGGTTGTCGTGTTCGGGCGTCGATGCGGATGCTGCTTTCCTTGTTCCCTCTTTACTGACATGTTGCACGCTGCTTGGGCGTAGTACGCCATGAAATCCTGAAGGTCCACGAAAACGGATGGGAGCGAAATTGACTGCATTACGCTTAGCACTTACTCAGAACGGCAGCAAGTCCAGTGTTAAGTCGAGCATCTCAGTGATTTGCATCATTGGTCGTACCTCTTTTTGAATTATTACTAGCGACTTAAGGGTTTGGGAAGAAACAAAAATGTTTGAATTGTATGCCCCATTGCTTTCTAGCGTATGCAAGAGACTTATTGAAAGAATAATATATTGAATGCTACTCAAAATAAAGGTCAAATGCTAAGAAATCATGGAATTAAAGACTCATAGAAGCTGAAAGTTATTTGGATAGATATTTTTTTCCAGCCGTATCCAGCCGGTTACTGGCACGAACTCACGATGAAGTTCCATTTCAAGCGTCGAGCTGGTTGGTACATTTTGCAGGCTTACCTGCCGACTTACCTGACCATCTGCATCTGTAAGTATCTTCTGCTTCCACATTTAGCCTTTTCCTGTGGATTTTATGAAATTCATTTCGTTTGATTTATTAACGAAGATCATTCGCTTATACCCGTTTTGTTTTCCAACTCTTCTAAACTATTTCATTCATCACGTCGACCACCCCATTTTGTTCATTTTGCACTCATATTTTCATGCATCTCGGATTAAAAGTGCCAATGCTCAACGATCTTCTCGTCAACTTCACGAAATGAACTGCCTCTAGGGACATCAGAAGTGAGAGTCTCCGAGCTTTTCGTTTCGATACCTAATTCTCAACATTCTGCTGCTCCTACTATTTGAATGAATTCTGATCAATAACTTGAAAAAAAAATTCTCAGATTACTTCAAAAAATGGTTCCAACATGTCGTTCTTGAATTGGAATAAAAACTCCCGTTTCCATTCCAATTCTACTCGTTTTCTTCGCAAGTAGCCATTTCCTTCTTGTAGAATTGAGCTAAAAATTTCATTGTCGCTAGATTTTTCCTGAATGATTTACTCAGCGTGAAATCGCATTAGTGAAGCGGGTTAATCCCAATTTCATCTCGATTAGAGCACACTTTTCTCTTTTTTTTCTTACAAAACTTGTCCTATTCAAGCCATTTCCTTCCCTCCAGTCACAAAGAACTTTCTGCAAGACAGTTCATTTTTACAAATTACTTTTTATATTCATACAATACTGAGGTCGAGATTTATTCCACATCTATGCGACCGTTCTAATCGAATTTAACATAAAAATAAGTGAATCCCTTTGAAAAAACTTTCAGTTAAAGTATTTAGTAAAAACCTCCTTTATTCCTCTTCCTAATAACATTATTTTTATAATTTTACTTATTATTTAGCTATTTAATAGTTTTGTAGAGCGTCTTCCACTCCCATGAGGGCAGGGGTGAGCATATTTTTTTCAAGAGATCGCCTTCTCGCGAATTATTGATGCACACAATTATTAAGCAATCAGGAAAAACCTGTCAATACAAATAAAGCTCACAAAATAAGAAAAAACCAAGTTTTTTTTCAAAATATGGAAGTAATTTGCTGTGAAGAAAGCAAGGCTAAACGTGTTTCAGAACTTATTAGCAGCACATTTCATATTTTTCAATGTTCAGCAAAGCATTCCAGCTGAAATTCCGTTCCCTTACAATCGAAACGAACTCGGTTTTGATTTTTAGGTGACCAGACGCGGATGAGTTTCCCCGCCCCGTTGTTTAGGATGAAAAGCCGCTATGGCTAGCACTTGCAAATTCCGCGACGCGAATTCGATACGAGGAAAGAAACCGATTTTGCTCGTCCAACGGTCAGCCGAAGGCGATGGGACGGAAAACTTCACCGAGCACGAAGGAGCACTAAATTCCCTGGGGAACCTTGCGTAACTGAACATGGTGAATCTCGTGTAAGGTTCGCGGTATAAAACGAGACCAAGAAGAATTTCTATGCAAAAGTCAAAAAGTAGAGGCAAGAGACGCTTGTAATAGGAAACAAACAAAAATAAATCAGCGTTTTACCAAATCAACATGTTTTGAAATCCATTTTCTAAATGATAAGTTTTCCGGATATATTTAGCTCACGAAATTTTGCGAAAAGGTGTTTGAAGAATTTTGAAAAACATGCTAATACATCCCATACTCTATGATAGAAGATCCAGGAAGAATAAATAGTTTTAAAAAATCTATGAAGCGAAGATTGTCGCTCTCAACAGTGTTAGGACTAAACAGAACAAAATATTTAGTTTCCCAATTTTGTGATACGTAATTTGATTACTTTTAAATTATTTAACGAAAAATAATAGTTGGAAAAATAATGGGTTCGATTTTTTGACGTAAACAAAAATACCTGCTACATCAAACCTTTAATTCGATTTTCCTTCATTCACATGTATTAACCAAGAGACGATTGATAATTTTCGTTTTCTAGAATAATTTATGTTTCGCGGGAGGAGGAAATCCTATTTGGATTCTTTTTTCTATTAATTCGCTCGAGGTCTCAGTTAACTTCATTTGCGCTTTTCCACACCAACGAAAAGTTCCGTGTTTAAAAAAGTCCTATGCACTTCTAAAAGCCGCATTTTTCTTTTCTTCTTTGAAATGGCTAACTAGTGTTAAATAATGAGTGCCGATTAAAAAAGAAACACTTGAAGAGTCAGGACATATTGCGATAAATGATAGGGGTTTCAGCAACAAGTAAATTGATAGAGAGGCATAATCGCTTTCAAAGTATGTGCGTTAAGAACGCGCAAAAACTCTGAGCGAGTTTTTTCTCCCACAGAAAAAGACGGACCTCCAAAAAAAAAAACGGAGCTAATCGCTACAAGTGGAATAGGTGTTAGGCTTTCTCTAGTGTTTAGAATCTAAAGCATTGAGCTTGAAGATTTTCCACATTCTTTGCTTTATGAAATATCGCTTGAACTATTGAAGGGACTAGGTCACTTTAACTAGTACAACTCCGATGTAGCGGTCCACGATACTATTGGGCTGGCAAGCACGACTTCTCGTCCATACACAAGATTTTCTAGACTATCGACTAAAACACCTTTGTATAAGTTAGCATTGCTACTTTGGCGTAACCCATAGAGGACTTCATAGAACACCACAGATGAGGTCCTTTTCAAGAATATTCTATCGGATGCATACGAAGCGAACCAAGTTTTACACGCGCTCTTTTTTCACATTTCTAATAAAAACGGTACAGGATTTACGCTAGCATAGTCCATCGATGATTTTTAAAGAAGTGATTTTACGCAAAAGCTTCGTTAATGTTTTAGTAGTCCATGACGATCGGTACAGACAGTTTAGCATTCATAACGAACTGAACCAAACGACCACAGTATCCATTATGAGCTTATTGGGTTCCAAAGCCTCTTAGCCGCACTATGCACACTTATTCGATAGCTATTCGAAAGCAGATCAAAATAGTAAGAGTGAGATCGGATAAACCATTTTCTATACTTACTAATTTACAAAAGCCCTTTTTCAAAAAAGTCCATTGGCCGGTGATTTTGACTAACAATTTACTGTTTTTCATTTTAATCGCTATAATTATCGTATGGAATGTAGGGATGTAAAAAAGACCGAAATTGACTCAACATAGGGTCCAAAATGCTTCAAAATGCTAACAGCATTGCATTTGTATAACGCATATGGTAAGCAGTAACATCAAAAAAAGATAAAAAAACTCTTGGTGTTGATCAATCCCTGAGGGATGCGCCACGCATTCGACTTCATTAAGCATCGTTGGAGGTGATGGATTGCTTCTGGCCTTTACAATGATTCCAATGCTGATATCCTCCTAGACAAGTCTGGTAACGGTTTGCCGACCCCAGAGGGATAGAGGACTTGGTGGGCCATGGGCACGTGGATCGAACCCATGTGTGTGTCGCAGGCAACTCCGACCGGTGCACCACACGCGCCTCTCGTAGTAGTAGCACACATATCATTTATATCCATAGAACAATCGAGCTCTTCTTCATTCTCTTCTACAATTTTGCCTTGTTCGCAATTCGTCAAATGCTCTATTCATCGAGGTTTTTTTTACTGTCAAAAAATCAGAAAGTCCGCAGCCGACGAAGAGCTGGTTGTAATCGGTTGGATCAACCACAAAATACGGTAGTGGGGAGTTATGGGCTAACTATTAATGGTATTGTAACACCACCCTTCGTATAGAAACTAAGGCAATTCCAACAATGACACATTTTCAGTCCATAACTGGTTCGATATTTTGCCGCTTAAGTTATTTTTCGATAGTTTTCTTAAGATCTTTAAGATATTTTTTCATAGTTACTAGTTGTGCCCATTCTTAAAAGCGATCTGAAATCTTCATGTAGAATTGTATTCTCTGCGTAGTACTGTATAGTAAGAGAAAGGAAAACACAGGAAAAGTAAAGTAATAATAATAGACAAATGGACGGATAAAGAAAGAGAGAGGGAGAGTGAAAGTGGAAGATCATTTTGAAGCACGTCTGATTTTTCATAGAATTACAGCCGATTATTTACTAATTGAGTTCAGTTCTTACAAAAAAAAAAAGAGAACCGGTGAAGGAAACATGTACCGAAAGAAAGTCACGTTTTGACAAGATAGCAAATCAAGGAAAAGAAGCTAGTTTTCTATTTTATAAACTTATTTAAAAGCTACTTTAATCCATTTAATGAAGTTTCCAAATTCAAGTACGGCAAGTAAATGAGCCAGAAAAATTTGCTTTTCACTTTTTTGCTGAGAAAGGGAGAGAAAGAGGGGAAAGAAGAGGCAGAAAGAGAACTAAGGATAGAGAATGAGAAAGAAAGAAATAGAGATAGAGAGATAACGAATCGTGACGACTATTAGCGCTTTGTAATACTCTGATATTATTTGTTGCACCTTCTTATGTGTTTCTTATAGCTTCTTGTACCCTTTATAAAACTGGAAGCACTTGGTTGTTAGAGTAGGTTAAAATGTGGGAAACTTAAGCTGAAATCCTAGTCGCCCATACACGAGGAAGAGCTCGATGATGTAATATTTATGTTATCGGAATCTCCACTCATCACGCTATCCTATAAAATGACGGCGGACATCTGACACTACGATATAAGACGCCAACAAATTGGATCACATGGCAACAACTTTGAACCCACTGAAAACAGTGTCATTTCTTGTTTCGCTCATTAGAATTTCGGTAAACTCTTCATTACTGAAAATTGAAGGAATAATCGCAGCGCTAATGCAAACGTTAAGCTCTAAAATAGGTTCCTGTCCTGCATATTCAGCTAACAATATCTCCTCAGCTTCGTTTTTACTCCTTTACTTAGGTGAAAAACATGAGGAACCATACATGAATAATAGTTCGCTGCAACGAGTCCCAATATTGCGAACAAGTTCTTCGCAATATAAGAAGAACTAGAATTCACAAACTATTAGGAAGAACTCGTTCTTCGTTTTTCGTATCCGAAGTGCCCTACCTTCTTTGTATTCTTGTTATTCGTAATGATGTGATGATTAGCCGCTCACTGCGAATGCTAAATGCGCGTGGATTGCCGTGATTATGACTACGATGGCAAAAACGCCCGGCACAACTGGCCGTCGTCGCCCATAAGTTCATTAGGGAGGTACGAAGACGACAATGACATGCATCCGCAAAAAGAAGACATCTCTTAAATTCGAAATGTGTAAGCGATCTTGCTTATTTATTGCCGTCAAGGTAAATGCTAGGATTTCGAGACACGCGCTACACTACCCACCAGTGGCTTCGTATCTTACTAGGTCAACTCGAGTTTTTAGGTATTTTCACCTTCCGTAGCACTGGCACTGTCATAATTCGGGTGGTTTATTGAATCAAACGTCTGTTTTTTTTTTCTAATATAAAAAGAAGAAACTGAACAGAAAATGCAAAAAAAAGTCCTTAAACAACAGGTGCTTTAAGAGATAAAAGTGTTCGCACATGTAGAAGAACATTCAAGAGTCTTCAAATTGTCCCACAATATCAGCGCCAAGGTATAAAAATATGAATACAATGAGAGATTTGATTAAAGAAGACTTTTTGACGCTCTTTAAGTGCTATGTGATTTTTCAATGGATCCTTCAAAGATGCTTAACGCGATGGTTATGATCATAAATCTGGAAGAATAATTCTCATTCAATCATGGAAATTGATTTCGGCAATTTATTTCATAGAAGAACCTCATGGATGGGAGGAAAATGACAGACAATATCCTTTGGGAAAATTGATGACGCCAGCCTTGTTATTCGTATATCATTAAGAGCTAAATATTATGAAAATATCCTTTAGGAATATCATAGATTGACCGATTTTTCACATCTCGCAAATCTTCATTGTTTTAAAGGACCTATGAAGAACAGATTTTTACGGAACTGCCAAGATAAACTTGTTATGGCGTATTTAGTAGTAAACACGTTTTCCACTAGAAACAAAGAAACAAGAACAGGAAAACAGCCACTACGACCTGTTGTAATCTTGGATTTTCTTTCCGAATCGGAATCGGAACGGGAATCTGCACTAGCACGCTGATCGCTCCATACAGAATTATCTGAATGCTTCCGAAATCCAAAACTGAATAGGACTCGGATTCGCATTCAATATCACTCTCTCGCTGGTAGCCAGTATTTTAAAGCGGTTGACTTATCTATGCTATTTTTCAATTGCTCAGTGGTTTTTCCATTATTTTCTCCCGAAGGAGTGAGGTCCTTACGACTGCAAAATGACTACCGGTTTGGTATATTATTAGAAGCAATAATGCTTACTTCGTCTTTGGTAAATTCTATGATTTGTTTTTTTTGAAATTTGTGAATATTCAAAGAAATTATGAATATGTAACAATACACGGCAGGGCGCGCGTGGTGCAGTGGTCGCCGGCGCCCTGCAACATACACATGGAATCAAGTCCGCGCCCATGGGCACCCAAGTCTTCCATCCCTCCGCGGTTGGAAAATTGGTACCAAACTTATCTTGGAGAATGGCACCACTGGCTCCATACATCGGTAGGCCACCACGAGTCATTGTAAAGGCCAGATATGCATTCAATCACCTCCAAGCGATCCTTAATGAAGTAGAATGGCGCATTACCCAAGGTTTGATCAACGCCGAGAGCTTTACCTTTTATTTTTAACCATATACATCAACATATAAATGACCAACATCGTTAAAAAAATATGTAGAATTCTTAATAAAACTTGAAAAAACATGTGAAGTCAATGATACATCATCTAATTGCATAGCAACACTATATTCTATGGGCTAGCTGTACTAGCTACCAGGAGATTTGTGTGGTGTCAATTCACGTGCGATCTTATTCTGTTCTCAGTCTGGTCGTTCAGCATGGATATCGTTCGCTTTGGGATCGAAGGCAATTCCGGCAAGGACAATGCTGGGAGTGAACTCGTTACTGGCAATGACGTTCCAGTTCGGCAACATCATTCGAAATCTTCCGCGAGTCTCGTATGTGAAGGTGATCGAGAATTACACAGATCCACAATACAAACACCATTATAAAAACATTGAATACTTGGAGAAGAAGAATAGACCAATCCGTAACCATTAAAAAAGCGAACGCTGTGGAGCCTTCGTCACATTTCCTTAGAATGTCATCGAACGATAAGGCAAACTATATGCATTGTTCGACGCTTGGGCAGTAATCTTGAGATTATAGTCAAAATTTTGATAACCATCCAATCTATCGACATAAGGTTCTTTGTTCTAACAAAATTTTAAGTAATGGTTTTGTTCGTATTCACAGTAATCGCTAAATCAACTGGCTTTAAGCATACTCTCTTTTCCGGATTAGCTTAATTACATGCGTAACGAGCGACATTCATAGCTGGCTACAAATATGAGATCATTCAGATTTAAGCAAGAGAGATAGTCAACCGCTAAATTAAGACATTCATAACGATAAGAGCCATACGTGGCTCGTATCTGGCCAAGAATTATCACGTCTTTCATCTTTAAGGCAATATTTCTCAGCTTATAGAAAATCTGCAGATCTTCGTCACCAGGCCAGAAGCTGTGTCATGTATCTAAGGTAAAGCTCTGGTTCCCTAGAGCCCAGAAATTGTAACTTCTCGCTTTTTATTCTACGTAAAGGCATTCGTTTTGGATAGCGAAACGATAGAACAAGCGAGATTCCGTTCAGCAGTACAAGGTGATGTTCCCGAATGCATGACTGCCCCCATGTCGCCGAATCGTTGATGCTAGCCCCTGTTGCACTTATATTGAAACTATCGGAAACTTGAAATGTTTTAAAGTCTTAGAAACAAAAACTGTAAAGAAATTTTAAAAATGGGAATAATATTTAAGGAAAATTATGTGTATCATTAGAGCAACACTGCAAAATCACTTCTAAATCCCTCATGTTGACAAATAACTCAGTTATGGAAAAAATATTGGCAACTGCCAAGAAAAAACCCCTGTAAATATGTTAAGGTTTGTTACCATAACTATTGCAGGCAATCGACGTGTGGATGCTCTCGTGCATGACGTTTGTATTTTGTTCGTTACTTGAGCTCGCTTGGGTTGGCTACTTATCGAGGGAAGATGAATGCGGCGCAGAACCTCCGTCTACTGCTCCATCAATACCGGCGAAAACGCTCCCGATACCACCTCTGACCTCGAATAAGACGATGCCGGTCGCTCCACCAACTCCTAGCTTCCAAATGCACAGCGTCACCAGCACATTACACCGGTTCGTTCAGTTTCCGAAAACTATTTACGATGTTTCCCAGTAAAACACAAATATAGCACAGAATTTCAGAAAGATCTCGCAGCTTTGTGATGCTTTTCTATAGTTTATAACTGTGAAATCGATCGTTATCGTATAATATGCAGTCACCTGAGTCAAATTCTCCGTTCCAATCAATATCCAACAAGGAAAGAACTGTTGTCAAAAGCAGTTGCACAACACAGTGGAAAAAAAGCCTTGTTACTTCGTCAATAAAGCCATTTGGATAAAAACTTCTCTATAAAAAACTTCGTAAAAAATGGATGATTATTTATTAACAACTATCAGTCATAAATGTATCCTGTTGCGTGGGATACGGTAGTCCAGAAGAAAAAGAACACAAATATGTTTCATATATAATGCTGAGATATTTGCAAAACTCCGGACCGCAGATGTATGCGGTGGGGAACGAACGCGCGCTATTGTCCTTTCCGAGGAGTAGCGCACTTCACCACCACACCATCCGGGTCCTTCGTTTTGCCTGTCTCTCAGCTAGTTCTATTGATCTATTTGCCATCAGCAATCACCCGTCGACGGGATTGATCTGGGGAGCCCAAATCGGCATTGAACCCAGTTAAGCTGAGGCTTAGTTATAATCACAATCTTAACCCTTTTATTTAATATCTTTTTCTTGAAGAACTCGGATGGTGTGGTGGTGAAGTGCGCTACTCCCCGGTAAGGACAATAGCGCGCGTTCGTTCCCCACCGCATACACCTGCGGTCCGGAGTTTTGCAAATATCTCAGCATTATACACGAGTTATATTTCGCAACATACCCTGCCATTAAAAAGAAAAAGGCAGTAAATAAAAGGGTTAAGATTGTGATTACAAATATGTTTGCTGGTTGCCATGATTGCGAACTCTCGGTGATCTTCGCCAACCGACACATATAAATTGCCCACCTGGCATCCCTAGGGACACATATTCATACAGACATTTTCTTCATAACCATAGCACCTATACTAACCTGCTATAGAAATAACGGATGAAAAATGCTGCCCACCACCCATCCACAGAGTAATGTTATGCAGCTCTACACACGCGTAGTGGTCGTTAAAGCGTAGAATTCCCTGAGGAACATAAAATATCGCGTTCGTACACATCTCTAATGCGTGCATGGATAAGGAGGAATGGAAAAGCGACGCCACATGTGTGATGAGTTGAGGACAACGATAACGCAACAGAATATTTAGAAGAAATCCGACCAATGAAGAAGAATCGGCGTTAATCTCACTTCGAGACAACGATTACGGCTACATTCCACCGGGATTCGGATTAAACGGAAACGTCGTCAACCCAATGCGATCGCTTGGAGCCAGGTGAGAGCATTAACAAGCAGACTTATGCATGAATTGAAGCGAATGCTTTGTTGAGAAAAGAAAAGACTCGGTTTCAGATGCTCATGCGTCCCTCAAGCCTCATATCCAAACGAATTCGAAGATACTTCACCACCCAAACATCAAACATCATTTTATATCTCAGAGTGAGTCTACAAAATTGTGTGAACTCCAAACAAACCAGCAGAAAATCTTAAACAAAGCTTGTTGCTAATTCGCTATACTGACGTTGATGCATTACAGCCAATATTGTTGATTTTAAACCGTACTGAAATTTACCATTGAGTGAAAATATAGAAAGATTTGAGTGATAGAGGCTGCAGAAATCTAGAGACAAAAAGAAAGAAACTTTTTTATAACTATCGTTAGTAAAAAAGGACAAAGTTGTGGGCCTTTATCCCTGAGGGATTCGCCATGCATTCGACTTCATGAAGAACCGTTGGAGGCGATTGAATCCATATCTGGTCTTTATAATGACTCGCGGTGGCCTATTAATGTATCGAGCCAGTGCTACTATCTTCTGAGACAAGTCTGACACCAATTTGCCGACCCCAGAAGTGTGGTGGACTTGGTGGGCCAGGTGCGCGTTAATCGATCCCATATGTATTGCAACGCGCCTCCGACCATTGTGCTACATGTGCTCTTATAACTAGGGTAGATGAAAAAGCTTTAGCCGAGTATGGAACAGCGGTAGTATATTAATATACCAGTTATGAAGAAAACGCGGCAAAATTTCACCTGGGTATGAAGAAATGGCATTTTATACCTCATTAGTAAAATACTGCCATTATTGGTAACGAGGTTAGAAAATGAAATTTCCGGTGTTGGTCTATTCCTAGAGGATGCCTTAGATGGAAAGGGACTTGGCAAGTTTGGGGCAGCGGATTGGACCCAAGAACGGTACTTTGTATTTTGTGTATTGCAGTGCACCTTTAATTGCTGCAGCACAGACGCTCTTAGAAATAATACTCTGGATTATAAAACAATATTAGTAAAAGTGGTAGTTACAGAAATTTTGATAGTACTGGTCAAAATGTTATGATAAAGCTCAGCAGAAGAAATGTTATTGTGTACTGTAAGAGTTGGATGGAATTTGAAGAACGTGAATTGCAGGCGATCTAGAATCAACTAAAAAACTGATTTTTGTTAACAAATAAAAGTCATCATCGCTTTTTGCGATACTGTAACATCGTCAGTACGATTCTTTCTTTTCAGGAGACATCGACGAGAGAGGCTAGCGAAACGGATTGACACATTATCGGCGATACTTTTCCCGTCGCTCTTCTCTTTGTTCAACATTGCCTATTGGTCTCATTACTTGAGATCGAACAGCTAGGTAGTCTTTAATACAAAACTCCTAGTAACTGGTTTCAAAGCAGTGCATTCTAGCAGCTCGAGTTGAACTTCTAAGAAACTACTGAAATCCGGCGAATAATCTAATAGACTAATAGATTGATTGACGATGAGAAGAAAGTTGAAATGCTGCACGTCATTTCATAAAAACATGGCGGAGGTTTCACGTCAAACAACAGCTCCTCCTCGTCAGGAAGAAATGTCCACAGAGGCGTGATTCGTCTCCTAGGAATCGTCAACAAACTACCAGTCAACTCGGAGAACACGTCATGGATGCGGTGGATGAAGTGAATGGTGTGCGAAATCCACCATTCGAACAAGTGAAAAAACGTAATTAAACTGTCTGGAATTCTATCTCTGCTACGTACTCCACTATTTCAAAACACTCAGTCAGGAAACAGAAGTCTACACGGGTGCTGTGATCAGGTGACAAATTCAAGCCCACTCCTCCTATAACTGCCATAACTGAGCGTGATACTCGAGTACTTCTAATATTGCAACAGATTGCCAGAATTACAGTAACTTGGTCAATACTTTATGCTATCTCATCGCCTATTATTTTGTACAGTAATTTGCTCGTCTCCTGTTTTGCTACCTCATTTGTTTCTCTTTTCAGTGTTTTTTCTCATACATTAGTTCACCCTACTGCTCAATGTCTGCTTTGAAACGATTCTATTATTCACTTATTTTGTAGGAAAATGAATTCCTTTGCAATAATGAAGAATGACAGTTATATTTATATCAGAGATTTATATAAATGTTGTTAATAGATAAAAATTTGACCCCACATTGACGAAATTCTTCAGTATCTTCGTTTCCTAAAAAGCTTTAGCAAAATATTTACTCTTTTGAAACTACAAGCAGTCAGGCTTAATCCCGAGCAAATCTATTTGCATACGCTTTAGAAGGCCAGGAGCGCCAACAGAATTGAGCACCAGGTTTCTGATTCCTTCCAAGAACTAACATGAAACGTTCGTTGCCGAAAGTGGAACGAAGTGGAGTCAGATGCCAAAACTGTGACGATTCTAGTTGATCGCACATCAGCTTTTAATCCATTGAGCGTTCGTTTGCGAAAGAAGGAGGGAAGTGACGTCAGATGCCAGAAATTTGGTGGTTCTATCAGATTGGGAATCACCTTTTAATCCATGAAGGGTTCGTTGACGAAACGTGGAGGTAAGTGAGGATGCCAAAATTGCGATGATTGTAACAGATTATTTAACAGTTTTTAGTGGAAAAAACATGATAGGAAAAACACTTTCCGATACGACAATATGGATCGGTGACGACGACGACAACATCTTAGCCACTGTTAAATTGATTGGAAAATTCCAAGCAAATAAAATTACGAACACTCGATGAAATTCGTGTTTTCGAGAAACTCCAAATCACCTACGATCTTCACGACAAATTGCTGAACCAATTTAAAACAAAATCAGGAATAAAGGAATACGCCGAAGTTTTTTAAGCCAAGTATAAAATCCTCGTAAATAATTCATTTCTTCACGAACCATCAAGTTGGGACAATTTCTTTCGGATACCGGGAAATCAGCAATTTTATACTAATTTTATTTAATTTTAATTTTTTAATTTTAATTTAATTTAATTTTACTAGCAATTTATATAGCCGTGGTATTTCACCTGGCGTCGAAACATATTTGAATAAAGTTAATGCTTTTTTTGTGGGAAAAATCAGTTCCGGTCTCTATAAATAATCGTTACGAGAAAATCACACCTTAATAATGTGATAAAATCCTTCGTCCTAACGTGTCATTACGGCTCGCACTCAATTTCCATAGCTACCGACCTGAACAGCTCTGGGAATGTCGTTCATTGGCAGCGTGGCAAGCGGTATGAGCCTGTCTGGAGCGTGTTGGCATTGTGCTAGTAGGTCATCATTCACAAAACGACTGATTTCTTCGGTGTGCTCCGGTTTAGCCTGGAAACCAGCTCAGCAAAATGTAGAAGAGCTGAGTAATTCTACAAATGTAAACTAATAATACTTACAAGTAGATAAAATAAAGGATAACGCTCTTGGCGTTGATCAGTCTCTTAGGGATGCATACTACTTCACTAAGCATCGTTTAGAAGTGATTAAATGCACATCTGGCCTTTATAATAACTTGAATCCAAGTGTGATACCAATTTGTCGACTCCTGAGGGATGGAAGGCTTGGTGGACCTACGGTGTAAGGATCGATTCCAGGTGTATGCTGCATAGCGCCCCTTACCATCACAAAAGATGTAAAAATAGAATAAAATAATTGGCCATTCTCTCATTATATGTATATAGGAGTACCAAAACCGAAAAAAGAGCTACTATAAATGAAACGATATGTGGAAAATTCGAACTAATGAATGTGAAATCCAGAAAAAGTAGACAATTATTCGTGATGACTAGACAAATATGCTTTACTTACTTGGATATTTGGACGGCCCATCCTCACTAGTTGTGCGGACCGTAGCACAATCTCCATTCTCCGGAGATTTGCTGCTTTAGCCATTATGATTCCCCGGAGTGCTGAGGTCAGGCAGGCCATAGTCTGTTCCAGGTCGTCACCACTGCAAACAGTCGTAGCCCTTGTGGATCAAAGAGAGATTTGCCACCATGTGACTAGTTTGATACCAGGATGGTGGTGAATCCTGATACTGGTTTACTCTTAGCTAGGCTTTCTGATGGAAAAGCCGGACTCCTTCTCAGCTTGGGAGACCTTGCCGTGGGAACGAATCCACGCTGTAGATCGCAGCCCGACATCCATGAACACATCCAAGCCACGATGAGGCAGTAAACCGCTGGGAGGACAAACATTCTTTGGTACATATTAATGTAAAATTTTTCAGAAAGGGCTACAAATCTTTGACACTGAAGAAAAACCGCACATATTGAAACATTCAAATTTGATTGACATAGCTCTCGAAAGTGCCTTGAATTTATCGCTGACGAAATAAAAAGCGGTTATTGTTTGACAGCTACTGGATCCTTCCCTTCATACGATTTTTTTCAGAAATTTTTCCCAACTTCTGTTGCTTCATCGTCTATAACCATTTCCTCTTCAATTAACATCACAAATATAGCTTAAATTTATTAGGCACGACACAGTAAACATTGGGCACTTGCAGCGCAGTGGTTGGAGGCGCCCTGCAATACGCGTAGAATTTTATCCTCGCATCTCAGGCTCACCGAGCCTTCCATCCTTCCGGTGTCGGCAAATTGGTACCAAACAGCACTAGATAGCCGTACTGGCTCGATACATCGGTAAACCACCGAAAGTCATTGTAAAAGCCAGACACGCATTCAATCACCTCCAACTATGCTTAATGAAGTTGAATCCGCAGCGTATCCCTCGGATTGATCAATATCGACAGCTTTCTTCTTTCTGTTTCTTACGATGGAAAAGCATTTATATTCAAAGGCACACTAATAATCTTATTGATTCAACGAAGAAGAAAAACGGCTCACCCAATAGCTGAACATGACAGGGACGGTACTCAAACACTGTACGTCTACCCTGGCTGAGTCTAAGTCTTTCAGTCGAGCCTGAATGTCGAAGCAGTTCGGCTCCACTACTCTGCAATGAAAGTGTGGCCATTGAATTCTGCTTATTTATCACTTTCTCCACTTTAATTCCAGAAATCGTCAATGGCCCGAATAATATCTCTTGATGTCTCTTCATAAAGTTTCCCGTATTCAAGTGGGATAACATCGACAACTTCTTCTATTAGTCCACTCATTAGAATGACTATAATACGATCTATATCGGATCAAAAGTCACCAAAAACAATTTACCATGTCGACGTTAGAAACACACCAATCGCAGGCCACAATAACTTTATTGTTCGGAATAAAAGCCGTTAGAACGATCATATTCTTCAGAACCAAATCATACAAAATCAACTTTTTCATCGCGATGAAATTCAAGGCTTTTGGAACCTAAGAATATGTTTGGCACGCTTTTTGTCGTCGTCGAGTGCCTTCAGTGTCTAACAGCGAAATGATAACAAATGGGATTTCATCTACAAGAACACGATGGTATTCCCACGATGACACTAAAAGTTGACGCAATTATGCAGATTCTTCAAAGAAAGAAAAAAAGTTAGTTCTTTAATGTTTTATTAAGTTCAAATAAGACTTCATCAGTGAAAAAGTTCTTAAAGCCTTTAAAGCCTAAAGTTCTCTAATTATCGAAAAGCTATCCGCACTTATTGCAAAACGTTCGCAATCGTCTACGTGCTGAGGATACACTAATATGGACTGCGGCAATACGTCCCGATAATGTACCAAAGACAGGAAGAAACTCATGACCTATCGACGAACGGTGCAGGACATAGTGTTAACTTTTTATTTATTGATTATTATTATTTTTCACAGCAGAGTTCGAATCTGGCCCGAGGTCCACGTCTTTGCAAATATCTCAGCACCATAGTGATTGTTAGAGGACATAGTTCTAATTTGTCGAATTAATACAAAATAACCGTCAAGTGGGTAGTTAGTGTTAGGTACTTACAATAAACAATAGTACTTACTTGATACTTGATACTTGAACGGCCCGTCCTCACTGGTTGTGCGGGCTCCAGCATAATCACCATTTTTTGAAGATTTGTTGGCTAAGCCACTGTGGCTCCCTGGAATCCCGAGGCCAGCCTGGCCAAAGTCTGCCGCCCGAGATCTTCACCACCACAGGCAGTCGCAGCCGTTGTGGATCAGAGGGAGATTTGCCGCCATGAGTCTAATTTGATACCAGGACGGTGGTTGATCCTGGTATTGGTTTTACTACCAGCTAGGCTTCCTGATGGAAAATCCGGACTCATTCTCAGCTTGGGAGAACCTACCAGGGAAACAAATCCCCCGCTGTACATCGCAGTCTGGCGCCCAGGATCACCTCCCAGCCACGATGAGGCGGTAAACCATTGGGAGGATAAACAATAGTATAGGTGAAATATAATAAAGTAGGTAACGCAGTACTTAATCTAACATTCAAATAGGCGTGGCGAGTTACCTCACAGTATATGTTTTAGAAAATGTTAAATAATTTTTAAAAAGAGCTAGTGCTGGTTCAGCGTGAATTGCAACCTGAAAAGTTTGCCGTCCTTCATCATGTGTGTGGTGCCATCAGCACGATGATCGAGCGTAACGAACCCAGCATACCCGAATTTCTGAAATAGCGTTTCCGTTAGGCACATGCCATTGTCCACTCGCAAATCTACAATCTCGACAAGATGGTGGTAAATTCAGTACAATGTCGTCAGTACTACCGAGTATAGTCGACAACGACATGGATGGTTACCACCATAGAGGCTCCGATAAACTGACCTGCGCGAAATCAGGAATGTACCGCGGTAGGACATGTGCGTGCACATCGATCTTTTGGCGATCAGTTCCTGAAATAACTCTAAAAACTTATTTTAACTCTTATGATCAGAATTAGTATGCCAATATGGAGAACTGCCAGTACCATGGAGCCCACACTAACACAAGCAAATGTCTTAAAATGATAAATTTGGACTGGAGGTCCTTTAATTGGTTTTGGAAATTTGTTACTAATGATGCCGCTTTGATAAGCGATTTATTGAATTAGCAGTAATAAAAACTTAAATGGAATAAAATATAAGCACTTTATTTGTTGACCTCGAAGTCGTTTTTCCTACTTTCTTCTTCTTCAAGAAGAATGGCGTTGCAATTTTTGACAGCCTACATTTGTCTTATGAAGAAAATGAAACCATAGAAAGAATTGTTAATAAACGACTTCTTCAGGCACTACAGGTACTACAGGTGCTACAGGTACTTATAGAATAGTAGCCGAATTAGCTTCTTCTAAGTGATAAGAACTAGAAAAAAAATCCTGTGCTCTCAATGGTGATAACGCTTGGCGTTCGTTCCAACAGCGGCTTTCGGGAAGATGTCCTAAACGTTGAAATGCTATTTCGAGACCTTTTCGTTCACATTTAAAAATCACATCGTTCTCTGGTTTCTTTCGTCATTTTCTACCACTTTTTCCACCTTCTTCCTCTATTTCATAGAGGGTTGCTATTGTCATTGCAGCAACTCACTTCCATAGCTATTTTTAGCTCAACTGAGCTAAGTAAGTAATCGAATGACGGAAAGAATTTCGGAAAAGCAGCTCTTTATCGGTTTTTGCCCGCCATCGGACTTTTCCGCATTGGAAATAATGTTGCTTAGTTTACGTCGGATAGTGGAAGGGTCTAATATGCCCAACCAATGTGCGCAAACCTCATCAACGCCCGTTCAGGTTGCCAAAATATTTGATTGAGTTTCGCTCTGTTTCACAAACAAACTCGTCTTCTACTTATAGGATGCCATGTAGCATGAATTGAGTTTCGCATTGACGGCACCACCGACCTCCACAGAATCCTTTCACCTGAAGCGCCGTTGTACACACCCAAAATAGCCACCACGAGAAGGAGTGATCGGATGAGAACAAAAAAACGCCATAAAACAAGTAAAAGTGACAGAAAAACAACAAAAACCCCTCCGTCCCTTGTAGGCTGATTTCAATCGTCACGATTAGAATGCATTGTATAATAGTCAGCTGTAAGTTGTACGTGTGACATACTAATCACCGAATAGATAATTTCCAAAATAAACAGCTGTTAACAGATTTACGACTATATGGGTCAAATATGACACGTATACGGTTCAAAATAACTTTTTCCTTAAAGAATTTGAAAAAACCCTAAGAAGCTGTAGATCACTGGAGACGAGAAAAAAGCTTTATAGCACGATAACGTTATGTGCATCGGTAGACCACAAATCACTTTTTCCCACATTTCTGCATCAAAGCTCATATTTCAAGCAGCGAAGCGATTGAATAGACGAGATTCCTTCCAGCAGGACATTATGGTGTCCCGAATGCATCGTTGGTACTTGTAACTACAGCCGCATTGGACTTTTTTTTAAACTCTTTTATGACCGCGGCCTCAGACCCATCGGGCCGCATGTTAATGGAGCTCAATCGAAAGCGAAATGTTGGGAAAAGGATGTATAGTCCATGAGCCTTTGCAAGAGTCATAGTGTGCCCGTTTCTTAAGGACAAAAAAAAAATAAAGGATAAAGCTCTCGGCTTGAATCAATGTCTGAGGGATGCGCCATGTATTCGAGTTCATTAGGGATCGTTTGGAGGTGATTGAACGCTTATCTAGCCTGTACAGGAACTCACGGTGGCCTACCGATGTATTGAGTTATTGTTGCTATCCTTCCGGAGAAGCTGGCACCAATTTGCTGAACCCGGGTGGATGGAAGGCTTGCTGGGCCAGGGGCGCGGGACCTATCCGATGTGTATTGCAGGGCGCCTATAACCACTGCGCTTCACGCGTCCTTGAGATTATCGTTCCATTATACGACTCCCTCACATGTTTTTCGTGTCTCTCTAACTTCTACGCCTACGACATGCGCTTATGTTGTGGCATCATGTTCTGGTACTCTTCTTGTGTGTGACGAGAAAAAACCGTCCATTATTTAACTATGTTTTCGTGATTTTGCACGATATTTGGAGTGTATTCTTGTGCCTCTTTCAAGCTTCTTTTATGCCCACCGATTCCATGCCACCGTCCGAAAAGAGCTTTTTTCTAAGGGTATCGCATCGAGCATACTTACAGATGGCTTAGCTCCAATATAAACTCTGGCGTTCGACAAGTTATCGATTGATTACAAAAAGTTCCATGCTGTGAAACGGGCCAGAAAGAGAAATCAATGCGTTTGGTCTTGAAAGAGTTGAAAAGATGTTTCTTGTTCTGAGTTCCTTGAAAAGTAGGATTTCAAATAAACGTGAAAATTCGATAACATCTTAGAAGCATATATATATATATATACATATATGTATATGTATATATATGCATATGTATATGTATGTATATACATATATATGTATATATATACGTATATATATAAATATATAAATAAATATATATATATATATATATGTACAGATGGCGTCTCCTTTAGACGTCTGTCAAGTTCATAGGTTACCAAGTACTCTTGTTATCGAAAATATTTTCGATCGTTCGACCGCTATGACAAAACCAGCATCGTAGCGGATGCACTGACAAAGATGGTGCACTTGGTTGCACGGACGAGCTATATGCTAAAAGCGGTGAGTTTACTGAAGACACCAGAAATACGGAATGAAAGAATATGATATGATATGGAGCATTTTCAGAGAATTCTTTAGTCAATTATTTATCAGTAAAAGAATGAGCTAGAAATGACAAGGATGAAGCACCCGGTGTTCGTCGTCGTCAATTCCTTAAAGATGCACTAAGAATTCATCTCTATTAGGTAGCACCGTTGAGCAGATTAAATGTTTACTTGGCTCAGTATAAGCATAGCAATGTGTAATGTTCGTGCTTTTATCCTCCTAGAATGATACAGTACTAATTTACCCGCACCGGATTCATCGAATCTTGGTTAATCCCGTGTGCTCGATCGAACCGAGGTCCATAAGTGTATTGCAGGACATCTATGACCACTGTGCTACTTGCAATCTTTTTGATTAGTAATGAGATATGGCGAACAAAAGCAGCCGACACCAATCCAATTACAATTTATTTTCTGGAGAAAATCCAAACCGGGACAGTTTCTTTTCCTAATTCAAAAGAGAATTTTCTCAGAAGTGATGAGATAGAAAGCGAGGAACAGTCGATCCAAAATAGATTTGGAAGAAAAACAAAAAACATTTGGGCAAATTTGAACAAATTGATTGATCAAATCAGAACAAAAGCATCATGTGGACCAATACACGATTTAGGTGAAGGCTAATTTTTTAACTAAAAGAAGAAACCTACGAGAAAATCGATCGATATCACTTTGCAGGAGAAGTAACTTAAAGAAGAATGAAATATGAAACACAGAGATGAAGCCTCTCATAAAAGATGCTTAGAGCCCATATTACTGGCCACTACAAAATAATAAAAGACTTATTTTCTTCGTATTTTTGTTGAGCAAACGCGAGGTGTTACTATTCTTTGTTCACGATTAAGCTGACGTTTCGGCGGATTTCGCCTTCCTCAGAGCCGCTTTCTATGAGGTTTCCACTAAGTATGTCACGTAGAGACCAACCGCACAGAAATCACATCGAAGTATAAAGTAGAGGTATGTAATGTAATGTAATGGTAATGTATAAAAGACTAATTCTGAAACCGACCGTCGTTTAACCTCGGTGTTATAATAACCAACATTTGTTTACATTTTTGAGCTTATTATTGTAATAATTATTAAAAATTAAAGTTATTAAAATTATCAAAAATTAAATTTATTAAAATTATTAATTAAATTATTATTATTGTTATTATTACTATTAAAATTCCCTGCATAAAAGAGCGTCGTTCGGCGTGTTCGGCTCATTCGAGATGCTCAGTTGGGGAAGATCCGTTTCGATGCGAGACGAAGACGCCACATCGAGAAGAGGAACAACTGTGGACCATCGACAAGGATCGTAGGTTCTGATCAAGACGAAGACGCCGAAACGTTGGTCGAATAGACATCTCATATCAACTTCGTATAGCTCAACAATATAAGCAAATGCTAAAATAAGACTGTTAATCACAATTTTAACTTATCATTTACTGCCTACTCTTTTTAACGGCAGGTTATGTTGCGAAATATAACTTTGAATGATGCTGAGATATTTGCAAAACTCCGGACCACAGGTGTCTGCGGTGGAGAACAAACGCGCTATTTTCCTTTCCGGGGAGTAACGCACTCACCACTACACCATCACTACACCATGCGGGTCCTTGGTTTCGCTTTTCGTTCAACTTGTTCCATCGATCCGTGCCGTCAGCAATCACCCGTTAACGAAATTGATTTGGGGAGTCCAAATAGAACAGATAGAACTACCTGAGAGACAGGCGAACCGAAGGACCCGCATGGCGTGGTGGTGAAAGCGTTATTTCCCGGAAAGAACAATAGCGCGTTCAATGTTTTTCATCAATAAGCAGACAACCTCGTGTCTGCTTATTGATGAAAAACATTGAATTATCAATTAATGCCGAGGTTAACAGAAAGTCGGTCATGGGAATAGCGCGTTCGTTCCCCACCGCAGACACCTGCGGTCCACAGTTTTGCAAATATCTTAGCATCATTGTAAGACTGTTAACTTTTTGTTTGCTGCCTATTATAATTTTTCATGGAAGAGTATTACGTGTGTGAAACAATCACAATGATGCTGAGATATCTTCAAAATTCTGGGCAGGATCAAACGCGCCTATTACCCTTTCCGGGGGCCTGCGCATTCACCACCACACCATGCGGGTCCTTCGTTTCGCCTATCTCTCGTGTAGTTCTATCGATCAGCGCCATCGGCAATCACTCGTCAACGCGATTGTTCTGGGAGACCAGGTTGGCAACGAACCCAGTTTATCGGAGGCTGTAGTCGTAATCACAAACCTAACTTTTCATTCACTGCTCATTATAAGATGGGACTATATTTGGCATGTTTAGGTTGTTTTGTTGAAAATTTGACCTGTTTTATTTCATATTTTAGCCATTAAACGTGTATAGAACAACATTAGAGACAGAAATGAGAGACTGGAGAAAGAAAGAAGCGAAAAAAAAAACAAAATATGAAACGAAGATCTCAAACAAACCGGCGGTGAACTGGCAGATTGGTGGTGGCATTGCGGAACGAAGGACGAGACGTCTTGTGATCGGTTGATTGTCATTGGCCTTAATCATCGATCAACCGCCATCAACGACGGCCCTCTGTGGATGGCATTTCCCTGAAGGCGATTCCTCTGCAGACGATTTTTTTTTCAAAAGTCTCATTGTATCCTCAAAAGTTCGTGTCCATGCGTTGAATCCAAGCCATCCATCCTAATAGAGGAGGGAGTGACGATAGCACGGCACATGTTGCATATGTCATCACCCTACTGGTAAATGGAAAAAGTTTAAGAAACTATTGAATCACATTTGGCACTGCCTCAAGCACAAGTCCATTCACCTCTTTTCTATAGTTTTTTCTAGAAAAAAAGCATCCCTTGTGCGATAAGGTCAGTCTGGAAGTTGCAACTCAGTAATGGCAACGTAAGCGTTTCTTGTTAAGTGTGTGGGGAAGGATGCGTTGGGGAAACGGGTATAACACTCTGTTTCTGTATAAAAGAGCATTTAGATGGGAAGCTTAAACTCAAGTGGAACACAGCGACTAGGAACCGCATAGGACACGAAGGGATAACGTAGGAGGTTTTGAAGTAAAAGTCACTAACCTTGCTTATGAAACCAAAGCATTAGTGCTTAAAACTCTTGAAGCGCTTTGGATAAATTTTAAAGATCCAAGAATGAACTGCCAGGAGAAGTGCCTTGTGATCATGTCTGACCTCGCGTCGCATGTCAGATCGATACTTTGATCCGAGCCGGGCACATTCTTCACCCATGTTGGAAAGACCCTGTACGGCTGGTCTCTAATGATAACCAGACGACCAACAACGAAAAACGGTGAGTGTTTAAAGAAACTGTTTACTATGCGAATGGCAAGTGACGTATCAAGTTTTTTCCGCGGAAGTTATGAAAGTGTTCGACCTTCGTCAAGTTGGTTACGTGTCACTTTGACCTTTTCAAGATCTGCAAAAGTCGAAAGTACTAAAATGTTAGCTATTGTGATCAAATAGTATTATAATAACCAAGCGCTTGCTCGTCAAGAAAATAGTGAATGATTTGAAGCACCTCACTTTGAAGAAAACTTGGCAGACCACTGGAGATGTGCAGCTGAAATGGATGTTTTCGTATTGGATTAAGGGATCTGGGAACTGGATATTTTGTAAATGAAGCAATTAGGAGAGAATGAGACAGAAACGAAGGGAAAATCAATAATTGGGCTATACCAAAGAACGATTGAACATTGGACACATCACTCTTATCGTGCCCATTTCACACGAAGAGGAATGCGGTGGTAGCCGTTTCTCGAAAGTCGACTAAAAAGAACAAACCAGGGTTTGGAAAACCAGGATGACACTGTAGCAATGCGGCGGGAAAAAAGGTTCATTAGGCATTACCGTAGGAAAGTGGACGTAATTTATTGAGTTCAAAAGTCGATTCATTACGTTTTAAGAAATCCGTTGGTGGAAACGAAGTCGATAAAAACTGTTGCGAGCGCTTATGTTCATATTTATGGCAGAAAACATCGAGAACTTCATAAAAAAAAGCTCTCGGCGTAGAACCCTAAGGGATGCGCCATGTACTCGACCCCATTAAGCATCGCTTGGAGGTGATTAAATGCATATCTGGCCTTTACAATGACTTACCGTGGTCTGCCCATGTATCGAGCCAGTGTTGCTATCCTCCCAGACGAGCCTTGTACCAATTTGCCGACTCCGGGGATGGAAAGCTTGGTGGACTACGGGCACTGGGATCGATTCCACATGTGTTGCAGCGGGCCTCCGACCATTGCGCCACGCGCACCTTTTCTAGTCTTTTACTTAGTTGGTACTTAAACTGCCCGTCCTCACTGGTTGTGCGGGCCCCAACATAATCACCATTTTTCGGAAATTTGCTGGTTAAGCCATTGTGGTTGCCTGGATATCCCAGGACAGGCTGGGCAAAGTCTGCACTAGGTCGTCACCACCACAGGCAGTCGCAGCCCTTGTGGATCAGAAGGAGATTTGCCACCATGCAACTTTAATACCAGGACGGTGGTAAATCCTGGTATTAGTTTCCTGTCAGCTAGGCTTCCTGATAAAAACATCAGACTCCCCAGCTTGGAAAACCCTGCCGGCGACGAATCCTCCCGTTGTACATCGCAGTCCGACACCCAGGAACAGCTCTCAGCCACGATGAGGCGGTAAACGGTTGGAAGGTTTTAGTCTGTTAATTTGTAAAATTGCCCAACCACGATTGTCTGGAAAGCAGAGGCCTCCAAATGTTTATTACTCTCATTGAAATTACTAATGTCGAAGCGAAAACGTCTACGACTAAGGATTATGTAAATTTTCATTCGTATTTTTGTTGAGCAAACGCGAGGTGTTATTATTCTTTGTTCACGATTAAGCTGACGTTTCGGCGAATTTCGCCTTCTTCAGAGCCTGGAAAGGTCAAGTTGATAGCAATCCACTCGGCCAGACGCCTCCATAACCAAACAAAGAAACTCCAAACCAAGATTTCAATCACTTTGAACACAGCTTTGCACACTCACCGCTTCCTATGAGGTTTCCACTAAGTATGTCACGTAGAGACCAACCGCACAGAAATCACATAGAAGTATAATGCGCACCTCCCATCAGAATAGCAGTTTTATATACTGCCCTATATCACGCGTGATAATGAGGCATTCTTCCTTTTTTCTCATTTTCGGATTTCTGGAATTAATCCAGAATGCCTCGAGAGTTTTTCGCGCCTGTGTTCTTGATTCGCGTGCGAGGATCGTGACACATACTACGAAGTCGTCCCCGTTATGTCTCTGGGTCCTATGCGTGCCTAGCGGGGTATTTGGTCTATTTTTGCCGGCTAGGTGTTCTTTCATGCGGACACAGAGGGGTCTACCCGTTTCGCCAATGTATTCGTCACCACACGTCTTACAGGAGATCAGATAAACTATACCCGAGCTCATGCAATCACCGTCTCTACCACTGGGGCAAATTATGCAATTTTGAGTTGCACATAGACGGTCATATAGGCGGTTACGAACTAGCTGGCGCTTAAGATTACTCGGTGGTATTTCAACTACGCTCACCGAATTCTCTAAGCCCGCCCTTCTTAACCAGCGTTTTATAGCTNAATCACATAGAAGTATAATGCGCACCTCCCATCAGAATAGCAGTTTTATATACTGCCCTATATCACGCGTGATAATGAGGCATTCTTCCTTGCGGCTCATTTTCGGATTTCTGGAATTAATCCAGAATGCCTCGAGAGTTTTTCGCGCCTGTGTTCTTGATTCGCGTGCGAGGATCGTGACACATACTACGAAGTCGTCCCCGTTATGTCTCTGGGTCCTATGCGTGCCTAGCGGGGTATTTGGTCTATTTTTGCCGGCTAGGTGTTCTTTCATGCGGACACAGAGGGGTCTACCCGTTTCGCCAATGTATTCGTCACCACACGTCTTACAGGAGATCAGATAAACTATACCCGAGCTCATGCAATCACCGTCTCTACCACTGGGGCAAATTATGCAATTTTGAGTTGCACATAGACGGTCATATAGGCGGTTACGAACTAGCTGGCGCTTAAGATTACTCGGTGGTATTTCAACTACGCTCACCGAATTCTAACGGCTATTTGCCGTGCCAAGTTCCGGGACTCCTCTCTCTGCTCTCTTCCCGTGCACACGTTGGTTGCTGTTCGAAACATGTTTCTTACAAGCGCCCTTCTCGCGTGAGAGGGGTGAGAAGAGAGGTAATGAACCAAGATGTTTTTACTACTTGGCTTTCGGTACCACTTTGTAATGTAGCCATTTTCTGATAGGTGAATTTGTACGTTCAAAAATGGAAGCCATTTGTCTTTCGGCGTGAGGTTGCGCGTTGTATGACGATTAGAAAACAATGAAAAACTACGGAGAACGGCTAAGCAACTAATCATAAAGGATAAAAGGATAAAGTTCTCGGCGTTGATCAATCTCTGAAGGATGCGCCATGCATTCGGCTTCATCCAGCACCATTAGAGGTGATTGAATGCATATTTGGGCTATACAACAACTCGCAGTGGCCTACCGGTGCATCGAGTTAGCTACTCGCGCAAAACTCTGGAGGCATTCTGGATTAATTCCAAGAATCCGAAAATGAACCGCAGGGAGGAATGCCTCGTTATCACGCGCGATATTGGACAGTATATAAACCTGTTATTCTGATGGGAGGAGCACATTACGCTTCCATGTGAATTCTGTGCGATCGGTCTTTACGCGACATACTCAGTGGAAGCCTCATAGAAAGCGGTGAGTCTACAAAACTGTGTTCAATGTGATTGAAATCTTGGCTTAGCGTTTTTTTTGTTTGGTTATGGAGATGTTTGGCCGAATTGATTGCTGTCAAGTTGACCTTTCCAGACTCTGAGGAAGGCGAAATCCGCCGAAACGTCAGCTTGTGCGTAAATAAAGAAATAAAATAGCACCTCGTGCTTGCTGAACAGAAGTAGAAAGATATATTCAATCAATGCCGAGGTTAATAGAAAGTCGGACATGGGCGTCGAGTTAGTGTTTATATCCTCCCAGACAAGTCTACTACCAACATGCCGACCCCGGAGAGATGGAAGGTTTGATGAGCACCTATTGCGTGTGATCGAATCCATGTGTATTGCATGCGCCTCTAACCGCTACGCTACAAATGCTCCATCTAGATATGCGATAATAAGAGCGATCAACAGTGCTGATGTCTTCGCCAATATAACTTTGGCCGTAAGCACCAATTCGTTTGAACGATCAAGGACCCGAACGCACAACGTAACAAAACTTACTAACTATAGGAAGAGTAAAACAGACGGCGAGGGGTGGATAGCACAGTAGTAGTGATGTATGTGCCATCACAAGCATATTTGATGTCACCCTAGTTCTACTCTGCTCGGGGCCAACCAAGCCTCTCATCCGTCCGGAATCGGGACATTGGTACCGGACTTGTCTGGGGAAAAACCACTTTCTGCAACCCAATTGGGAATGCTCCAGCCAGGCTATCGCCGAAGTCCAGGAAGCGTCGCTCGAGCAACATTCTATAACATTCAAGATAAAGTGGAAATTTTCAAGCAGCAACTGAAGCCACACGTAAAAGTTGGAAGAACTTAGTGGACAGTGGATACGAGGAAACGAATCGAATGTGAGAAGTGCTGGGATCCGCACGGTAGACTTGAAGACGGGTTAAATAAAATAAAACAAAAAAAAGAAGAGACGGCACCCACTCAGTGTCTCACTTTGGTCATTTAGAGAAGGCTTTCTATCCAGGCTCAGTTAGAACAATTATGAAACCCCTTGAGCGCCAGCGCATCGTTAAACGGTATGTGTTGATCCTTCGTAATTCACCTTTCTAATAATCGCAGCTAATTGTGTTGAATCGCCCAACGTAACACAAGGAGAATACGAAAAGTGGAAAAGTAAACAGCCGAAAAAACGCACTAAGGTCAACGTAGTAATAGCACTACGTACCAATACCACGATGCACCACCGTCCTGGTATCAAAGTCGTATAGGGGCAAATTTCCCACTAATCCACAAGGGCTGCGACTGCCTATGGTGACGACGACCTGGGGCGAACTTTGGCCAGGCTGACCTCGGGATTCCAGGGAACCACAATGGCTTAACCAGCAAATCCCCGAAAGATGGAGATTGTGCTGGCGCCCGCACAACCAGTGAGGACGGACCATCCAAGTATCAAGTATCAAAGTCAACGTAGAACAAGTTGGCTCCTCAATTGCACATATGCATTTTTAACCTCCCGCTCACCATAACTAATAATTTCCACAGAGATCATTTTTGCATAGTCATAAAATAATCAAGACTATGAAATGAAAGGAAAAAAGGACAAAAAAAAAGAAAGAAAAGGAGCAGTGGTCGGACGCACTCGGCTACACACACGTGGAATCGATCCCGCGCCCATGACCCACCAAACCTTCCATCCCTCCGAGGTTGGAAAATTGGTGTCAGACTTGTCTGGGAGGACAGCAGCACTGACTCGATCCATCAGTATGGCACCACGAGCCTTTGTAAAAGCCATATATGCATTCAATCATATCCAAACGATGATTAATGAAGTCAAATGCATGGCGCATCCCGAAAGGGATTGATCAACGCCGAGAGCTTTATGCTTTATCCTTTTATAGAAAAATCACATATCAGGAGATGAAAACACTTACGGGCAAGTAGTCGATTTTCGCGTCCAAAAATCAGGAAGCAGCACGAGAGTGCGTGAAATACTCAAAGTTGGAAAGAAAAATTCATCCTGGAAGAAGCTCACCCAATGATTTAACTCCGCTACTGACGTCGACTAAAGCATGTTGAATCTTACAACGGCGTTGATTTCACGAGAAGTAGCCTGTACGGCACGCCCCGCCACTAATCGCGTTTGATCTACATGATCTCCAACAGCGTCCAGGCGAATTTGGTCACCACCAAATGGTCAATGGTAGACCGCACTAATTGAGTAGCTCGTGTTGCCATCGATTCCATGATAAAGGATAGAAAGGACAAAGCTGTAGGCGTTGATCGCCATGCATTCGACTTCACTAAGCATCGTTGGAGGTGACTGAATGCATACCTGGCCTCTACAGTGACTCGACAATGAGTGGCCTATTGATGTATCGAGCCAGTGCTGCTATCTTCTCAGACAAGTCTGACACCAATTTGCCGACCCCATAGGGATGATAGGCTTGGTGGGCCAGAGACGCGGGAGTCGACCTCATGTGTATTGCAGAGCGCCTCCGACCACTGCACTACACGCGCCTCTTCGACTCTTGTTAAAAATGTGTCTTTGTATGATAGAATTCGTCTAGAAGTCGATGAAGGGTGCCAATGGGAGTAGTTTTATCGGTGGCAATCAATACTATGTAGATCATGAAACACCAGATCTGTTGCTGCGCAACTTTAGTGCGATTCACCTATTCACGACGTGTCATCTCTATTGTAGCATTGTATTCTCTATGGAGTTCATTTTGTTTCTGATGATTATTTTATCAAACAGAAATCTTTTCCTAGACCTCTTGTAATCAATCGATAGCTTATCCAACACAAATGTCATGACAGGCGTCGGCCTGGGAAAGCTCAACTCTGTACTCAGAAGTATACAGGAAGCTTTTTCTTACACAGATTCCTTGATCGGCAGTTTGACTGGCAATTGATTTCCGTTTCAATTATGATCGATTTAATTAAGCATAATCATTTTATGGAATGTTCGGATATGAAAAGTGCAGATTTAGAGATAACATAACCCACAGAACTTTCTAGATGCTGACGTCACTGTTTTCGTGATGGAAGACCGTAGCACTTAGTGACCAGTAGTATGCCTATCATTTATGCCCATAAGGTCCTAAAAGGATAAAGCGATAAAGCTCTAGGCGTTGACCAATCTCTGAGGGATGCGCCATGCACTCGACTTCATTAAGCATCGTTTAGAGGGTATTGAATGCATATCCGGCGTTTACAATAACTCGCGGTGGCCTACCGATGTATAGAGCCAATGCTGCTGTCCTGCCAGACTAGTCTAACACGAATTTGCTGACCCTGGAGGAATGGAAGGCTTGCTGGACCATGAGCACGGGGCGCCTCCGACCATATCACCATGCGCGCCTTCATTACCATAGATCACAATTTTCTCTACAATCTTGTCGTGCTCACAACCCTTCGGGTCCTCTAATTCCTGAAAAAATATCGTTAACTTCAAAGAAAAGAGAAGAAAACAAAGGGAAACGGCAAGCCCGTAACAGAGGGATTTAGCCCCCTCCTGTGGCCTATTCAGGAGAATTTGGCGTCGTCGCGAATATAGTGGATCTTTGGCTAATACATCTTTATTCCTATAAATCATTAAGACAAATAGAAGTGTTGGTTCTTCCGACTTTCATTTTTCTTTTCATTCTATGGACTTCTTGCAGTAACCACTCAACTTAACTGAGACTTGTTTTACATTTCTTTGGAAAATTAACTGTAGAAATGATGTTATTCTGTTCCACTAATGAACTTACATGAGATTATTACAAGACTTTATAGCTGCTAACGTTTCGGTGTCTTTGCTTTCTTTAGAGTCTCGAGGATTCGATTCATCTCTCATAGTCGCATGCATCCGACTCTTGAGCGTTAAAGGAATAAATTAACCCTTATCGCATGAAATAACTACTGGGCTTGACACGCTTGAAGTCATGAAGAGTTTAATTTCAATAAATCGAAAGGGAAATACGATTTTTTGAAAGGACTTTCGGCCTTGGTTCTAAGTGCCCAAATTTCACAAAACGTCAGCGTGCGGCACAATAACCTGCAAGAGAGGAGTCATAAAATCTCTAAGTTGATTAGGAGAGCGACATCCACCATTCAGCTGTTTTTCTGAAGACTCGACACAAAATCTCGCCAGTGAATAGGCACATAAGGACCAGGTTCGAAGGGCTATCGGCGAACTCGTTAAAATGCTACCGTGTCTGGTGAATTTGTGAATACTATTCCACATATTTTCTGTCAAGGCATGAGGTATACTCCACTTTGTTGAACGTCAAAGAGGCAATTCCACAGAATTAACGGCTTCTACGTTAGCAACTGCCGTTCGTTTAGATCTAGTGATTACCTATACCAGGGGTAAACGCACTGACCACCACAGCAACCGAGACTCTTTGGCTCTGCTTTTCTCTCAGTCATGTTTTTTCTCTATCAGTGTTATCAGCAGTTTTGCTCATACCTCTGCATCTTTGTGGTTTTATTTCGCATCCATGAAGCGTTCCATGAAAAAAGTTTGGCAGTAAATGAAAGTTAAGATATCGCTCATTCGTTTTATGTTATAATGTCATAGGATTTGTGCCAACATGAGGCAGTTCAGCCACACAAGCCAGGTAGTTTTCTAAAAGGATCTCACGCCACCTACATGTGGATCCTTGACTCTCTAGGCGAGAGCGCCTATCCGCCAATGGAAAGCTTTTAATTTCCATGAAAGTTGAATTGGACACTTTGTCTTTAGTACTTTTCTTAGCTTTTTTACTATCCAGAATGAATAAAAGCTGAGAAGCTCTACCTATTAAAGCGTCTAAAATCCTTTTAAAAAGAAGAAAGCCTTTGACACCTTGTTCATCCTTCTCACAAAACCCCATATGCGAATCAACTCTGCTATGTGAATCAATAAATTTTCCACCATTTAGATATTGTATGAATTCTCTATGAACATCATGAAGTCGTTCTCTTGAACTAAAAACAAATGTTAGCAGTTCTCATCTCTATTTTCACTAACCCTTTAGAAATATTTAATTAATCTCCACATCAATAGGTTTCATAAGTGTTGTTGCTTGACTAACACATTGTGCATTAAGAAATATTAATGAAACAAATCCTCCTAACGGTTTACCACGTTATCGTGGTTGAGAGGTGTTTCTGGCTGTCGGGTTGCGATTTACAACGGAGAAATTCAACCGAGGGGTCCGGCAACACCAGGTCCACCAAGTTTGAAAGGAGTCTGGCGTTTCCATCAGGAAGCCCTGCTAAGAGTTAACCAGTACCAGGATCCACCACTTTTCTGGTATCAAATTAGTCGCATGCTGGCAAATACCTTTCTGATACACAACGGCGGCGACTGTCTGTAGTGGAGATGTGGGGCGGACTTTGGCCAGACTGACCTCGGAAATCCAGGGAACCACACTGCCTAAACCAGCAAGTCTCCGAAGAAATGAAGATTATGCTGGGGCCCGCACAACCAGTGAGGATGGGCTATCCATGTATCTAAGTAAGTAATAAACTAAGATATGATTACAAGCATGTGTTTGACGTAGCAGGTGATGTTTGGCTTGGAAATAGATATTATAAAGGATCTGTAGGTCTTTTTGAGGTAATCACTCACTTATTCATATATTTAGACTAATTATTCTTGTACGTCTTGTGAACTAGAACACTTTTGCTATTAGTCTTGTTCTCCTACAAGCATCATAAATCGAATTGGTACTGTTCGTGGGCAAGTTCTATTGCAGCTTAACAGTCTGCGATTCTCCTCCAGTGTTCCTTCTAAGACAGCAGAAATATCTATGATTAGTCTCGACTGATCGATCTAAGAGGGTGCAAGGAACAGTGTGTAGCTTTTGATGTCATTCTCTCTTCAAAACCATCCTATCATATTCCTTCATACGCTAAGGTAGAAAGAGGTTTGTTATTAAAGAGGGAGAGAGGTGAACTGAAGTGGATAATGATATTTATCGCCATCGTCCTCTCTCTTCTCGTTGTTTTCTCAGGCACAAATGTGAAATAGGAGTCCAAACCGCTATAGATGCACTTAGCATCCTTGAAATTAGCTTCAGCAACCCCGTGCACGCTCCTAGGTCGCGTGTTTCCCCACGGGAGAGTGAAATCCTCGGGTATCTACAAGTCGTGAACTCTATGAGAATCATTTCCACTCGACCTTGTTTCATCGTTTTTATTTATAAGTTTAGTGGTTGGTGTTTCAGTTCAATGACTTTTGTTAGTTATAACGTGACAAGACGAGCTTCGAACCGACAGTGAAGAAAAGAAAAATTTCTTTCCTAATTCGGAAATTTGAAGAAACCCTAATCATTATCACGCAAAATCCAAGTAATCGTGAAATGTCAGAAGTAGGCACCAAAAAAGCCTCTTTTCATAACTATCGCGTTTGAGAGCTGTCAAACGCGTTTCTCCTTCATCATATTCTATGCTCTTATACTCACTGAAGCGTAACTTGTCGTGCTCACTGGAGTAGAGGAGAGGATTATTTGTTGAACCTACCACTGAACTGCTAGCGATATGCTTCACCAGGAACCGATTCTAGAATTTTATCCGAATCAACATCCGTTACCCAAGTTGTACCCGAAAGTATGAGGTAATGGTGTTCAATGATGTTTGCTTTGACCCAGATCTTTTTCGATGTACATATGTTCTGCGCTCTCCATTCTAACGCTTTTTTTCATGTATTAAGCTAAAAAATGTCATGTGGACTAAGTATTAAAGCCTGCAGGATTTTTCTCTACCTGCCCTGTAAACTGTACAATATACCGTTGCGTTACGCTGACGGTAGGAAAGGTTGCAAAGGGTAATCACGATTAGATCCGGACCAGGTTCCAAGTTTTGGAAATATCACACCATCATTGTGGTTACTTTTACGTACTTTAGTTTTATTTATTGCTTATTTACTGCTTAAAAAGCAATATGGAATAAATAAATGCTAAATATTGAATAAAGCTTCAGCTTATCTGGGTTCATTGCCTATTTATGTTCAACAGATCATTCCCGCTAAATGATGATTGTTGATAGCACCGTGAAAACTGGCCGAGAGAAGGGCAACGCAAAGGCCTCGGTTGATGCAGTGAGTGAGGCCCCGGAAAAGTTGATCGCTCACTTAAGGTTGCAAGTTTTGTTCAAGCCTCAGCATCCTTGTGATTATGTTTGGATGCTCTTAAACATAACTTCGATGATGCTGAGATATTTGCAAAACTCCGGACCTCAGGTGCAGGTGTCTGCGGTGGGGAACGAATGCGCTATTGTCCTTTCCGGGGAGTAATGCGCCCACCACCACACCATGCAGGTCCTTCGTTTCGCCTGTCTCTCAGCTAGTTCTATCTATCTTTTGTAGTCAGCAATCACTTGTCAGGGATTGGCCTGCAGAACCCAAATCGGCAGCGAACCCAGTTCACCTGAGGCTGACGGGTGATTGCTGATGGCACAGATGATCGATAGAACTAGCTGAGAGACAGGCGAAACGAAGGGCCCGCATGGTGTGGTGGTGAACATGTTACTTCCCGGAAAGGACAATAGCTCTCTCGTTTCCCACCGCAGACACCTGGGGTCTGGAGTTTTGCAAATATCTCAGCACCGTTGAACTTATATTTCACAATATACGCTACCATTAAAAAGAGCGGGTAGTAAATAAAATGGTTAAGGTTGCTGGAATACTTAGAAAGTGGAAAAGTGTTTTGCAGTATTGATGGCGTAGTCATACTTAACTATTTTCGTATATTAAGAGGTAAAGTATATCTCTTAGTTCTGTTGCAAGTCTATTTTATTCTTATTTTTATTTTACTCCACGTCTACGGTGCGGATTCCAGCACTTCTCACGTTCGATTCGTTTCCCTCGCATCCATTGTTCATAAAGATCTTCCAACTTTTACGTGTGGCTTCGGTTGCTACTCGAGGATTTTCATTTCATCTTGAATGTCGTAGAATGCTTGTCGAGCAATTCCCCTGGAGTCCTGGGATAGCCGGGTTGGAGCGTTCCCAATTGGATTGCAGAGCGCAATTTCCTTCCCGGACAAGTCCGGTACCAAGTTGCCGACCTGGAGGGATGAGAGGCTTGATTGGCCCGGAGCGGAATCGAACTAGCACCATACTCGTGATAACCGGCATGAATACCACAGTGCTATCCGCCTCTTAGCTGTCTATGACCTAGTTTATTACCAACGCCATTTGTTGTTGCTAAAGTCGATTTTGCTGCTTCATTGCTGGCTCGTTTTAAATACCACCTATTCCCTTATCCAGAAGCATTCAAACAAATTACATAGTGTAAATTCGACTCATCAAAGGAAGTGAATTGTAAAAAAATTTCTACAGAATTCGACCATGTCACTCAGCGGTTATGATAATGAATAAATGTAAAAATGAAGGAAATGCTGGAAAAAAGAAAAAATTGACGAATACACTCAAAGCCAATTTCTGTGTCTCCTTTAAAAAACGTAATCATTTAAAATTGTAGTGCGCATGTGGCGCAGTGGTCGGAGGCGCCCTGCAACATACACGATGGAATTGATCCCCGCGCCCATGGCCCACCAAGCTTTCCATCACTCCGAAGTTGGAAAATTGGTGTCAGACTTGTCTAGGAAGATAGCAGCACTGCCTCGATACATCGGTAGGCCATCGCGAGTCATTGTAAAGATCAGATATGCATTCAATCACCTCCAAACGATACTCAATGAAGTCGAATGCATAGCGCATCCCTCAGGGATTGATCAAACCCGAAAGCTCTATCATTTTATTTTTTTTTTTTGCAAAATTGTCTGCATTAGCCTTTAAGCAATGAGATCTCTATGCGAGTGCCATTAAACCACTATTTGTTCTTATCGTTTACCAGAGCTGTGCAATGAGTTTCGCACTCTCAAAAGACATGAAGAACTTCACAATCTACTAGTACGAGTCTTTTTATTCACATTGCCATGGATGAGAATATAGTGGTAAGACAAGCTGCATCCATCATCCGAGTTTCCAATGTGCAAACGGCAAGCTTAAATTGGAATCTTCTTAATCGGGGGTTGACCTGCGCTATATATTGGAACATTTCCAAGCAATAATGAGGCAATAAACCATTAAGGAAATTCATCACGGAATCACATTATGCCTTCATGAGACATCAAGATGGTTTTTCATTAGTTCCCACCGAATTCGCTCATTTGCAAAGCATCTGATCCCCTCGATACCTTCGATATGGGTTCTGGGATAGCTATTGTGACTGTGTGGAGATGGATGCCAGACGAAAAGGGTAATACACCTTCCAGCAGTGATTTTCTGCATGACTAAGCTGACGGGAACTTCGTACGAAAACTTTTACTCGGCTAACGTTTCGAAGCTTTCGGTTTCTTCTGAGCCACCTTGATTCGAGTCGATGGTCCATGGCTGGTAGTTGCTGAGAAGTGGGTGTTCGTAAGCGCATCAAATCGAATTCAGTACAGGAGACACCGCTTGAATGGGGAGCTTCACTCGGATTTGCTGTCGGAACTTCCCAAAGAAAGCGAAGGTTCTGAAACGAAAGCCGAATAGTAGCTTCCATACCAACCTCATGTCAGCCCGACGATATAGAACATTATTGATTATTTTTTAAACCGATCTCAATTTAACTTCGGCATTGATAAACAATACTTTCTTGGGTTATTAAGCTAACATAAAATTGACAAGGAAATTTGTTACTGACAACAACATTTAAGGTGTTCATTATTAATAACAACCGTCATGTAAAAAAGAGCGCTGCTTGGTGGTAGCCTCATTCGGTTCTCCCTTGAAGAAGATTCGACTCCAATACGACGACGAAGACGTCACATCGAGAAGACAAACGACTGTGAACCATCGGTTCGGATCATCGGCTCTGAGGAAGACGATGACGTCGAAACGTTAGCCGAATAGATATGTGGTAACAACCTCGTGTTAGGTTAACATTCCAAGAAGGTATTGATTACTGCTTCCGAGGTTAAACGACGGTCGGTTCCTAGGACCTTCCAGCTTCTCTGTACGATAAGCACAAGGTCTCGATCGATAGAAATGCATGTGATTGATCGATGTGCAGCGATTGCGCTTATATGTGTGTGAAATGTTTTAATGAGAAACTGACAGCGAAGACAGGCAGGCAGAGGCCGAACAAACGGCCACCGTCACCAACGTGAGCATCTCCGTCGCGTCCGTTTCCAGCGATCAGCATTCCCTTTCATTCTCTTCCTGTTTTGTCTTCCCTCATCTTAGCATTTTGTTTCAGTGAAGTAGAATTTCTTCTCTTCCTAGCTGCCAACTACATTTGACGTTTGCACTTTATTTCTTCTGGTTCTTCTTTTTTCACTCAGGAATAATCGTCATCTCAAAAATTCAGTCTGGACTTAATTTTCTTCTTCGTTTTCTTCAAAGTATGAGATTCTTATCTGATCGATTTTTAATTTTTTTTTACTTCTTCTATTGTATAGGAAAATAGCGTCTCTCATTATCCTCACAAAAGATGCACATATGACGACATAGTTAACTTGGCGAAAAAAGATATAATAAGGCGCCCTTAGGGTTTTTTTAAGATTCGTTTCAAACTAAAGGCCAAGGGCCATTCGCAAGCATTGCAGTCGGCCACAAGAGCGCTAATGGGTGGCCGTGCTCCTAATTTCAAATTTCAGTGTACAAGAAATGATCAAGTATGGTTTTACTGAAAAAAAGTTGTTAGAGTTTCGTAAATGAAAACTATTTCTATCCCATGTGGTTTATTTACAAGTGAAGGATGTCCAATGCGCATCATTTAGGCTTTCACCCGTCCATTTCGCCCACTAGAACAGTAATATCTACTTGCTTCAAGGATATGGCAAACGTCACAATTTTGGAATGAAGCCATTCATTTGCACTATTTTGAACGAGCAGGATTCTGTTGGCTACTCGCAGGGCTCTCATTTGGGACTGGGTATGCTCACAAGTAGTTTGTTTGGGTTACGCCAAACTGGGCTTGGGAGTGTATTCGATGAAAGCGTTTCCCTAAAGTACAATCGCTTCCAGTTACTTCTTACTTTTGTGCAGACTTTTGACTAAACTAATATGATGGGAACAATTTGCACATTTGTAAACACACACACACTGAGGTATGCACGAATGATACCTCGTGTTTACGGATGGTGTATGTCAATCCGTTGAAGCAGAGACTAGCAGATCATCGTCTGAACCACATTCATCTCGTAAGAAAGAAATGATCGCATTTGATTCATTTTTATTGCATAATGGATGACAAGCGTTCAGCGCGGTTGAACTAGTGCAGTACGAGCAATTTTTTATCAGCTGTGGAGTTTCCGGTTTTAGACAACAAAAAGTAATTTTTGAATAAGAAGTCCTCAATGCTTGTGAACATGACGAAATTCTATAGAAGACTTTACTTTATCATTCCACTGTTACATACTAATGTATATTTCGTTGGATACTTGGACGGCCCGTCCTCATTGGTTGTGCGGACCCCAGCACAATCTCCACTTTTTCGGCGATTTACTGGTTTAGCCACTGTGATTCACTTGAGTCCTAAGGTCAGCCAGGCCAAAGTCTGCCCCAGGTTGTCGTCACCACCACAGGCAGTCGCCGCCCTTGTGGATCAAAGGAGGATTTTCCGCCATGCAACTAATTTGACACCAGGATGGCGGTAGATCCTAGTTTTCGTCTATTAGTTGGCCTTCCTGATGGAAACGCCGCAGTCCTTCTTAGATTGGGAATCCCTGCTGGAGAAGTGTATCCCCGCTGTATATCGCAGCCCGTCACCCATGAAGTGGTAAACCGTAGGAGTAGTGTGTATACTAATACTTAATATATGTTGCTATGCTTCATTATTCAGATACAGTGCTGTCAACAGTTGGAACTATTTTGCACCCTGTTGAGTCTGTTTCAGTGTTTTCTTTATCTGAACGTTCCGAAGAAAAACTGTAACGATTAAAATGAGGTATATTTTAATTGTTAGTCAAACTAAGTTGTCAATGAACTATATCTACTTTTTATGTACCGTTTATTATTTTTATTTTCACGGCATGATGTTACGTGAAATACAATCGCGAGTTCAAAGTTGGCCTGAGGTCTAAGTTTTGCAAATATCTCAGCATCATAGTGGTTCTCGAGAACTTTTCGAAAAGGGTTTTTTCTAAATTATTAGACGTAGAGAGTGGATTTTCTGCTCTAAACCTTTTGTTTTGATTTTCTTCCGATTACCTGTGACGTAGATACAAAGCACAGTGAAGAAGTTCTGGAACCACTGAGCTGAAAACGACACCACACCTGTCCATATTGTTCTATGGAGCAGGGACGTATGGACAATGTACTGTCTATGCCGGCTGTTGTAGGGTACTCCCTTGGCAAAAGATGACTCGTCGGCTTGCCAGTTTACTAGACCACTTAAAGTGCCCAGATAAGGATGATCCACAGGATTTAATTTGCACTTTGTTAATTCTAGCTAAAAAAAGACTTTCGGTTTTTAAATCGCCATCGAGCGGTCGACAACTTTTCCATTCTTGTTTTCATTTTTGATTTGGACTTTAATACCGTGTTGGATCAACTAGTTTGAAGAGTGAACGAATGAATCTCTGCTGAAAAAAATACCTCCTTCAGATCTACCTCGTAATGAAGACCTGAAAACTCGTTTTTACGGTCAACTTAAGACTCTAGACAAGGTGAGATTTCCCAACCAGCAACAGGCAAGTCGCAGTACTCCATACCCTGGGTACTCTCGGTTGTGACACCAGGCGGTGAGACGACTGGTGAGAGGCCATCAATTATCCAGTCATGGGGTCCGGACCTGACGAGCACATGCGCGACACGCCACTGCAAAATGAATAAAAAAAAAATAGAATCGTGGCTCAGTGAAGAACGTTCTGTCCGGCCATCCATCCCAATGAGGTTAACCGAAGGAATCTTCGCTACTATCGTTCGATATGTTTGTTGAGTGCACTGCACAAGCTTCTCGTGAAGATTATCCTGCCGCGCATTTCAAAGACCTCGGATTTTCCATGAGCAATAAGCAAGCAGGATTTCGGCAGGGATTATGCGTGGACCACATCCAAACCGTGTCTGCTGTCATAGTATCTTGTCGGGAATATCACTTGCTTTTTGTCCTGACTTTTGCCGACTACGAAAAACCGTTTGACAGTGTCGAAACGACTACAATCTTGTCAGAGTTCGTCGACCAAGGAGTGGAGCCGCCTTATATAAGAAATCTTTTTGACTGCTATCGGAACTGCACCACGAAAATACAGCTTTTTCATTGGCCTCTTACCAAATTCGTAGTAAAAGGGGTTGGACAAGGTGACAAAATATTGCCAAAGTTGTTTACGGCAGCAGTGCATTTGGTAAAGACGAGCCTCGACTGGTACGGAAAGTACATACAAACTGATTGAAAATTCATGCAAAATCTTCATTTTACTAGCTTTCTTAGCCATCTTTCGAAGAATTACCAATAAGGCCGAGACGAATGAAGGAGTTCAACTACACGGGAGAAAAATGACCGGGGTGCGCATAAATCAAAAGAAGGTCCAGTTGATCAGAAAAATCCGTGGTACGAGAGCGAACAACTCGAACTGCATGGTTTTTCGATTACGTAGACCACCTTGTAAGTGTTCGCTGGGCATTCAGTGAACATGGAAAACAATATGTTAGGAGAATTAGACAGAAGAAAGAGAACAGCACGAACCGCATTCGGGCCTCTTAATGAAGCTACCGACCAACTAACGGACCCAAGACTCCACGCTCACCTTTTCGGTTCAGCAATCATACCAACTCTCTGTTATGCAGCAGAAATGCGGTCTGACACTTCAACCACGTCAAGAAATCCACGCAGTACCTATAGACCACTTAATGAAAGTGGAGTGTCTTCTGAAACATAACCAGGAATTACAGTGTCTTGCCGGAATTCCCAGCCCAGATCTTCGAAACCTTTCTCAAGTTCAAGATCCACCAAAATCGATAGGCTTATTGCAGTACGATTAAGCTTCGGTGTCTCTCGCAACTCCATGGTGGTAATGGAGATGCGGATACACAAGTTTCTTTGTTTTTTTTTTGAACTTTAGCAGTAGTTCTTTTCTGGCTTATGGCTGAATGAATTCTTCGCTCGGAGAAGGCAGTGATTAGACGCTGCACAGAATCCATTTATCACTGAGGTGTCAAAGAAGCACCATTTTTTGTTGGTGAGAATATGATAGATCTCCGCGTGAATCGTGCCTTTAGGAAACTCTCATATTTATCGGCGTTTTTCTTTTTTTTCGAAAAACTAGTTCTGATGGAAGAATCCTTCTGCGGACATAAGTCCTACGAGGAAGTTTCCATTTCCTTTTCTTTCTCCTATGCCGAATTTCGCTATCCCGTAATCATTTCCATAAGCCGTTCCTAATCTGGCGTTGAAGTCTCCAACAATGAATTTACAGAGCTTTCTTATTATAAACCGTATATTTTGTATACATATGCATATATATATATATATATATATAGTCTATCAGCATCTACTGTAACAAGTTACCAGTAGTCCTCCATGCGTTAAAAATGACAACGACTCCAAGAGGACTGCTTAGTCGTCCTCCCATATTTGAGTAGAACGCCCTAGCACTTCCATTTCGAATGCCCAAGGTATTTATTGTTCTTATTGTGTCATATTGACGTGAATTATAGATGAAGTAAGGAGAGGAACAGTAAACGCTACTTTTTGACTGATATAAATCCTTTCCCACTGAACGCTTCAAATTCTTGACCTCTGACTAGTTCAGCAGCATCCAGCTACTATGTTACCTACAAAATCGCTGTGCTCATTTTGAACAGAAATGCTGTACTCCTTGAAATGGACATGCAAACAAGTCGGATCACAAACAGTAAATCTCAAAAAAAATACGAACAAAATCACTTGACCAATGCCGAGGTTAATAGAAAGTCGGTCGTGGCAGTTACTGCAGGATGTACCAGCAAGATACTTCCGACTTGTAAAAGAAGCGCTGTCACTGAGACAAAAGATCGTCTTAGCTCGACAGTCAATTCACTTTCTCCGCCGCTGTCTAAAACATCAAGTCGTTCCGAACTTCATCAAACGAAGACGACTACACGACGTATGCGGTCTACCAGAGGACAGTCACCAAGTATTGGACGTCGAATTGCGAATACTACGCACTTGTCTACGAAGCCGACAAAACCAGATGTTCGCCAAGTGGAAGAAGTGCGAGACGAAGGAAAACTTTTGTGCTAAATATTTGGATGACCACCTCTGGAGGAGAATAGTGAGCGGGCTCTGAAGAAGGCGAAATTCGCCGAAACGTCAGCTTAATCGTGAACAAAGAACAATAACACCTCGCGTTTGCTCAAAAAAAAATACGAACAAAATCACTTGATCAATGCCGAGGTTAATAGAAAGTCGGTCGTGGCAGTTACAAACAGTAAACTCGAGCGCATCTCTTTCTTGCAGAAGAAATTAAGCGATTCAGTATTGGTGACTTTCACTATTTAGCGCAACCACAATGGAGCCCTAATTACTATAAGCCATGTCAATGAAGTCGTATTTAATAAAACTGTTAATAATTCAGTACCCTTGCTGATTGCTAGAAAGCTAGCGCGGAGGTGTAGTATGAGATAGGTGTAGTATGAGATATGATTCTACGTCAGCTGTAGTTAGATGCAATCTGAACGGATTAAACATGAGATCATGGATTTGTTTTACTTGATCCATTCCAGATGTCACCGGTGGGGACCTGCGCAGGACAGTTTTGTTCTTCGGATTTTCTGTGAGAAATGTGAGAGGCTAAACAACCATAGTATTATCTGATTTGTTACTTACGACGCTATTGTGAACTAACGGCACCAGAGCGAATGAGAAAAGGGTAGGAGAGGAGTTTTAAAACTTCACAAGAAAAATGGAATGTCGACAACGTCAGTACTGTCCTAAGATGCATCAAAGCACCATATTATAATATTAATTTCTTAGAGTCCCACTCGTAACAGCGCGGCTCTGAGTAAAGCGAAATCGCCGAAACCATCGAAACCAACAACACCAACAGAAACGACGAGAACAACAACAACGACAACAAAAACCTATACCAACCACGCATTGGCTCAACGAGATCAGTTTATAAGATCATATAAATAAACATATCAACTATTTATGCCGAGGCTCATGGAAAGTCGGTTTTTTGAATTTCTAAATTAATCGAAAAACGAATTAAAGTTCCTGGTATCAAAGTCGCATGGTGGTTAATCTCCCTCTGATCCACAAGGTCTGCGTCTGCCTGTCGAGGTGACGACCGGAGGCAGACTTTGGCCAGGCTGTCCTCGGGATTCCAGGGAAGCACAATGGCTTAACCAGCAAATCTCCGAAAAATGGTGATTGTGCTAGGCTCTAGTGATGACGGGCCGTTCAAGTATCAAGTAAATAAGTAATGTCTTAAGTGTGGTGCCATGCCCAGCAATGTGTATAGGTTCGATTTTATATCCCCAGCCCACCAATTCTCCTATCCCTTCGATGTCGGCAAATTGTAGCCAGAGCTGCTTGGAAAGGTGGCAGCACTGATTCTATACATCGGTAGGCCATTGGGAGTCATTGTATTGGCCAAATGTGCATTCAGTCACCTCCAACAGGTGATTGATGAGCGAGAATTCATGACGCCTCTCATGGATTGATCGATACTGGGAGCTTTACCTTGTTTAACGTTTTTAGTTAACAGTAGAATATTTGGCTTACCTAATATTTTTTCATCACGTTATACGCATCGTCCTCAATAAAATTTTTTTCCTGAAATTATGAAAATTGGCTTCGTAAGAGGATGCTTAGCCATGGAGTATGCTTTGTGCCTCAGAAATGACAGTTGGTATGTTTTAGCTTTTCCACTGTTTTTGACGTGATCTAATACTGTTTTTGGGTGTTAGTATGATGGTCGTTAAGCAACAACATGTAAAATTTTGGAACTCCGCGTTCTTGATGAGTAAAAAGAAGTGTGTCATCATGATCGTTCTATACTTAATACACTCTTGGATTCTCTGAGACAATGAACTTGGTAGATACAACGGCTACCGATTGATAGACAGCCCCTCAAGAGGTGTACGCGTTGAAGTCTTCACAAGGGCATTTGGTGATTATAAACTTACAAGAGACACAAAAAGTTGAAATACTTAGTGCTTTTTCTCAACGCGTAACAAATGAGTGCTAAAAGTGGAGCAAGTGCTCGATTTCAGTATCACAGTTTGATTTATTTGAAAGGTTTTCTAAAGTGCAAGTGAATGCTCCTACTTATGGACGGCTGCCGCATGGCTATACACCCAGCTCTTTGCCATGTGAATTGAATTCGACGGGTACACCCACTGAGTCCTACATATGCATTGGCGTCAATACGTATGTTCGCGTATAGGTTTACTGTTGAATTACCGGAATATTGTCTCCTAAGAAGCGCTGTCAATTTATCAGATTCATGCGAAACTTCAAAGCTATTCCACTTAATTCCAAAAAGTGTTCGGTTTTGTATTGTAAGAAATGAGCGTGGCGTTTTGAAGGTTACTAAAATATTTAACAAAAACAATGAGGTGAAAAGGTGGTGTACTTTATAATAGTTCAATTAATTTGACCTAGATATTCTACAGAGCACTTTGAGGATTTAACTCTTGGAGTCCGATGTGAGTGGATTTCCACCCATACGTAATGGGAAGGATAGCGCCGCTGGACCGGCCTAAGATGGCATCAGCTCATAGTGTGATTGTTGGTTTTCGCTAGTGATAGCTTGAAAATTCCAGCATTCGTCGCAAAAAGGAGTTCTTATTCATTTCCGCTACGAATCTGAAAAGAATTTTGCTGACGCATCTCTACTATAGCACCAATCGCACGAATTCTCTAAAAAATGATTACGAAGAATAAACAGTCAAGGGGAAGGTTCCATAAACAATGTACCACTTTTCACAGTGTCGATGGTCCACAGCCATTCGTCTTCTTGATTTGGTGTCTTCGTCATCGTATCAAGACGAATCCTCTTCAGCGGAGCACCGCTCGAATGAGACATCCTCAGCCGGCGGCACTCTTTTATAGAGGACGTTTTTTTTGTTTTTGATAGTTACTATCTGTTTATAACAACTTGTTTTTCAATAGTTTTTCAGTTCATCCTGAAGCAGCCGGAATTAGGTATTAGGTAAGCTTTCACATAGTGAAATATACAAACATTACAGTATTCCATTGGCAATTCACGAATATGGTGTCTTATAATGCTTTTGCCGAATTGAATATGAGTATTGATGATTTTTAGTAAGAGTTTCTCTAAAACTGCAAAATTGTAGAACTTTTCATAAACGCTGTAGTACAATCTATAATGTGACGGTGCTGGTTTCATTGATGCAACAGTAGTACTGTGAAGTGCTGGAAAAAACCGAAATCGTCGTTCACCATGTCCCATTTTTTGAGCACTTTTTCTGAACTGGGTGATTCTTTGTGTGCCCAGCCTAGCATATCCAACCAATGAAGAACAATGCTTTCTTTTAGCATTAGGATTCTGTGGCGATGTGTTTGTGGGTTGGGCTAGATTGTCGCTTCTCGATAGGCCCCCTCCTATGAAGTTAAAAAAATAATAATGTTGAAGAATGAGCAAAATCGTAGCCGCAAGTGTTATGGTGGATGGTATGGTGAAGGGTAGTCGCAGGTTCGAAGTTCACCTGAGATCCGAGTGTTGCTGATTTTTCAAAGAGAGTAGGCAGTAAGTAAAAGTTAAGAAACCGTGACTCGTATCAAGCCCGTTTTCACTGCTATATCGATTTCATAAATTAGTTAGCAACGCGATGATGTCATTAATATTATTCATTCGACGTAAGTGGACTCTTTAAGAGCTCATAAACGAAGAAACGAAGATTTAGTAACACGATCTCATAGGAGCATAGGTTGATCTTGTTTGAATAGAATTTGTATACGCAATGCAACGTGCTCTACGTAGGATGCAGTGTAAAAGAGGAAGAGCTGTAAAGAGCATCAAAAAATACATATACAGTAAAAAAAAACATTGGTTTCAGATAATCGTGCATAACGAGTAACCAATGAGTACAATTGCAAACAAGCCAGCCTTGTCAATATTTAATCGTACGTTGAGTGAACAGCACAGTGCACGATCCTGCTCTGTATCCCTCGCTGCTCGACTACTGTTCGAGCTTTCTAACACGTCGTTCCATCTTCGAAGCTGTTAGCAAAGGGAGGCGGCACCCTTCCTTCGTTAACGATGACTTTCGATGCCGTCTAGAAAGGTACAACAACTTGTTACAGGCATTTGGCTGTCGCCTGTCATTCCGTTCATCCCCGAGTGACTCGAGATGCAAGAGCAAGCCAGTGGGTTGTGCAGAGTTTTCGTGAAGAACTCTCACAATCGCGTCAGTGATCTTCCTGCAGGACGTTTGACATTCCAAGTCACTTGCCCATAACGATGAAATCTATCGAAGAACAATTTCATAAGCTGTGCTTATTCATTGCGGAGATACAAGTCACCGCTGCTGATGCGGAGAAAATGGCTCCTGAAAGGTATTCTAATGGAAGACATTAGTTTCGTGCTCTAACACGAAGACATCTATCGAGCTCTTCGTTCACCACAAGAGAACAATCGTCATCATGACCGGGATTATTTTTGCACACGCAGAAGTTTCTTCCGCGCTTATATTGAGACTGATGAAGTGTTCCACACCATATTGTTAAGCGACTAGCTGATTTACGTGAAAGTCTTCGCAATTCAACTTCTGTGGCTAGTTGCCGACTTTTTTGGAAGCCGTTAATTTGTATTTTGTTCTCAGCACCAATGACAAAGCTTTTAGTATTATTACAAATTGCCTTATATACGACTTAATCCTGCGCGTGTGATTGTAAATATTGTGACTCTCCTAGAAATGCTTTACGCGAAAGAGTTCGCGCATGTGGAAAACTAATTGCTTCTCGTTATAGGTATGCACAACATTTCATCTTACCATTCTAGCTCAGTTTCGAGAAGTTTCTACTGTTATTTTTGAAATACCGCTTTAATATTATTGAGTTCATTGCTTGTTCATCATTTCTCTATTGCTTACCCTGTTCCACCTTTTTTTGCTCATCTTTTCTTTTTTTCTATATACGACAGTTTTTTCCCATCGATATGCAAAAAAACCCTAAAAGTGGGCGGAACACAAGCTTTCATTAGTGGGGCGTGGCATGTCGAGAGTCGCGGATGTTCGTTGCCGAACTTCAAGAGCGTTTCACAACCGCGGCCAGTTTCCTATCGGAATTACTGCCGTATATATTGCTTACTGCTTCATCTCGTCTTGTGCTTATGAGATTCATTCTAACACCGTTCATTATTCATGTTTCAGCAATTATGTGTCGATTGACGTGGCGTCCATTCTTTCCCGTGTAGTGACAAGTTTGCAAGAGTGTATGCATAAAGTACTGCGAGGTACGACATACATGTTCTCTATTAAGCACTTTTAGGTATAAGTTGATATTTTATCAAGGCTATTTGCTCAAATCGTTGAAAGTTTTTGTCTAGAGTGGAGTAGTGGCCATATGTTCGACGTGGTGAACGTCCAGCAACCATCATCGTCGTCATTATGTCGTTTCGTAACAGTTCTATACGTACAACTCAACTCGTTCGCACTCCAACTAGACGATCGCAGAAGTCGGAGAGCAGCGTGAGATCTCTTTCTAAGAACTCTAAAATGATTTTGGCGATTCGTTTTGTGAATTTTATTTCAGTCGAGCTAAAAATCGTTGACCATAGTGAAAATGTAATAATCCAGTGTGCAAGAGAGGAAAATTTTGTTTTGACTATCCTCCATAGGATTTCCTTTAGCGCTGACATTATCAGAGTGCAGGAAAATCTACTGTGCTATGCCGATCGTGTGAGACAGCTGCGAATCACGGATTTCCGAATGTGAGAGAGATTTAGTCACGGGAACAGTTTCGTCTCTTCTTGTGATGGATTCGATGTAAACATTTCATTTGAGATTCGTCAATCCAAAAACCGACTATTGTTATGGAACTCAAGCCGATCGATAGCATTTTCGATTTCCAGTAGCACTTTGTCATCTCATAGCGACATCTGCGACAATACTACAATCATTGTACGTATACAGCAGTTTTGATGAAGCCGTATGTTGGTGCGGAAGTGGGAAGAAAAGCCAGGAAACGAGTCTAATGAGATATTTTTAGCACTGGAAAAATCCCTAAGGCTATACGTAGGCAGCAAACAGCACATTTCTTCTTCTATGGCGACCATGAGGCGTTATGTAGTTTAGCGATGAAACTAATTCAAAAACCCGGTCAATAAAGTTGTATTAGTACTAGTCGACAACTAAGTAGTTTTAGAGGAGATTTGTTGAACTAACGTTTTGCGTCGTCATTTTTCTTTTCATTCTTCCCTCATTGAATCGATGTCAATAGACAAACAGGTTTCGAAGACTCAAACTACAGCCTTGAGACTTGTGTCGAATGGGAACTTATAAATTTTTAAGCGCAGTCGAATTTCTGGTTGAACGAACGTGCCGTTCTCAGAATTCAGAGATTTCGTTTACTGGAAGGTCCAGTAAAAACTGGTGCTGATAAGGTCTCTTCATAATCTTTGATTGACAAACTAAGACGAGCCTGGTATAAAAAAAACTTTACTCGGCTAACGCTTCGACTCCTTTGACTTCCTCAAAGCGGGATTCATCTGCATCGACTGTCCACGGTATTAGTCCAGCCTTTTTGCAATATTTGCGTAATTATTGGCATCTTGCAGTGAAGTCCACTATAGGTGGTGCTGATTATTATATGAAACCTTGTCGGCCATTTGCTCATGTCGTTGTCAGTGTTGATTCAGGTTTGATCAATAACTATATTCGACAACAACCGTTCATTCCCACAGTAACGTTTAAAAATTTACAATAACCCATTGTTCTGGGTATTTTCGATGGTACAGATCTTTTTCACTACCCTACGTTGTAGTGTAAAGCCTTCTTTTACATTTGGCTACTTGGCCTAGATCGCCTTTGAATGTCGGTTCATTAAAATGACGTATTTTCTTGTATCACTTATTTTAATCGTATAGACCATATATCCGAAGAAATTTTTATAAGGCCACCACAAAACTCTTGTCTGTCGTTGAGCCTTCAGTACTCCTCTCTTTCTCTACTACAAGATTTCTCAAGCGTTCGATCTTTCTTGTAGTATTTGATTTGGGTGTTTGCCACCGCTTTCATCGACTTGTTGCAATCTCACGATCTTCTTCTTAAGTACCGTATTTAAGTCTCCAGTTTCAGAACGAAGAACCAGTAATTTGGAAACAAATTCCACCGCCACACCACATTTCAGCCATTTCTTGGAGAAAATCACTGGACGATCGTTTCGAAAACAAATGGAATTTTCTGAATTCTTCGTAGAAACTAGAGAACCCTCTAAGGACTGAAGATACAAAATAGACTAAGACGCGGGAAATTCAATTTCTTAGGTTAAAAAGTCTGTCAATATAATTTATGAGCCTTCATAGCAGAAATTTGCGGTTTTGATCCAGACAATATGCCACAAGATTAGAAGTTCATTGAAGCAAAATTCTTCAAAAATACATTTCAAAGTCATTCCTTCTTTTGAGATTAGGAAATTTGGGACAACGCCGGGGTACGAAACCCAGCAACGTTTTTCGAACAGACTTTGGATAATACACTGTTTTTCCTCGATAAGCAAGTACGAGGTTGATATTATAGAAGACTTTGGATATATTCAAGGAACAGAGGAAACAAAACTGACCACTAGGAGGTGGAATACCGAATCAAAGACGTAGACAGGTGGAGAGAACACAGATTCTGATCACCCTTGATTTGCTGTTTTATATCATGTGGGAAAACTTGACAAGACTATCTTTTTTGGTGGCTTCATTTACTTTTTTGTCTTATTTACACGTTCCTTTTCCACGTATGTTGTAAACAACTCAGTAATTCGTCATTTCGTCATTTTTTCTTCTATTCAGTTTGTTTCCTCGTATCCATCATCTGCAAGGTCTTCGGATTAGCTTGTGGTATCGACGGCCAACTAAGTATTTTGTCCTCTTCATTGAATATCACTTGAGTGCTGGTCGAATTGATTCTCCTTAGAATTTTAGGATAGGCTGTGCTAAAGTCTTTCCGGATGTTCACGACTGGCATTCGCTGGGTGTTGTGTCAAAGGTAGTTCTTCACAACCAAACCTGGTACATGAAGGTTTTGACTTGCCGTGTGATCGAACTAGGCACCATGCGTAAATTCTAGGGCATTGTTAACAACTTCCGTTAATTATTAGTTGCACACATATATTATTAATATTTGGGATAATTCTCTCAGCAACTGTACTCGCACCGTGTGCAAAGGTAGATTTCAAGAAAACTTCCAATGAGATTGACGAAATGGAAGAATACTGATAACTAAAAACAAGATTTGGTGGTTCATGTCTTCACTTCCCACTGATTTTCCTATATTTGAGCAATTGCAAACAGACGTTACGGTGACACAACAGCGAGCCTTAGGTGTCATTTTCCATTGCTATCGTTTTGGTCCTCGACATTAACCTTCTGGTTTTTTCCAAGGTTTTCAGCTTTTATGAAATTCATAATCAAATTTTTAATCTGTATTCCTGATTACTCTCCGTGTTTCTAATAAGATGGACATTTGAACGCTAATTCTTAAAGAATTATGTCGTCAAATCTATCCAATCGTTCTCTCATCACTGACGTTCAATGACGTTCTTAGCTACGTGCTAGAGATATTTGTTGTAGAGCCGCACTAAAATCGCTGGTATGCTACTTTATGTTTGTGCTGTTTGTTTTTCACAATGTGCCGTTAAACACTGCGCAAACATCTTTGAGGGACTGCATAGTTATGCCAGGTCTCAGCTACGTAGCAGAGCAGTGAGGAAATCTGGAAAGATTCATGTCCATCAATTGTTCAACGACCACGCTTAAAGGTCCGAAAGCAGTGTTCATACTTCTCTCCATCTTCTGTGTAGCCCAATCATTCATGGCATCTTATATGCTCATTAAGCGCCATACATACCCGCAACACGTGGTGTTTAGTAATTGAAGCGCTATTTATCTTGATTGGTTCATCGTTACACTATGGATTTTTTATGAACTAGATATTATTCTGATTTATAAGTTCTTCGGCCTTCTCAGCATCGGTTAAACTCGTTGAGTTTTTTGAGCATTGGCTTCGTTCCATTGCAACATCTCGAACATTTAAACGTTAATAAAGGGACGAAAGGACACGGATTCTTCGTTATCGCAAATATATTCCTTTTTGGTAAACCAAACGTGTTTATTGAACAAGAAAAGCTTCAATGAGTTGGTTTTTCCTACTCGAGTGGATTTTTTTATGGAAATGGCTATGAGCTTGTGATCGATCTGTATCACTGTGCGCAGTACGATTGCAGTCACATAAGGTCGCTCTGAAAAGATGTCTATTATTTCCAGGAAAATTTTTGTCCCGAAGGCTGCTTCGGATTCAGATATCGAGCAACGCTGAAAATTTCCTTTACGCACGCTGAAGGAAATTGTCCTACTGTGCATATCAAAAGGTTTGCATGAAGTCAAATGAATTGCACTGGTGGAACATCCGAGCGTCCCACAAGAAGACTGTTTTACGGTTTATGTGTAAAGTTTCGTATAGAAGCAATAAATTAATCTTCGTAAAGTGGAAAGGACCCAATTTATGAACTTGGCGATGACTCCATGGATCCTTTTAGTTAATAGTCATTGTGAGAACACACCGTACGCGAACCCTTAATTTGAGGTCATTTTCAACTCTCCGAATATCCATAATGACGCTGAGATATTTGCAAAACTCCGGACATCAGGTGTCTGCGGTGGGGAAAGAAGGCGCTATTACCCTTTCCGGAGCTAAAGTGTTTACCACCACACCATACGGTTCTTTGTTTCGCATGTTTCTCAGCTAGTTTTATCGATTAGCGCCAGCAGCAATCACCCGTCAACGGGATTGATCTGGGAAGCCCAAATCGGCAACGAACCCAGTTAAGCTGAGGCTATAGTCGAACTCACAATGTTAACATTTATTTACTGCCCATTACAATTTTTCATGGTTGGGTATTACGTGTGATACAAATACAAATATTCTTTGAATAATAGTGAATGAAAGAACCTCAGTTCATAACATTCCTAGTGAGACGTTTCTTCACAGTCGTGTTCCGTTCATAGCTGTTGACTATATATATATATATATATATATATATATAT